>JAGFNQ010000236.1:160969-190012 GCA_024364735.1 Boesenbergia rotunda
GGCCATAAGTGCCTTTTTGAGTTTTTGAACACGTGGTTTGGAAATTCGGTACTCTCAAACCCCGGAGGTTGTTCGACATACACCTCTTCTTTAATCAAACCATTTAGGAAGGCCGATTTGACATCCATTTGATATAATTTGAAGCCACGATGTGCTGCAAATGCAAGCATCAATCGGATGGACTCTAATCGTGCCACGGGAGCATAAGTCTCATCATAATCAAGGCCTTCAACTTGACTATAGCCCTTGGCTACCAAGCGTACCTTGTTTCTAATGTTTTCTCCCTTATGATTTAATTTGTTTTTGAAGACCCATTTGGTTCCAATAATGGTGGTCTTCTTGGGTCTAAGGACTAAGTCCCAAACTTGACTCCTCTCAAATTGACCTAGTTCATCTTGCATTGCTATGATCCAATCGGGATCACTTAATGCTTCATCAATTCTCCTAGGTTCAATTTCAGAAATTAGGGCAACTTCATTAGCCTCATTCCGGAAGAATGATCTAGTCCTAACCCCATGATGGATGTCTCAAATAATTTGGCCTTGGGGATGACTAGAGGCTAATCTAGTTTGCCTAGGAGTTGGTGGTGCTTCTTGTACGGGTTCACAAGACACAAGTTCAGCCTCAGGATCCGACTGATCAATTGGTTGTCTAGGTTCACCGTCATCAGACTCATCACCATCAACACCACTTGGAGTTTCTTTCAAACTTATTCTCCTAAGTTCGAGTTGAACTCCTTCTATATTTTCTGATTGGTCAATTGATTTTGGAATTTCTTCAAAGACCACATCAGAAGACTCTTCAACTAATCTAGATTTCTTGTTGTAGACTCGGTAGGCTTTGCTAACGAGAGAATACCCGACTAGTATCCCTTCATCAGACTTTGCCGTGAACTTTCCAAGATGGTCCTTGGTGTTTAGAATGAACACCTTACAACCAAACACCCTAAGGTGTTTAACCGTAGGTGGTTTTCCAAACCAAAGCTCATGGGGAGTCTTTCCTAAAAACCTATGGATGAGGACTCGATTTTGCACATAGCAAGATGTATTTACAGCTTCAACCCATAAGTAACTCGGGAGTGAGTACTCATTAAGCATGCTTCGTGCAGCCTCTTGAAGAACACGGTTCTTCCTCTCTACAACACCATTTTGTTGTGGTATTCTAGGAGTAGAGAACTCATGCTTAAAACCTCTATCTTGACAAAATTCTAAAAACTTTTGGTTTTGAAATTCACCTTCATGATCACTTCTAATTGTGTTAATGGTTGATGATTTTTCATTTTCTACCCTTCTACAAAAAGAAATGAAAGTATCTAGGGTTTGGTCCTTATATTTCAAAAAGTAGGTCCATGTATATCTAGTGAAATCATCAATAATCACAAAGCAATACCTACTTCCATTCAATGATATGATAGTACTACTATCAAATAGATCCATGTGAAGTAAATCTAAAGCATTAGAAGTACTTACAGTGATTTTACCTTTATGTGCAGATTTCGTTTGCTTACCCATTTGACATGCATCACAAAGTTTATCTTTTTCATACTTGATGCTTGGTAGGCCTCGAACTAGTCCCTTGTTGGCCAACTTTCGGATGTTCTTCATGTTAACATGTGCTAGTCTCTGGTGCCAAAGGGTGGACTCTTCTTCTTTTGACATGAAACACTTAGCAAAAACATTAGTAGCACTTTTAAATGAGACTTGATAAATATTGTCTACTCTTGCTCCTACTAGTACCGTGTCCAAGGTGTCATTTTGTCTAACTAGACATTGACTTGGTTGGAAGTCAATTGTGTAACCCGCGTCACACAATTGACTGACACTTAGGAGATTAAATTTCATCCCCTTGACTAGAAGGACATTTGAGATTCTAAGACATTAGGATATTTGAATGTCTCCTATTCCTATGACCTTAAGACTACCATTGTTACCAAATGATACATTACCTCTACTTTTCTTGTGAAGTGTGGTAAACAATAATCTATCCCCGGTCATGTGTTTGGAGCATCCACTATCAACGAACCAAGTTGATAGATGCTCCCCCTCAATCATAACCTACACAATTCGAAAAATAGAAGTTTTAGGTACCCAAACCTTGGGACCTAAGGCATCAACTAAACATGACTTAGGCACCCATGCCTTGACCATTTTCTTCTAGATTTTGGGTGTCCTAGACTGTCTCATATCAGTCCTAGACATGAGAGACACAAATGACGATTCCTTAGAGCGATAACCAATACCGGCCCTATTGTACACCGCCCTTTGGGCATTTAGGATCATATATAGGGTCTTAGAGCTAGTTGAGAATTTCCCAAGAATATTCTTGAGCTTCTCAACTTCATTCTTCAATGATTGGTTTTCCTCTACTAGCGATTCATCATGCAAATCATTGACTTCCTCAACCTTAGAGGACTTCAACTTTTCAATTTCAAGTTTCAATGATTTAATTTCATCTTCTAGCAGTTCAACATGTAAATCATCAATATTATCATCCCTAGAAGCTTTCAATTGATCAATTTCTAATGTCAATGCCTTAACCTTATTCTTTGACTTTTTAAGCATACTAGATAAACATGCAATTGCTCTATAACACTTTTTAAGCTTGGGAGAAGTTACCTCTTCATCATCCGAAGATGATGAAGCCGCGTTTGAGGAGCTTGAAGATTCATCACACCTCTCCTTTCCAAGAGCCATGAGTGCCACTTGCCTTGTGCTTTTCTCCTCCTTTTCTTCATCGGATGAGCTAGAGGATGACTCATCCCAAGAGGCCTTCAAGGCTTTCTTCTTCTTCTTGAATTTCTCTTCTTTTCGTTTGGATTTCTCCTCCTTCTTCTTAAGCTTTGGACATTCATTCTTGAAATGCCCTTTCCTACGACTCTCAAAACAAGATGCATTATTCTTATCAAGTTTGGATTCACTAGTGTTACCTCTACTTTTGAAACGTCGATCCCTTCGCATCATCCTCCTCACAAAGTTGGCCATTTCGGATGAAGAGGAGCTGCTGCCATCTTCCTCGGAATTGGACTCGGATTCGGAAGAAGATGAAGATGATGAGACCTCATTCTCCTTCTTCTTCTCCTTCTTCTTCTTGTTGGTTCGGTCCCCTGCAACTAAGGCAATCCCCTTCTCCTTGGGGCCTTTGTTAGCCATTTCATGCAATTCCATCTCACAAAATAAATCATCTAATTTTACAATAGATAAATCCTTGGATACTTTGTAGGCATCCACCATGGATGACCACAAAGCATTCCTTGGAAATGCTTTCAACACATACCTCACAAGGTCGCGGTTCTCGACCTTTTCATCAATTGAATGAAGCCCATTGAGGACTTCCTTGAACCGACCATGAATCTCACTTACCGACTCATTCTCCTTCATGGAGAGATTTTGAAGTTGATTGAGGAACAAATCCCTCTTTGCGATTCTAGAGTCCCGGGTGCCTTCGTGAAGCTCAATGAGTTTGTTCCACAGGTCCTTCGCACTTGTGAAAGGGCCAACCTTGATGAGCTGATCTTTGTTCATGCCACATTATAGAGTGATAACCGCCTTCGCGTCGGCTTCACTCTTCCGAGTTTGTTAAGCAGTCCACCTCCAAGACTCCAGCTCTTTGCCTTCGTCATCCTTAGGAGGAATGAATCCCTCCTTCACTGCGAACCAAGTGTGGATATCCATCTTCAGATAGTATTCCATCTTTGATCTCCAGTACTGAAAGTCGGCGCCATCAAAGAATGGAGGTCGGGTGGTGGAGAAGCCTTCTCTCAAAGCCATCTTGTTGATAACTCTTGGATGTTAAGCCGTAAACAGAGCCCCAAGCACTGATACCACTTGTTGGAAACGAGATGGCTAGAGAGGGGGGGTGAATATAGCCAATCACTTTTAACTTGCGATTAACAACTTTCCTGCACTTAACTTATCAGTAGCACAGCAACGGAAGAAACAAAGGAAACTGAAAGTGCAGTACGCTAAAATAGAACTGAGATCAAACAAAAACAACTGCCAAGAACACTAACAAGAGGGTTTACAAGGTTCTGGGATAACTTACCCCTACTCCTTGGCGTGCCCTTAAGGTGGGTGATCCCTTGATCGTCGGCAGATCAAGCCCCGATTTCACCGGATATAACGCAACCTCCTTCTCGGTGGAGAAACCTCTCCACAGCGTTTTAATCAGGATAAAGTTTAAGCACAAAGAAACTACGAGAAAGATCTTACTCAAACACTTAGCAAGGATAAGAACACAGCTAGCTTCCCTGAGCTCCACCCAGTGGCGATCTCACGCAAGAACCCTTCTTCGTGTCTTCCCACTGTCGGACTCCAAGCTACTCGTTCTCTCCTTCAAGCGCTCAAGTAAAGATTGGTTGCTTCTCGATCGCTTGCTCAAAGTGATGACAGCTTCAAGAACGCAGCAAGCAGATTGTGGAGAACACTAGGCGCGGCAAAAACACAAGTTCCAGAACTCTGCTTCCACGAAGCCAATTTCCGCCCTTTTGTTTCTCCACTTAGCATCAGGTGACAATATCCTCCGTAGCCTCCAGCTACCTTGCTGCCAACACCAGCTACCACTGAGCCCTCTCTGGTCTTCCTGAGATCCCCTCAGCCAAGCCCCAGTCTCGGCTCCAGTCTGCAGCTCGGCCGTTGCAACCTGAAATGGAGAATCGGACAAACCTGCTCCAAGGAAAGCCTCCGTTGACCTCTCCTCAAGTGTTTGAATCCTCCCCTGTAACCTGCAGCTTAATCAGACTGTTAGAGCAGCAAATCAATCAGTAAATCAAATATCAGAAGCAAACATCAGCGAATCGAATACGATCAGACGCTCTGACCACGTCTGACAGTGTAATTTGAATTAAAGTGATCGGTCACCGGACCGATCCAGGGCGTGTGGATCGGTCACCAGACCGATCCACTGCTTCGCTGGGATTCCTAGCTCTCACAGCTATACACGCCTGATCGGTCACCCAGACCGATCAGGGCAGATGAACAGTGATTCTTTAATCAGATCCAAGATCCCTGATCGGTCACCGGACCGATCCAGGGCATGTGGGTCGGTCACCAGACCGATCCACTGCTTCGAAGGGATTCCCAGTTCTCGTAGCTATACACGCATGATTGGTCACCAGACCGATTAGAGTGAAGCCTGATCGGTCTCCCAGACCGATCAGGGCAGATGAACAGTGATTTTTTAATCAGATCCAAGATCCCTGATCGGTCACCGGACCGATCCAGGACTTTGATCAGCAAGGGAACTCACTCACCGTCTGCTCCCTGATCGGTCACCAGACCGATCAGGAGCAAGGCAGCAAGGAAGCAGCCTACTCCCTGATCGGTCACCGGTCCGATCAGGAGCCACACAGTAGATTTCCAATCTCACTGTGCGCTCCCTGATCGGTCACCAGTCCGATTAGACATAGCTGGATCGGTCACCAGACCGATCCACTAAGGAGCAGCGTGCCAATGTCCCTGATCGGTCACCAGACCGATTCAGAGACTCAACCCTAGCCCTCCAAGCTAGGAATTCATCCACCTTAGCCCTCCAAGCTAAGGATTTTTCCATCTAACTCTCCAAGTTGGGAATTTGCACCTATCCCTCCAAGTTAGGACTTTTCACCTAGCCCTCCAAGCTAAGACTTTTCACCTAGCCCTCTAAGCTAGGACTTTTCACCCAACCCTTCCGAGTTAGAACATCATCCAACCTAGCCCTCCAAGCTAGGCACCTGACCCTCCAAGCCAGGACTTTTTCACCTAATTCTCCAGGATGAGAATTTGCACCTAACCCTCCAAGTTAGGACTTTCCACCTAGCCCTCAAAGCTAGGACTTTTCACCCAACCCTTCCGAATTAGGACTTTCTCAACACCTAGCCCTCCAAGCTAGGATTTTTCACACCTAACCCTCCAGGTTAGGATTTTCCAACACCTAGCCCTCCAGACTAGGATTTTCCATACCATGCCTGATCCCCGATCAAGACTTAATCATAATTCATGTCATGCCTGATCCCCGATCAGGACTTAATCATAATCAATGATCATCCACCTAAACTAAAATCGATGTCAACTCCAAAACAACAATCAGGGCAAGACTGCATCAACACTTACTGCAACTTAAGTACGATGTTCCTTTGACTTGCGGTGTTCAAGTCATCTTGGTCATGGAGACTTATACTTTGACATCTTAAGCAAGCATCTCCAATGTAACGACCCGAAAAATTCTCTTAATATTTTCTTAAAATATTAAGCATGTTTAAATAATTTTCCAAGGGACCTAGAAATATTAAGGAGAACTTTGGCCTAGAAAATCCATGTTTTCTCATTTAAATTGAGAAAACTAAGTACTAATGGGCTTTATGTGGGCTTTTTAGTACCATGATTATAGGTGGATTTCGGTAATAATTAGTATAAATATAAATAGGATTTAATTAGACATATTAGCATGATTATGGGTAAGTCTTAGCCTAATTTTTCTATTTTAATGGAGAAATTAGGTACTAATGAGCTTTAAATGGGCTCCAAAAATGGGTATTAATTAGGTAAAATTAATATAAATTAGGTAAAATTAATATAAATATAAAAGAATTTTATTTAGGAATATTAGCATAATTATGGGTGATTTTTGGAGAATTTTCGAAATAAAAGGGAACTTTCGAAAATTAGAGGAAAAGGTTTAAATAAAATGAAAAATAAAATAAAAATAAAGGTGCATGAGCCAAGGATTGAACCTTGGACCTCTTGTACAACCATGAATGCTTTAACCAACTCACCTAGCAAGGAATACTTATGAGTAAATGAAGTGGAGGTTGGTTAAGAAGTAGAAGGAGATGAAGGGTCATGGAGAGACTCTTCATTTGCCTCTTTAAAGGAGCTATAAAGAGGGGGTTTGGGGGGTTACTTCTCTTCACAATCAAGTGCATTTGCTCCCCTCCTCCCTCCTCATTCTAGCCAAAATTCTAAGGAAGAGTTCCCCTTGGAAAAGCTTCCACCAAGGCTCCATCTCCCAAGATCTAAAGTTCTTACAAGGATCCAAGGACTAGGTGTGGTCAAGAGACATCAAGTCTTCTTCCTTATCTCCATCCAAGGTCTAAAAAATTTAGAAACCCAAAGGTAAGACTCTCTCACCTGTGGTATAATAGTTCCCTAAGATTTTTATGATTTTTAGTATGTTATAGTGGTTGGTTTTCGAATTGGATGTTGAAAGGAAAGAAAACCAAGACCCTCATGCTTAAGGATTTCGGCCACCATGTTTTTAAGATCTAAAATTATGCTAAAAATCTGTATAATGTTATTTAATGTTCCCTTATGATGTTTAGAAGTTAAGTATAATTTTTGGGAATTTTTGGAGTACCCTAGGATACCCTAGGGTTTCGGCCAACATGAAAGAAACAAAAACTAAGAACCCTGAGTTTAAGGGTTTCAGCCACCATGTTTTAAAGGTCTATAATTATGATAAAAATCATGATAATGTTATTTAATGTTCCCTTATGATGTGTAGAGGTTAAGTATAATTTTTGGGAATTTTTGGAGTACCCTAGGACACCCTAGGGTTTCGGCCAACATGAAAGAAACAAAAACTAAGAACCCTGAGTTTAAGGGTTTCGGCCACCATGTTTTAAAGGTCTATAATTATGCTAAAAATCATGATAATATTATTTAATGTTCCCTTATGATGTGTAGAGGTTAAGTATAATTTTTGGGAATTTTTGGAGTACCCTAGAGGCCCCTTATGGTTCGGCCAACCCCAAGGACCCAAGGGTTAGGGTTGAGTCTTTAACTTCAAGCATATGTTTATGTGTTGCCATGATATAAGGATGATGGATGGTGATTATGTGAATTTTCACATGGCCTTGGGACTCCACAAGTTTCGGCCAAGAAGGGTTAATAGGGTAAAAGTTAAGATTTATTTCAAGTAAGGGTCCCAATGGCCCTATGGTAAGATGTGATTTGTGTTTTATGAATGATATGCCATGTTTATGAATGATATGCCATGTTATGAATGATATGCCATGTTTATGAAGGATATGTCATGTTTATGAATGATATGCCATGTTTATGCATGATATGCCATGTTTATGAATGATATGCCATGTTATGAATGATATGCCATGTTTACGAATGATATGCCATGTTTATAAATGATATGCCATATGTTTATGAATGATATGTCATGTTTATGAATGATATGCCATGTTTTAGGATAATATGAATGTATGCCATACTCTATGAATGATGTGTACATATGCCATGTCTAAGAATGAAAATGATGAATGACAAGTATGATGAATGAAAGATGATGCTTATGTCTTTAAGGCATAAATATGCTAAACGACACGGTCGATGGTCGACGGTACGACGGTCGTGAGGACCGGTAAATGGGCCGGTAGACGGGCCGGGCCGTAACAAGTTATGCTATGTTAAAGATGCCATGAATGTCTTATGAATGATGAAGCATGAAAAGTATTTTTACTTTATGTATGGGCTTGTACCGGACCGAAGTATGGGTCCAAGGGATGGGTACCTTAAGAACGCCCCGGTTTTGGACTACCGAAGCTGTCCACGGTTCTGGCACTACCGAAGCTGTGCAACAGGGATGGGCACCTTAAGAACGCCTCGGTTCGGGGACTACCGACTATGCTGTCCTTACCCTAGTAGGTTGGGGCTCGCGACCTCAGACTTGCTAGGGATGCGCGCTATGATGTATGTATGTGGTACAAGCCGGGGACCCCAAATGATGTTATGATGATTATGTTTAAGAAATGAAAAGTATGTTTTTAAAGATTAAGCATCCTTATGATATATATGCATTGCCCATGCATTCATTATGAAAAAGTAGGTTTATGAAAAGTATGTTCATGAAAAGTATGATTTTAAACTAAGCATCCATATATGTATATGCATTCCACTCATGCCTCCATTCATGTTATGCATTATGCTATGATGATAAGATTTTATGCTTACGCTTCATGTTAAGAAATATGTATGAGAACAAATGATCTATGCCATGATAATGTTAAGAAGATGCTCATATGTTATGATAGGAAGAATGTTCATTATGTTTATGTTCATGCCAAGTATTATGCCATGCTTAGAATGCTACTATGTTTATGTTCATGCCAAGTATTATGCCATGCTTATGATGTTACTATGTTTATGTTCATGCCAAGTATTATGCCATGCTTAGAATAATGCTACTATGTTTATGTTCATGCCAAGTATTATGCCATGCTTAGAATGCTACTATGTTTATGTTCATGCCAAGTATTATGCCATGCTTAGAATGCTACTATGTTTATGTTCATGCCAAGTATTATGCCATGCTTAGAATGCTACTATGTTTATGTTCATGCCATGCTATGTATACGATAAGTGATTTAAGATGTTATGTCCTAAGTAGAGCACCAAGTATGTTAATGTTTTCATGTGCTCATTATGAGATGATGAATGATGAATGGTTTTGTGAGTAGGAAAGAGTCTTACTAAGCCTGTGTGCTTATAGTCTTATTTCCTTATACCGCAGATCATTCAAGGGGACAATGATGGAAGCAGCAGGAGGGCAAGAACGTATGTGTGTAGTAGTGACTTGGCCCAAGAAACTCTATGTTTACTGTTTATGTTAGAACTTCACCTTGGTTACTTATATGTCTGAGTAATGACCTATGGAACCTTATGATATGACGTTACGTATGACATGATATGATATGATGCTTAAGTTCAAAGTTAATATGCTAAGGTTCCTATGTCATTAAGTTAAGAATGGTAACAGGGCATGTATAAGTTAAAGTTATTCCGCTGCCTTATGATGTCTACATGCCCTAAGCATGTTAATGTAACGCCGCTTATGAAAAAAAAAAAAGCGGGCGTTACATCCAAGGAGGTGTGGACCTAGGATGATTGGGTATAAGCCGAAGTGCCCGAAGATGTTTGAACAGCCTACAAAGGATTCACCACTCCTTGCGAGGAAATGTATACCCGAGGCCTATCATCGGATTGTTACTAGAAGTCTCTGGCCAGAGCATGACATGTTCAGAGTATGAATCTCTTAAATACATGAGAGTAATTAGAATCCGTAGGACGAGAAAACGTTACTTGGGCTAGGTGTGACGTAGTCAGCCTAGTGGGGACTGACACACATAGACCATGTCCTGAACCAAGTGGGTATAAGATCATCAAGGGAATGGGGCACGATTCATTATAGCTGCTGAAGGATTTCAGAATTGTTTCTGAGGTCAACCGTTGATCTTTCGATTAATTGGGGATCATGATGTACTACTAGGTGCCACTCATGATCGTTCTATAATTGATTAATTATAGACGACCAACATAAATCGAAAGCCTATTTAGTCACACGCACTATGAGTAATCCGAGGGATTTAAAACGAGTTGAAAATTGGATTTTTCAATCAAGAGAGATTAGGTTTGTTTGAGCCAAACGATAAGTCGAATATGAATTTTTCAGAGACGCATCGGAAGCGTAAAATGGCTAAGTCTTTTGAAGACTTAATAGATGAATTAAATATGTTTAATTCATTGGGGCGTGGCTTGGATGGGCCGACCAAAGAAGGCCTCCATCCTCTTTGCTTGGTCGGCCACAACAAAGGGAGAGAACCAAGTTTTTGGTTCAATTTATAAAATAAACCAAGTGTGGTTTGTTTTATAAAATTATGGATGATATAAATTATTATATAATAAACCAAGGTTTGGTTTATTTTTCATGGAAATTAAAATGAACCATGGATTGATTTATTTTATAAAATCAATCATGGGTTGATTTACCATGATAAGGAAATTTATTCCATGGGAGAGAAGAGACTTGATTGATTTTTTATCGTGAATTAAAATATGATTTTAACCATGATATAAAATCAAACTTGGCATGATGTAATAAGTTATTCCATATTTGAGAGGTTTGATGGTTGAGAGGCCACTATATAAAGGGCCCAAGGCAAGGCTTGGGTGATAAAAAAAAAAGAGATGAAGGCGTAGGCTCTCTCCCTCTCTTTCTCTCCTTCTCTTCTCCTCTTCTTGTCGTGCGCCAACCAGCCCCAAGAAGGAGCTCCAGCTGGTCATCCTTTTATGGTTAGTCTTCCGACTTCTCTCTTGGTTTTTCTTGTCACGTTCTCGGAGAATCTAGTAGTTCTCGAGAACACGAAACATGTGGCTTTGCGAAGTCATCCCGAAGATACTCAGCGTGGACGCGAATAGAGGCGGAGCTTCCAAGGGACGCATACGGTTGGATCTCGTCCCTTCCTTCGAGTTACGCGAGGAAATATGTAAATTAGTTTACATTTCTGTAAAAATTTTAAATATATGATCATGTCTACACAAGATAAAATTGCATGCTTAGCTGTGTGGTTAAATGATTTAGAGAAATTATTTATGCTAAATCTTCCGCTGCACGTAATTAATTTTAAAATTACGAATCCGCATCCATGACAACATGCACCCAGACCCAATAGTGGTATCAGATCCGAGGATTGTGTTCGACATAATCATATAATTGTTTTGCGGAAAGCTTTATCATGATCTCAATTTTAAAAAATTTTCAATTATGGAAACTTTCCAATTATGGTAAATTTTCGATTTAGGAATTTCAAAGTTTGGAAATCCTCATAAAATTTCACAAACTTTTGAAATATCTCTGTTTCTGAAATTTTATGATAATTGTGAAAACTTTCCATTTTTGGAAATTTTCCAATTTTGGAAATTTTCTCTTTTTGAAATTTTCCAATTTTGGACAAACGTAAGTTTTATTTGTACTAGAAACTTACAATTACTGAAAACCTTTTAATTTTGAAAACTTTCCATTTGTGAAAAGCTCACAATTTTGGACACTTTCTTTCAAGAAAGTCTAGACAAATTATGAGAATATTAATTGACATTTAAATTTATAATTGGAAATTAAATTATTTACAAAATTCTTTATTTTGGATTGAGCCTCGGGGAGCCATCAAAATTAAGTTATTGATATTAATTTTCCATAAATAAAATATGCGATCAAATCTTGGAAATTTTTGAGGTGATTCTCAAACGATAATTTTCTTATTTGATTTATGAGGTGATGCTCTTACATATTATTGTCTCCAAAATTAATTAGGAAATTGTTTCCTATAGAGTATATTTCCTTAAATAAGATTTTCATGAAAATAATATGTGGTTGAATTAAGGGAATCTATCTTTTAATTTAATAAGATTTGATTTAGAGAATCAAAGTCTTAAACATATTATTTTCGAAATTGATTATGATAATTCAGGAAATTGTTTCCCAAAACAATTCCTTGAATAAAGTACGAAATTAGAATTAGGAAATCCGGTTCCTAATTCAATTAATGAGACTTGATAAATTAAGTCACATACGTACTTTATTAAGGAAATCATTAGAACATGACATAATTATATGTCATGAATGTGCATAAAAGAAAAGGATGAGACCCAAAATCCCTTACAAAATATTAAGGTCAACACCTTCCATTAATATGGTTAGAACCGGAGTTTTATTTCTCGTTTGGGTTGATGGACACATCCATGCCCGGCTTGAACCTCAACATGTTCAAACTATGGAATTAGTTTATGATTAATATAGTTGGAGTCAGAGGTCAATCCTTAGTCTTGGTTGTTGGACACATCCAAGCCAGACTAAACGGTTGAATGAGCTCCAACCATATTAAAACTATTTCTTGATTAATGGGTCAGCCTTAAGCTTGGAGCATCGATTTGTTGTGCCACAGCCAAGGTCGATGTAAAGAGAGGTGCAGTTGGGTGCTGTGTATATTATTGCATACTTGTTAATGAGTTAACAACCCAATGATTTAAGCAAACATTCAATTAGTTGATTGCATAATGTGATAGTTACATATGTATAATATGTAATCGGTATAATTACCTACCTTCATAGCTAAGAATAACTTGATGGACTCTAGTCATGGTTGTTCTTATCTATGGTTGGATATCAACCTATTTGGAGATGTTCCTACGATCTCCCGAATTGATAAAAAGGGTTATTCAATTCGAAAAATAAATAAGATTTAATTAATGTATATTGATGCATTCTTTATCATTATCATCACATAACCTCAATTTGTATTTCTAGGATAATCACCTGATCATGTCTTCTCTGAATTTACGTTCCATTTTGGACACCAATAAGCTGACCGGGCCAAACTTCATGGACTGGCTTCGAAACCTGAGGATAGTCCTCAAGGCAGAAAAGCTTGCTTATGTCCTTGAAGAACAACTTCCCAACCATCCTCCTGAAGATGCAACTCCAGACCAATTAGTGGCCTATCAGAAACATGTGGCCGATTCTGAACTTGCGAGTTGCATCATGCTGGCCGCTATGGTACCTGAGCTACAAAAGCAGCATGAGCATATGGATGCTCATACCATCGCCTTCCATCTTCATGAGCTGTTTGACGAGCAGGCGAGATCCGAAAGGTTTGAGGTCTCCAAACTCCTCTTCACCTCTAAGATGCAGGAAGGCACTTCTGTCTCACAGTTTGTGTTGAAGATGTTGGGGTACATTGAGCGACTAGGCACACTCGGATTTGCAATGGATCACGAACTAAGTATTGACTTAATTCTGCATTGTTTGCCCAAGAGTTACTCACAATTTGTGATGAACTATCGGATGAACAAACTGGAGACTACCATTCCTGAGTTGCTTAACTTACTGAAGACTGTAGAGCCTTCTGTAAAGCAGGATCAGAAGACGGTACTGTTAGTTGGTTCCTCAAAGAAAGGCTCTAAGAGGAAGCCCAAATAACAAAATAAGGGAAGGAAGAAAAAGGCCAAAAAGATTGAAAAGGCACCAAAAGGCACTTGTCATCACTGCGGCAAGGAGGGCCACTGGCGAAGAAACTGCAAGGTTTATCTTGAGTCCCTAAAGAAGAAGGCATCAGATGCCCCATCCTCTTCAGGTATCTTCATTATTTGTCACTCTATTTCCTCGGACACCTGGGTACTTGATACTGGGTGTAGCTCACATATATGTAATGACATACAGGGGCTAAGGAATAGAAGAAGACTCGTCAAGAGAGAAGCGAATTTGTGAGTTGGAAATGGAGCAATGATTGCTGCTGTTGCCATCGAAACATATTTGCTAAAGCTCCCTACTGGACTTGTCTTAGAATTCGATAATTGTTATTTTGTTCCTTCGTTAATAAAGAACATTGTATCTATTTCATGCTTGAATGAAAAGGGTTATCATTTAACTTTTAGTAACAATTGTTGTTACATAACTTTAAATGGTGTTCTTTATAGGACCGGAACTTTATGCAATGGTATCTACACGTTAGATTTATCTGATGACATTTTCAATATCGAAGTTAGCAATAAACATGCTCGAATAGATAATCAAATAGACTCCTATACGTGGCATTGTCGTCTTGGCCATGTAAGTAAGAAACGCATGACCAAATTACACTGATGTGGAATTCTGGAATCATTTGAACCCGGTTCGTTTGATACATGTGAATCATGCTTAAAAGGCAAGATGACCAAATTACCCTTTTTGGAAAAAGGTAAACCAGTGGGAGAATTGCTTGGTCTAATACATACTGATGTATGTGGACCAATGTCAACTCTTGCACAAGGAGGTTATAGCTACTTCATTACCTTTATCGATGATCATTCACGATTCGGGTATGTGTTCTTAATGAAACACAAATCTGAAGCTTTTGAGAAATTCAAAAAGTTCAGAAGTGAAGTAGAGAAACAGCTTGGCAAAAGTATTAAGATACTTCGATCCGATCGGGGTGGTGAATACTTAAGTCAAGAGTTTCAAGATTATCTTAGGGACAATGGGATATTGTCTCAATGGACTCCGCCATATACACCACAGCATAATGGTGTATCTGAGAGGCGTAACCGAACCTTGATGGACATGGTTAGATCTATGATGAATCATGCAACTCTTCCAAAATCCTTTTGGGGCTATGCGCTTAAGACAGTTGTTTACTTACTAAATAGAGTCCCGACCAAGGTAGTCTCTACTACTCCATATGAGACGTGGAATAGTAAGAAACCTCATTTATCTCACTTAAAGATATGGGGTTGTCCTGCTTATGTAAAGCGGACTGTATCAGACAAATTGGATGCTAAGTCTGATAAATGTCTATTTATTGGATACCCTAAGGAAACGAAAGGTTACCAATTCTATCATCCCTTGGAACAAAATGTGTTTGCTTCAAGGCATGCTGTATTTCTAGAAAAATAATTTCTTTTACAAGAAAACAGTGAGAGTAGCATTGAACTTGAAGAAGTTCAAGAAACTCCAATAGACATTACAGAGACACCTAGTCTAGACCCACAAATAATAACTCATAATGATGAGCATTTAGTTGAACCTAAAACAACACCACGCAATATTCCAGAGAGATACGGATTTCTCATAAGTGAATCGAACGACGTGTTACTCATTAACGATGATGAACCTATCAGTTATGAAGATGTTCTAAAAAATTCAGAAAGGGATAAATGGCTTGAAGCCATGAAGTCGGAAATGGATTCCATGTACAAAAATCAAGTATGGGACTTGGTTAACCCACTTGAAGGGATTAAGCCCATAGGGTGGAAGTGGGTTTTCAAGAAGAAAACCGACATGGAAGGTAATGTTGTTACCTTTAAGGCTAGATTAGTGGCAAAAGGATATCGTCAGAAATAAAGAATTGATTATGACGAAACCTATTCGCCAGTAGCTATGCTTAAATCCATTCGGATGCTCCTGGCCATAGCAGCTCATTATGATTATGAGATATGGAAAATGGATGTGAAAACAGCTTTCCTTAATGGAAACCTGCTTGTGTATGTATACATGATACAACCTGAAGGTTTCACATCGGTTAATAAAACCAAAGTATGCTAGCTTCGATGATCCATATATGGACTAAAGCAAGCATCCAGGAGCTGGAACATTCGTTTTGATGAGACAATCAAAGAGTTTGATTTCTCACAAAATCCTGACGAACCTTGTGTGTACAAGAAGGTTAGTGGGAGTGCAGTCGTATTCCTAGTGTTATATGTCGATGACATTTTACTTATAGAAAATGATATATCAGTCTTACAGTTAGTTAAAATTTGGTTGTCCAAAACTTTCTCCATGAAAGACCTGGGAGAAGCAACCTATATCATTGGGATTAGAATCTATAGAGATAGATCAAAATGGTTGCTTGGTCTTTCGCAGTCTACATATATAGACCGAGTGCTAAAAAGGTTTAGCATGTCGGAATCCAAGAAAGGATACCTTCCCATCAGGCATGGGATCAACCATTCGAAGTCTATGTGTCCGCGCACAGAAGACGAGAGGATTTGCATGAATAAGATTCCTTATGCATCCGCTATAGGATCTATCATGTATGCTATGTTATGTACTAGGCCCGATGTATAATATGCTCTGAGCGTCACAAGAAGATACCAGTCTGATCCAGGAATGGATCATTGGGCGGCTGTCAAGACAATCCTCAAGTACTTAAGAAACACTAAGGATGTGTTCCTAATATATGGAGAAGGTGATATGGTAATACGTGGGTATACAGATGCCAGTTTCCAAATAGATAAGGATGACTCCAAATCTCAGTCCGGATACGTATTTATTTTGAATGGAGGCACAATAAGTTGGAAGAGTTCCAAGCAAGACACCGTAGCGGATTCTACCACGGAAGCAGAATATATTGCAGCTTCGGAAGCAGCAAAGGAAGCAGTCTGGATCAAGAAGTTTTCTCAGAACATGGTGTGGCTCCAACCATTGATGAAGCAATACCGCTTTACTGTGACAACAATGGAGCTATTGCACAAGCGAAGGAACCAAGGTCTCATCAGCGATCCAAACATGTGCTTCGCCGCTATCATCTGATCAGAGATATTATAAGTAGGAATGATATACAAATTGAGAAAATTCCTACCGAAAGAAATTTAGCGGATCCTTTAACTAAGGTCTTGCCTCAAAGCAAGTTTGAGGGTCATGTTAGAGCCTGTGGTATTGGGTACCGTAACGATTGGCATTAGGCCAAGTGCGAGTTTGTTAGTGATATGAGAGAAGTGTCCTAAGGCAATCGCCTTATGATTGTAATCATTTATTTTAGTATATGAATATTCACTATTTGAGTATACATGTTTGTGTATTTGATTGAGATCTTAAACTCATTTACTGAATGTCCGCAATACAATTCACAGCATGAGAGAATTTGTGATGAATTCACAACTAGTGATTATCTCTACATGTGCAATTGTGAAGTATTGAAATTGTCTCTAGTCGATGAATTGATAAATACGAACACTATCAATTCTGTTGAGACTAGCATGGGTTATTCTCTAATCAGCTGATTCTCACTGGCTGGTGACATTGAGATGTCCGGAGATAAACATGAATGCTAGTTAAGGGAACTAGTTCATTGGAGTGACTGGCTATAAAACTTCATATGGTAGTCTACATATAGATATGTCAGTGAAGTTCTTACTGCAGCTTAAGTACGATGTTCCTTTGACTTGCGGTGTTCAAGTCATCTTGGTCACGGAGACTTATACTTTGACATCTTAAGCAAGCATCTCCAAGGAGGTGTGGACCCAGGATGATTGGGTATAAGCCGAAGTGCCCGAAGATGTTTGAACAGCCTACAAAGGATTCACCACTCCTTGCAAGGAGATGTATACCCGAGGCCTATCGTCTGATTGTTCCTCGAAGTCTCTGGCCAGAGCATGACATGTTCAGAGTATGAATCTCTTAAATACATGAGAGTAATTAGAATCCGTAGAACGAGAAAACGTTACTTGGGCTAGGTGTGACGTAGTCAGCCTAGTGGGGACTGACACACATAGACCATATCCTGAACCAAGTGGGTATAAGATGGTGAAGGGAATGGGGCACGATTCATTATAGTTGCTGAAGGGTTTCAGAATTGTTTCTGAGGTCAACCGTTGATCTTTCGATTAATTGGGGATCATGATATACTACTAGGTGCCACTCATGATCGTTCTATAATTGATTAATTATAGACGACCAACATAAATCAAAAGCCTATTTAGTCACACGCACTACGAGTAATCCAAGGGATTTAAAACGAGTTGAAAATTGGATTTTCCAATCAAGAGAGATTAGGTTTGGTTGAGCCAAACGATAAGTCGAATCTGAATTTTTCAGAGACGCATCGGAAGCGTAAAATGGCTAAGTATTTTGAAGACTTAATAGATGAATTAAATAAGTTTAATTCATTGGGGCGTGACTTGGATGGGCCGGCCAAAGGAGGCCTCCATCCTCTTTGCTTGGTCGGCCGCGCCAGCACGCGAAAACCCTAAATCAGCCTGCTCGATCGCCCCTCCTACGTGAGTGCCTCCAACGCACCTCCACCAGCTCTCCCTGCTCAATCGCCCCTTCCACCTACGCAAGTGCCTCCAACCAGCGCCCCTCCATCAGCGTGCCCTCACTCCCTGCTTGATCGGCCCTCCCCCTACACGAGCGCCTCCAACCAGCGCACCTCCACCAGCATGGTCTGGGCTGCACAAGCTCCTCCCCACCACGTCGTTTGCCCACCACGCCTTCTGCCCTACTCGCGCGCCTCCCCATCATCACGGTTAGGACTTTTTTGTTAGGACTTTTTTGTTTTCATTGTTCCTTCTCTCTTTTATTGATTATTTTCATTCTTCTGCTGTGGATTATCAATTAGCTCTTACATTTATACACTATTAGCCTTTTTGCTTCACATATATAGTGATAACTGAAGACTGGAAGTCATCCTTTCCCTTTTGTTCTTATCTATAATTATTGAACCTTTCATTTTATTTATTTATTTATTTATTTTTGAAACTAAAATCTAGGAACCTTTTATATTCGCTTAGGGATATGTCTAATTTATTTTATTTTATTTTCAATTGACCAGTGACATTCTGTTGAGAGTTTTCCCCAGTGCCCATCTCTTAGAAGTCATTTGAATCTTATGATAATTTGAGCTTCAATAAATGGATTTTCTTCTTGAGTGTTCACTCATTATTTAATCTCTTTAGATTGATCCAAGACATCGATATGGCCATAATCTGCATATTTATTATCAAGAATGGCACAAAAGTGAAGCAGGTCAACTTTTCTTCTACTGGTATGTGATAGACTCCTTCCTATCCTCTCTCTTTTCTTGATTTTTTTAATTTTATTTTAATTTACTTCTTTTTGTAATGTAAAAAAGTTTTACATATTCACATCAACTATCTTTTTAATTTGTTTTAAAGATATGATATTGTTTAAAGTGTCTCATCCGACGGAACAAAGTCTCAAGAACTGAGGCTTTACCATGAGTATCTTTTGTTTGGCCCACTTATCCACCTCTAGGATTGAGCATCTATAATCTTAACGCTATAAATCAAACCGATCAAAACCAAATTAGTTTGGATACTTGGTTAAGTTATTGGTTGATTTTTAATTTTGGTTTGAATTTACACAAACCTTTAAGACTGAACTAAACTGTTATATGTTTATCAACAGAAATTGATATGTTTAGCTCTTCTGTGCTCCAGCGTGGGAATGATACTGATATACTAGGCAAATAATCTCATCCCACATGGAAAATAAATTCAATTCAGTCTTTTTTTTTTGTTTACATTTCTTGTATTTCCTATATCTTATTGTTTAGCAGTTTGAGTTACTTATCTCCAACCCCTAATTGTGTGTCTTTGTTTGTAGGATTTTAGTACAGTTTTTCTGTTTATTTTACATAAAAAATATGACAACTAACTCGATATTTTTCTACTTCTAATCAGCTTCAGTGGTTTCTGATAGGTTGGTTGTAGAGTTGGAAACACTCTTTTCCCACTTCTAGCTTCATTTCCAAATGTTTATGTACATGCCTGTGATTTTTTACCTCATGTTGTTGCAATAGTAAAGGTATAACAATCTATGTGTTAATAACTAAATTTTGCTAACCTAGAAATCATGTTGTCGTCCTTGTGGTTGTAACCATATACTTACTAAAATGTGCCAATTCTTAAAATCAACAGGAAAATGGAGCTTTTGCATCTGAGCGACTAAACACTTTTGTTTTCACTCAATTAATAATGAGCATCCTACTATTTTTAACTATCATTTCTTGCTTAACTATCAATTCTTTTTTCTTCAGCCAGCAAGCAGTTAGCACAACAACTTCCTTGTCTTCTCTCTCAATTTTGGAGCGTGGCTGAGAACTTCGAGCCATGTTATCATAATTGAAGTTGTGCACTCAGTTGCAGACCTTGCTAATCAGGTAGTGTTTGTTTTGATCCCATATTATATCTTTTCTCAAGTAACTATTAATATAAGATCTCATAGAGTTGTATGATAAATAAGATTCATGGTGTAGTTGGAAGTCACATCTCCTTGTTTTATGAACTTATGATCCTTTTCTCATGTCTTGGAATCTAATATTTTGTACTATATCTTAGTTTCTGTCTTAGAATTCCTAACTTCTATTTGAGTAACAAACTACTTTGATATTACAGGCCCTTCTTGCATATGGTTTGAACAGCTCAAGATGTGCTTCTGATGCTATTCATTTGTAGGTTTATCCCAAATTCTTACTATATGTAGTGTCTCTCTTTCCAAGAGCTTGAAGTGCCTCACTTGAGAATATTATATCTTTCCTTTACATTTTATCTTTTTTGAATTTATAGATTGGTTTCTGAATCTTGTCTGGAATACAATGTTTATTATTATAAATCTAATGCATTTTAAATTCTGTTTAGTCATGTATAGTTGCTCCTTATATTTTGTTAATTGTTCATTCCTTGCTGCAACTATGGCTATTCAAAGGAAATATTTGTCTGGTCTTTAATATCTGCTGTCTTTATCTTTTTCTTGGGTTTGGCCGCAAACGATTGTGCATGGGATGCAGAACTTGTGAAAAGCTCATGTATGTCTCAGAACCTGTCGAACATGATATCTTATAGGAATTTTATCATCCAGAATATTTTCTTGCCTGATTTTATCTTATATCTGGTCCATATTTCTTATGTAAATAAATTGTTATCATCATTGCTACTATCTCACTACGATAATCTTTAGATATTTTGTTTTAATTATCTATCTTCCATCCATTTATAAGCACACTATTTTTTCTCCTTTTTTAAAGAGGTTTTATTTACTGTTGACTATGCAGGATGGTACTGTGGTTACTGGTCTTGCAATTGCTGCAGCATCACTTGTCACACCCCAGAGGCCCGTGCTTGCTCGAAAATCGGGCAGCACCTCCCCTGTACGGCAGACAATCTGAAACTTTTATACATACACACACCTCAACCATAATAATATAGCTCAGCCACACTCGGCTGGCGTTCACTCCAAGACAACCACACAGTTAAATAATGTAACTGACAAACAATAATCATAATAAATATAATCTCTATAGCTAAGCGTAGCAAACCGAAATCCAGTGGAAATAAATAAATACATGTTCGAAGGAAAACCCACATACCATCCAAAACGATAATAAAACCAAAATTGACACTAATACTATAAAACGACTACGAGTACGAAAACCAATAATAATACTCAAACTAGGTGACTGGCAGTTGGATCCTCTCCTGGCGGCACG
Source organism: Boesenbergia rotunda (assembly GCA_024364735.1). Taxonomy (NCBI): domain Eukaryota; kingdom Viridiplantae; phylum Streptophyta; class Magnoliopsida; order Zingiberales; family Zingiberaceae; genus Boesenbergia; species Boesenbergia rotunda. The sequence continues at coordinate 182,493 of JAGFNQ010000236.1, forward strand.
AGACACAGCTATCGACTACCTGAAACAAAAAGAAGAACAAGGGGTGGTGAGTTCCGGGTGGAACTCTGCGGGTATAAGAATAGATAAATGCATGGTATATAAAAGGGTAAAACAAGCATAAAGATAGCCAAAGGGTATACAGTCTCCGAAATAAAGAGCATAAACAAATGCATCCATACAAATAAATCATACCTGAAACCATGTAACAAGTAGGGGCAAAATCAAAAATCCCCTCTAACACCTCCATAAAGTCCTAATACTGTTGAATATATCCAGATCATATAAAATGCAAATCATAACCGTATATGCATGACAATCAAATGCAACAATCATAGCTCAAATAAATGCAACAAACACAAGCAAATGCATAATACACAATATGCATATGATGTCATGACCTGCACTGTACACACACCAACCACCGCTACATTGGATAGATTGAGTGGACAAGATACAAGCGCCAAACACCTGTGGCTATGCAAATACACCACGACAACCGTGGCCCTAATATGAACAACCCCGAAGCACCTGTGGGGACTCCTAACACCTGTGGAGTATCAACTGTTTGCACACAACTCCGACCAAGCGTGGCACAACAGGAAAATATACCCGACGACCCGTCTCAACCACCAAGGAGCCTGCGATCGTCGGCCTGAATGCTATGATGCATGTCACTAATATCCACCTCCTCAATTAAATCCAAAACCATGCGAAAACAGAAAACGCCAATAACACCAAAATAAGGAAACACACGAAAAACACAATCAGCACCAAAGTAAATATACATGCACTAATCTACTGGGTAGGGTTATCTAATGCAAATCAAACCCTAGATAGGTCAAATGATTATTCTATAGTACATGCAGTACTCTTAGATCAGAAGTCAAGTGATGAGACTGTATAACTGAACAATTTGGAATTATCACTCAAAGGTCAAGCATGAATAAGTATCAAGTAGGAAAACAAAACAAATAGATTTAAGGTAAAACAATCCTAATCAGATAATGAATCAACCATGCATTTAAGATAAACGATCTATAAGAATCAAGGGAGAAGTACCCACCTCGTAAATGTCGTACTAACCGTCTTCAAGTCCGAGATATCGCCTCCAGCTCGAATCCTATCAATGCAAGATAGGAAGCAAAAACTAAATATCTACCATCAATATAATATCCTATTAGTTAATTTAACCATCACCTAATTAATTAACCAACTTATTAATTAATTAATAATTCAATTAAGCCCCACATATTGATAACCACTTGATTAATTTTAGGATTCATTAACCAATACCCTCAATCAAACCATCATACTTAATTAATCACCATTTCATCTATTAACCCCTTAACAACCCATGAGTTAATCAATCCAATATCCTCACCAATTCTAATCACCGTTAACAACAACAAGAGGTTTGATTATGAATCATTAATCTAAATTAATCCAACGCTATTAATCATTCAACTCCAATTAGTTAATCACCAACTTCAATTAACTAACCAGCTCTTACCTTACTGATCTGCGGCGCGATCGAAGCGTCACGGCAAGAGCAGCGGCTGGACCAGAGGGAAAGCGGTGGAAGACCAGCGGTGACTAACAGACCTCCCAATCGAGAACAGGGCAGGAGGAGGAAAACTGTAGACACAAGAGGTTGGAGAGGGCTGAAGGCGTCGGCTGGGAAGGTGGCTCACGGCTGGAAGGGGGTGGGGGGTCGGCAGCAGTGAAGGACCGCCGGTGAGGGTGCTTTGCGCAAGCAAAGACTTAGCTTCAGCAGGACCACCTTGGACGCAGCTTTGGGGACTTCGAACCTGGTGACCATCGCCCGTCGGAGATCGGAAGGCGCCGATTAAAGGTGGGGCAGCGCGATCGTGAGGAAGGGTTGCAGCGTCGGGCGGAGAGGGGAGGAGAAAGGAATCGGCGCGTGAGGTTTAGGGCACGGGTAGAGGATAGGTAATTATAAATATATATAATAAAAACTTCCCCTTTTATATATATATATATATATATATATATATATATATATATATATATATATATAACAAAAATCCAACTTTTCCTTAAATAATTTCAAATCAACTCATCTTGCGTCCAATTATCCCTGCAAATATTTCCAAAATTCCAGAGAATTATTCCAAAATTTTCCCTCTAATAGTTTCCAAATTTAAAATCCTATTTATGGATGATTGTATATAAATTTATATATATTCATATATATATATATATTTTTATATATTATTTTATTCTATACATTTATTTATTTTTATTATTATTATTTTTTACCATATTTTACATCACTAGTTGCTCTTGATATGACAGGAAATCCAATATATGACCCAATGGGTTCTATCATAGTTGAAAATCTGCTTGGAATGGTATGTTATTTTACTTGAACATAGAGATGCCTTAATAAGTACTTTTGAAAAGGTTCTTTGTGAATTTCCTAGCTATCGATTATAAGTTCTTTTGAAACAAATCAATAGTTTTATCATGAGTGGCTGCTATGTTCCACTTGGATAATTAATACAGTTCTGCTGATGCTATGTTCTGGTATTTTAGATTGCCTTATTTTTAATCCACAGGTGTAGGCATGCATTAATTGGTAGAGCAATTGATGACCATGACATAGAAAAAGTATTAAGCTTTCTTAAAGTCGATCCTGTGAACACTATACATACATACATAGAGTACGTAGCATGTTTAGTCATGAGGCTTCTCTAACATGTTGTGTGTATATTTAAATCTTTTACAGGTTGTTGATTTTCTCTATGATTGCAACAGTGAGGTGATTGATCAAAGCAGAAATAGATTTTTTTTAAGACAGCTTGATTATCAATCATATTGTATCTTGAAGCTGGGCATTGCAAAGATTTAGATCATTAGATGTCTTGGGCGTCTCAGAAAAAATTATACTTACAATTTTTTTCTAGATGAAGTATAATGAATTATGTTTATTATGTATATAGCTGGGAGAAAAGACCAATTGTTTTACTGTATAGCAAATTTCTTATTCCTCTTCATCATGGTTTAATATTTATTCATCTATTTTTAGTTGTTTTTCCTGTGTATTGATCAGTGTATTTAATATTTATTTGTTTTTATAGTTCAAAGCAATCAAATGGAGCTAATCTAGTCGTGGTATATAATATCCATGTTCTTTACTGATCCCGGGCCAGCTTACGTGTGATCTGGCCCGGCAGCCTGGCGCCCAGCTAGAAGGGAGGAGGTTAGTGAGATGAACGACCCCATTAGATAGGAGGCCAGCGGGCTGAGGCCTCCGAGGTTTCCGCGTCGCAGCCCACATATTCCTCTCCTAAGTCAAATGGTTTAAGATCCACCCAGGCTTGGCTTCCAGCTGACGCGTGGCGGCCCACGCTCCTGGAATAAGCCCGAGCCGAAGGAGATGTTACTTGGTGCCCCAGTCGGCACCCTCATAGGCCCTCAGCCGACCTCCTTACTCAATGCCCCAGTCGGCACCCTCATAGGCCCTCAGCCGGCCTCCTTACTCGGTGCCCCAGTCGGCACCCTCATAGGCCCTCAGTTGGCACCCTCATAGGCCCTCAGCCGGACTCCTTACTCGGTGCCCCAGTCGGCACCCTCATAGGCCCTCAGCCGGCCTCCTTACTCAGTGCCCCAGTCGGCGTAACCACTACCTAACACCATATTACCAGAAGTTATACAAGGTCGGCGCAGGACCGGAGCCGTTCTGGTCCCAAGTGGTGGATATCTCGTCGAGGTATTGATCCGTCTGCCACATCTAGTCCCCCATACCTCAACCACATGCTTTGGTGTCAGGTCGAGCGGCGTCCAACGGCGCCACCCTTAAGTTGACAGTGCCCCTTTCCTTAATACAGCATGTGCTACTTTACCCTGCCATCGGTGGACATGTCTTACCCTATCCTCGCTAGGCGATCACAGGTGGCAGGCGGGGCCGAAACCTGTCAGCTTCCCCGGCTATATATACCTCTCACTCCGCATTTCCCCAAGTACGCGTGATAGTGCAATTTTTATACTGTTCTATTGTCTTCCATCACCACCGTCGTGTACTGACTTGACCGTCGGAGTGCCTGGCAGGGGACTTTTCCCAGCGTGTTCTAACGGTCTCTACCTCACAGGTTGGAAGCGATCCCAGCTCGTCATGCCACCTCAGCGACCTCGCCCTTCCAGGAGACCCACTCAGCTGTAAGGGCGTCCTACTCACTTCGCGATAGGATCAAATTTGGCGCTAGAAGGAGGGAAACCAGCAGCCTGATCGGAAGTAGAGATGGTTGATCCTTATGAGCTGAACGTGGATGTCTCTCGTGAGGAGTATGAGGTACTCATGGCTACACGAGCTCAGCAGAGGGCTTCCCAAAGGCTTTCCCAAGCTGCCAGCCAAGGGCATCGGGGCTCAGAGCCAGTTGCATGTCACATCTCGGGAGGACAGGGCAGTCCTACTGTGCCTGGGTGGCCCCGCACCTCCCTCGGCGGTTGTCCCCCAGGAGCAAGTCGGCGAGGCCCACTCGGTATCGGCCGCGGCCTCAGTCTCTAACCCGGTGCGCGGGAGGCGACCGGATAAGGGAAAAGCTTCGGCGGGCCCTGCATCGGCCGTGTCGGTACGTAGCCCTTTTGCTCCCTGGATCTTGGAGGATCCCGTGCCTCATCATCTTCGTTTCTTCACCGTCCCTGCGTACGGGGGGACCACGGATCCAGAAGAGGACTTGATGAAGTTTGAAAGTGCCGCCATGCTTCAACAATATCCAAAAGGTGTTAAGTGTAGAGCCTTCCTAACCACGCTCTCTGGCGCGGCTCAGAGGTGGTTCGACCGACTCCCCGACGGGTCTGTCACGAGCTTTGAAAGGTTCAAGAGGGTGTTCCTGCAACACTTCGCCAGCAGCCGACGGCACCACAAGACAAGTCTCAACCTGTTCGCCCTAAAGCATGGGCCGAAAGAAACCCTTAAATCTTACATCCGGAGGTTTAACGAGTTGGCGATGGATGTGCCTACTACCACTCAGGAGGTTATGGTTAGCGCGTTCTCCCAGGGTCTGTAAGAGGGAGAGTTTTTCCGATCGCTGATCAGGAAGCCCCCGAAGGATTTCGACACCCTTCTGGGCAAGGCTGACAAGTATATCAACGTTGAAGAAACGCAAGCGGCTCGATGCAAGGAGTCAGCGGCCCCGGCGCCTCCCCCTACTGTTCAGGGCGCTAGACCCTCAGGAGGGCCCATTCGTAGTCCGAGAGGCCCCGCCGAGCATGCGGGCATGGAAACACGCCACGTGTAGCAGGTGGCCCAGGGATGTTTCCCCGCTCGATGGATGCCCTACTGCAGCTTTCATCAGAGTCACGGGCATGCCACCGAGGAGTGCCGACAAGCCGGTCGGGGTCGGGCTCAGGCCCCCAGAGGACGAGGATGACACACACCTCCTGGACGGGGGATAGGCCGAGGCGGCCTGAACGTCGACCCGATGGCTGAGGAATTGCGAGAAAACCCTCCGGCTGCTCGAAATCTATTCCCTCAAGGGAACCGAGTGGTGGAAGAGGAGACGGAGGAAGAGTAGGCCAATCAGCAGAACGTCGTTCGGGGCGGTGTGCATGTAATCTCGGGTGGCCCGACAGGAGGAGACTCCCATCGGGCCCGGAAAGCCCAAGTGCGCCGACTGGAGATCCATCAAGTCGGCACTAGTCTGGCCCAGGTGGAGGGACGCAAATCAGCTTCGGACCCTAAGATCTGCAGGGGTTGGAAGTCCCCCACGATGATGCACTGGTCATCACCGCCGTCATCGCCAATTATCAAGTCCACCGCACCATCGTGGACACAGGTAGCTCGGTCAATATACTCTACAAGAGGGCATTTGACCAGCTCCAGATTGAAAGGTCCCAGTTGGAGCTAGTGGCGACTCCGTTGTTTGGCTTCTCGGGGAACCCGGTGCAGCCCATTGGCCAGATTCGGCTGGCCATATCCCTGAGGGAAGAGCCATTGAAGAGGACCCGGTGGTCCACTTTTCTGGTAGTGGACGCCCCTTCGTCCTACAATGCCATTCTGGGCCGACCGCCCTCAATGAATTCCGGGCCGTCGCCTTCACCTTCTACCTAAAGGTTAAATTCCCAGTCGAGGATCAGGTGGGAGAGGTCAAGGGCGACCAGAAGGTAGCCCGGAGGTGCTACGTGGACGATGTTCACATAGAGAGTTGCAAGGTCCCACGTCCCTTCTCTGATTGCAACATGGTCCAAGCCTCTCCTTGGTCTGAGTTGCATGAGGACAAAGAGGAGGTGCAGCTCCTCCCTGACCAGGAGGAGTCCCGAGTCAAGATCGCCGCAGGACTGCCAGAAGAGCTGAAAGAGCCCCTGCTAGAGTTCTTGGCTCATAACCAAGATGTCTTCGCCTGGTCCATCAAGGAGCTGAGAGGCGTCCGACCGGAGGTTGCAGAACATCACCTCCACGTCCACCCCCACGCTCGGCCTGTGAAGCAAAGGAAGCGGGACTTTAGTACCGAGCAGAACAAGGCAATCAGGGCGGAGATTGAGAGGTTAACGGAGGCAGGGCACATCAGGGAGGTGCAGTTCCCGTCCTGGCTGGCCAACGTGGTCCTAGTGCCTAAGCCAGACAACAGATGGCGAATCTGCATCGACTTTCGGGATCTCAACAAGGCCTGCCCGAAAGATTGCTACCCTTTGCCCCGGATTGATCAGATGGTGGACTCGACAGCAGGCAGCGAGTTCATCTCCATGTTGGACGCCTACCAGGGGTATCATCAAGTACCCCTGGCCCCCGAGGACCAAGAGAAAGTTAGCTTCATCACGGCGAACGGAACATACTGCTACACCGTTATGCCGTTCGGATTGAAGAACGCTGGAGCTACCTACCAGCAGATGATGAATAAAGTTTTCCGGTCCCAGATAGAGAGAAACGTAGAGGTATATGTTGATGGCATCCTCATCAAGTCCGCCCAAGCTGAAGACTTGGTGGCGGACGTCGAGGAGAACTGCCAGACGCTGCAAAGGTATGGGCTCAAGCTGAACCCGGCTAAGTGCCTTTTTGGTGCCCGAAGGGGGAAGTTCCTAGGCTACATTGTGACTGAGCGGGGCATAGAAGCTAACCCGGGGAAGGTCAAGGCCCTGTTGGATATGCCCCCGCCCAGAAATCTACGAGAAGCTCAGCGGCTTGCAGGGCGCATCACAGCCCTATCTCGATTTATCTCCCGATCGGCAGAGCGAGGGTTGCCTTTCTTCAAGACCCTCCGCAAAGCTACCAAGTTCCAATGGGATGCCGACTGTGATAAGGCATTCGAAGAGCTGAAGACTTACCTTGCCGTACTGCCTGTGTTGGCAAAACTGGAAGTCGGGGAGACCCTCTATATATATCTGGCCCCATCGACTGACTCGGTCAGCCTCGTGTTGGTTAAACAGGAAGCGGCTGAACAGCAGCCAGTGTACTTCTTCGCTCATTTATTAAAAGGAGTCGAGTGCCGCTACACGACACTCGAAAGGTTGATGTATGTGTTGTTGTTGGGTGCCCGGAGGCTTCGGCCTTATTTCTTGGC
>JAGFNQ010000236.1:191514-273352 GCA_024364735.1 Boesenbergia rotunda
TCTCAATCAAAACAGATGTAGAAATGGACTGCAGATTTTTCAGAAACTTGAAGACGAAATTGCAGATTCACATCAATTGCAGAACATCAGCCAACTGAGATCGATGCAGGGATTTATTTCAGCAAAGATTCAAAGAATTGCTAATTCTGATACAAATTCAGTTACTTGATACATATTTCAGCACATCCAAACTGAACAATTGCAGAAATGAAGCTCAGATGCAGAAACATAAATCCCATAATCATTCATTAAGGCAAGAACTGATGCTCACGTGCCCAAGCCAATGCTTGGAACTACAGCTGCCGAAACTGCAGTAAACTCCAGGAAAGCTGAAGAATTTCAGAACTGCAAAGTTGCAGCAATGAATTGCTGCATTTTCAGAAATGAAAGGAGGGTATTCGGCTGCAAGTTGGATGCAAAAACAAACAAACTACTGCTGTGAAATGTGTTGCAATCGAAAATGAAGGAATAAGATTGTATGATGCAGCAAATAAGGTGGAGGATGCAGAAACGAAATGGACTTGGCTGCAGAATTTCAGGAACGTGGCTGAAGAATGGCAGTGCAGTAATTTGATCCAAATGCAGAAATGAAAGGTACAGAATTCAGCAATTCAAATGCAGGGATTAAGGGTGCATATCAGTAACAATTCGAATGCAAATGGAACTTAATTTAAGGACAAGAGCTCACTGAAGATTGAGCTAAACTTGGTACCATTCAAAGCTCTGCACCATTCCGAAACTGTTAATGCATAATCAATTCAGAACTGCAATTCAATTCTATTGCAAACAAATTCATGATGCAAGCTGAATTCGAGTGTGCAGTTTAATATCAAACGAGATGTAGAAGATTCGAAGATTCTCTTGACAAAACTTAAGAAACCAATAACACTTTAAGCTAACAGATTTAGAAACCAGTTCATGTGCAGAAATGAATTTCAAATGCAGAGACGAAATCACTTTGCAGAAAATGGAAATGGAGTAATGCAGTAATGCAGAAACGAAAATGATTGAATGGAACAAGTTGCTATGTGAATTCAGATAAGAAAACTAACTAACTTAATGCAAAAGATCAGGAACTGCAGTAAAAGAAAGTGACTGAATCGCAACAAGCAAACTGATACGCAAATTCAGAAATGGCACGCAACAGGGAACCAATTTCAGAAATGAATTGAAACGAAATAAACTGATCTAATTACAAGAGTTCATTACACAACCAATCTAGCTAACTAAAGCACTGAATTGAAACTCTAATTGAAGCAAAAAAAACTATTCGGAATCGAAACATTACAGAAATTTAATCAGAATTTCAGAAACTAACGACAGAAATGAAATCTACTTCTAATAAACGAAATTAACCAATTTAAACTACTCCTCAACCCTTCTTAAGCTCAAATGCTCCTTGGTCGTCAAGCAAGGGTGAGCCTCGGACCCGCAAGCTCAACAAATCAGTGGAGAACAGCCCTTGCGATTCAATCCATTTAAATTCTGCTCAAGCTGAAAACAGCCATTGAATTCTTCAATCTCGCTGTGGGTGATTGCGCCGATGAATTGGGAATGCTCCGAGCCTTCCAGGGAACCCCTCTGGTCAGCTCGGATGCAGTGGAAATGAAGCACAGCTGAGCTCGACGAACTCAAGTGACAAAGCTACTGAAACCTCACGAATCTCTGTCTTTGGGCAAAATCAAGCTGGAAACTTCTCACGAGCAATCCCCACTGACCTAACACTTGTTCTATTGAAGGATTTGAGGGGTCGTGCCCCTTAGATGAAGAAACTAGCTACGAATTCGATGAACAGCTGAAGAAGGAAGAAGAAACGGCGGAGACGCGACGGGGAGGAGCTGCTGCGCATTTCTGATTAAATAGAAACAAATGGACGGCTCAGATTGCTTTGATGAAATCCAACGGTAGATCTTGATCTGATTTGAGCCAAACTTTTATGATGATGATCTGTGGTCAGGATCTGCCTCCTGGTAGCTCGGATCCTCCAGATTTGCAACGGATGGTCCAGATCAACTCTATCTGTGAATGGACGCTCTAGAGCCCTCCTTGCTTGATCCAACGGTTGATTGAGCTCTGATTGGAATGAAACCTTTAGATCTTGATCATAGAGCTTGATCAACCCTAACCCTAGCTCGGATTGCTTCAGATCGTCCCGGATGGCTCAGATCTAGCCGCTCTTGAATCGGACGGCCCGGATTAATCGTAGGCTTGATAATTCGATCCGGTTCACATCCGACTCAAGTTTGACCCAGTATGCCCTAAGTCCTTGAACCTTTGGTGCCTATAAAAATAGATCCAAAATTTAGTGGCCAATTAATCCAATTTAATGCAATTTTGCAATTAAGTCCAAAATAAAGGTAAGTTCAAAAACCTAGGGTAAAATCATAATTAAGCAATAAAAACATGGGTCAAACATGGATTTTAGAAATTAAAATAATCAATAAAATGGTGCTTATCAGTAGCCTTAAGGTCATAGGAATAGGAGACATTCAAATATCCGAATGTCTTAGAATCTCAAATGTCCTTCTAGTCAAGGGGATGATGTTTAATCTCCTAAGTGTCAGTTAATTGTGTGACACGGGTTACACAATTGACTTCCAACCAAGTTAATGTCTAGTTTGACAAAATGACACTTTGGACACGGTACTAGTAGGAGCAAGAGTAGACAATATTTATCAAGTCTCTTTTAAAAGTGCTACTAATGCTCTTGCTAAGTGTTTCATGTCAAAAGAAGAAGAGTCCACACTTTGGCACCGGAGGCTAGCACATGTGAACATGAAGAACATCCGGAAGTTGGCCAATAAGGGACTAGTTCGAGGCCTACCAAGCATCAAGTAAGAAAAAGATAAATTATGTGATGCGTGTCAAATGGGTAAGCAAACAAAATCTACACATAAAGGTAAAAGCAATGTAAGTACCTCCAAAGCATTAGATTTACTTCACATAGATTTATTTGATTGTAGCACTATCATATCATTGAATGGAAGTAGATATTGCTTTGTTATCATTGATGATTTCACTAGATACACATGGACATTCTTTTTAAAACATAAGGACCAAACCTTAGATATTTTTATTTCTTTTTGTAGAAGAATTGAAAATGAGAAATCATTAACAATTAAGACAATAAGAAGTGATCATGGAGGTGAATTTCAAAACCAAAGGTTTCTAGAATTTTGTCAAGTTAAGGGATATAGGCATGAGTTCTCTACTCCTAGAACACCACAACAAAATGGTGTTGTAGAGAGGAAGAACCGTGTTCTTCAAGAGGCTGCACGAAGCATGCTTAATGAGTACTCACTCCCGAGTTACTTATGGGCTGAAGCTGTAAATACAGCTTGCTATGTGCAAAACCGAGTTCTCGTCCATAGGTTTTTAGGAAAGACTCCCCATGAACTTTGGTTTGGAAAACCACCTACAGTTAAACATCCTAGGGTGTTTGGTTGTAAGGTGTTCATCCTAAACACCAAGGATCACCTTGGAAAGTTCACGGCAAAGGCTGATGAAGGGATACTTGTCGAGTACTCCCTAGTTAGCAAAGCCTACCGAGTCTACAACAAGAAAACTAGATTAGTTGAAGAGTCTGCTGATGTGGTCTTTGACGAAGTTCCAAAATCAATTGACCAGTCAGAAAATGTAGAAGGAGTTCAACTCGAACTTAAGAGACTATGTTTGAATGATTCTCCAAGTGGTGTTAATGGTGATGAGTCTGATGACGGTGAGCCTAGACAACCCATTGATCAGCCGGATCCTGAGGCTGAACTTGTGTCTAGTGAACTCGTTCAAGAAGCACCACCAACACCAAGACAAACGAGATTAGCCTCTAGTCATCCCCAAGACCAAATCGTTGGAGACATCCATCAAGGGGTTAGGACTAGATCATTCTTCCGGAATGAGGCTAATGATGTTGCTCTAATTTCCGAAATTGAACCTAGGAAAATTGATGAAGCATTGAATGATCCCGATTGGATTATCGCGATGCAAGATGAACTAGGTCAATTTGAGAGGAGTCAGGTTTGAGACTTAGTCCTTAGACCTAAGAAGACCACCATTATTGGAACCAAATGGGTCTTCAAAAACAAATTAAACCACAAGGGAGAAATCATTAGAAACAAGGCACGCTTGGTAGCCAAGGGCTACAGTCAAGTTGAAGGCCTTGATTATGATGAGACTTATGCTCCTGTGGCACGATTAGAGTCCATCCGATTGATGCTTGCCTTTGCAGCACACCGTGGCTTCAAATTATTTCAAATGGACGTCAAATCGGCCTTCCTAAATGGTTTGATAAAGGAAGAGGTCTATGTCGAACAACCTTCGGGGTTTGAGAGTACCGAATATCCAAACCACGTGTTCAAGCTCAAAAATGCACTCTATGGCCTTAAACAAGCACCCCGGGCTTGGTATGAGCGGTTGTCGATATTCTTGATTGAAAAGGGTTTTGTTAGAGGTCAAATAGACCCTACACTATTTCTACGAAGAGATGGTGACAATATATTTGTAGCTCAAGTATATGTCGATGACATAATTTGTGGCTCAAATAATAAGGGCTATTTAAATGAGTTCATTGAACACATGGAGAGTGAATTTGAGATGAGTCTAGTTGGAGAGTTGACTTTCTTCCTTGGACTTGAAATCAAGCAAACTCGCGATGGTATCCATGTGCACCAATCAAAGTATACACATGAAATGCTTCGAAAATTCAATATGAGTGATTTGAAAGAGGTAACCACTCCCATGGCCACAAACACTAGACTAGACAATGATGAGAGTGGTAAACGTGTTGATCTAACTCAATATCGAAGCATGATAGGTAGTTTGCTATACCTCACAGCTAGTCGACCAGATATACTATTTGCCGTAGGTATGTGCGCTAGGTATCAAGTGTGTGCCAAGGAATCTCACCTAATTGCTGTTAAGCGAATTTTGAGATATTTCAAGGGTACAGTTGGTGTAGGTCTTTGGTATCCCCGTACCGAATCTTTTGATTTGATGGGCTATACCGATTCCGACTACGCTGGATGTAAGTTGGACCGAAAGAGCACTAGTGGGGGCTGCCAATTCTTAGGATCGTCTTTAGTAAGTTGGTCGAGTCGGAAGCAACATTGTGTTGCTCTTTCCACTATCGAGGCAGAATATATCGCCATGGGAGAGAGTATCTCGCAATTGTTGTGGATGATCCACACCTTAGAGGACTATGGATTGAGTTACAAGGGTGTGCAAGTGTTATGTGATAACATTAGCACGATCAACTTGACCAAGAATCCGGTCCATCATTCTAGGATAAAACATATTGAAGTAAGACACCACTTCATTAGAGATCATGTAGCTAGGGGGAACATCATACTCTCACATGTGGAGTCAAAGTCAAACCTAGCTGACATTTTCACTAAACCACTTCCCGAGAGTGAATTTAGTTTCCTAAGACGGGAATTGGGAATGTGTCGCGCTTCATGATGTTTAAATTGCGGTCAAAACCCTTCATGATTATTTCAAATTGTTAGGGAACAATTGGGTAACTTTGGGAACATCTCACACAAACTATAAGGGTTACCAAAATGTTTTTGTTTGCTAGATATGGGGTGAGATGTTAGGTTCAACTCAATTTCTCAAAATGTCATTGCATCACTTGAGAAATTAAGTTGACGAGATAATAATCACGGTGGTGACCAAGTATGGGGAAAACCATTGCATAACATATGTGTACATGGCTCCATGATCATACTTGGACATTCCAATCAAGGCAACTTGATTGGAAACTTGAAGTTGGAGTAAAAACCTGTTTGAATTTGCTTGATTGATTGTTGAATGAGTTTGACTCCATTTGGATGGGTCAAAGTGTTTATTGAACCTATAAGGACTTTTGATTCTTGTTCAGGGATCAATTTTAGTCAGAAAATCATGTCTAAGTTCGACAAAGTTCATCAAATTTCTTTTGAAAATTTCAGAAGTTCTGAAACTGAACATTTCAGTTCGTATCAGGAACCCTGATCGGTCACCGGACCGATCAGGCATCGGGCTGATCGGTCCCTGGACCGATCTGACCCCTTCCTGTGGTGTTCGGTCCACAGACCGATCTGCGAGGCAAGCCGTGATCTCCCGAAATCTGACTAAGTGTACTGAGCCAGCCTGGATCGGTCTCCGGACCGATCTGGCACCCTGTGGGGATCGGTCCACAGACCGATCAGGGAGCTCAGAGGTTTCTCTCCGGACCCTACTGATCGAATCCTGATCGGTCACCCGACCGATCAGGAGCGCGTCTGATCGGTCATCCGACCGATCAGGACCATGTCAGTCCGATCAGGCTGTATCCTGATCGGTCTGGACGAGATCAGATCGAACGGTGATCCGTTCAAACGCATTAAATTTTGGTTGGTGGACCGATCCACCAACCGATTAACTCTCTCCGAACCCCTCTTCAGCGCCGAACCCTAGCGCCGATCCCCATCTGCGCGATTTGCCTGTGCGAGAAAACCTCCTTGCTTGTCTTTCTTCCTCGCGTGCGCGTGAGTGTGAAGTTTCTCCAGAACAGTCTGCATTTCTCCTTTGCGCCGAGTTCCTGCTTGCGAGCTCTTCTGATCCAAGAATCTCCCCAATGGCACCTAAGTAAGTTGTTAGTTTTGATTTTCTTGTAAATCAGTTCATGAAACTTGGTTTTGGAGCTAACCATGTCTTTGCCTCTGATCTTGGTGTTGTGTCGTGACGCCTACGTTTGCTTAACTTCACTTTTCATCAAATCTCTCCTTATTTCTTATGTCTATCTCTTGATTGGGTCTCATCTTATGATCAATTCTTGTGATTCAATCTATGTGTCATGATCAATTCAAACCTCATTAGGAAATCTGCTAAGGGAAAAGAGGTTTTCGAGGACAGTTCAAGGGGGAAGACTTCCTCATCATCTACATCTCCTCTAAGGCCTCCTTCTCCCCCACATCCTAGATTTCAGAACATTCTCTATGCCCTAGACTTTCATTGGCACAACTTCGAACTAATACCATGTCGATCAGTGGACCAAACTTTTGTTTATGAACATTGTCCTACGTTGAAAGGAATCATTGAGTACTATGGGCATCAAAACATCCTTTTCCTAGAAAGGCCGGTAAATATTGATTTGGTCTCTGAATTCTATAATAATCTGGCCAATGAGGAGGGCACGGGGTGGCGGACCCGTGTCACCGGTGTCGATCTTGACTTTACCCTATCATCCTTCACTGGATTTCTGAGTTGTCGTCGCTCCGAGAATGATTTTTCACTTTATCCATATCTCCCTGATCCTCTTCCTGTCCCCTTTACTGGAGTCACTCCTGACTCCATATATGAGCATTTTCTAGGCCACTCTAGGCCACGGGGTCATGGTGCGCACATTTCCTATATATTTCCCACCTTTCCTGCTCTCCACCTATCTCCCATTGATTTTGTTCTATTTCAAATTATTGCAAATTGTCTTCTTCCGACTACATCAAAACAACTTGATGCGATCCATCCATCTCATTGCATGGTGCTTTACGGGATGCATCTGCAGTTAGATTTTGACATAACACCGTCCATCTATTCCTCCATCATTGTTCATGGTCTGCGGTCTGGCCAGACGATCTATATGCCCTTCGGTCATGTCATCACTGCATGGCTGCAGTCCGCTGGGATCGATGTCTCACAAGGTCGTACTGAACCTATGGTGCGACAGGACTGCCGCCTGGATGATCGGATGCTTGCTCAGTCCGGCGTCGTTCTCGGGACCGAGGGGCTGCGGTGGAAGGATCGCAACCAAGTAGGGGAGCTGCCGCTAGCAGTTCTTGACCAGGGAGCCCCAGCTATTGCTGCAGAGTATGATCAGTGGCGCCGCCATACATTCCCTCGGGACCCTCCGACGGGCAGCGCTGCACCGGGACCTACTGAGGCTACGATGGACGACCTCATGCGGGATGACGACCCTCCCACTGACACGTGAGCTAGGATGTCTGCTATCTTATCATTTGACTGTGTTGTATGACTTTTGGGCTGTATGCCCTCTGACGTTGTTGTGACCTCGAGTCACACATATTTTGCTACTTGTTGTCATGCTTTGACTTATCTACTTTTACATGCCATGTTTATCTACTATTGTTGATGCCATGTTGTTTATATGCCTATGATCTGCATGATTGATCCATTGCCATATTCATGCTTACATTGCCATGTCTATTTGATACTTATGAATATTACGGCATGGGTTTATATTTCATACTCATATGATGCATGTGACTGCTATGTCTTGCTAAAATTTTTCACATGTGTTCGTATGACCATTCCACAAACTATCACATTTTTGATGAGTTGGGATACCCCTAGGATTGAGGGAGAGTTTATTTTAATCTTAACAGTCCCTCTTGCCCCTTTTCGGTGTTCGACAAAGGGGGAGAGTGTGGATTGGTTAAGTTTAGAATGACCATGTTGTAGGGGGAGGATCTGGATTCTCCTATGATTCTAAAGTTGGAATATTGATTGGAATCCCTAAACTTAAAATCGGATTGTCAAATAACAAAAAGGGGGAGATTGTTGATGCAGTCTGGCCCTGATTGTTGTTTTGGTGTTGACATCGATTTTAGTTTAGGTTGATTATGATAATTATGATTAAGTCCTGGTCGGGGATCAGGCAAGGGATGAAAAATCCTAGTCTGGAGGGCTAGGTGTTGAAAAGTCCTGACCTGGGAGGTTAGGTGTGGAAAATCCTAGCTTGGAGGGCTAGGTGTTGGAAAAGTCCTAATTCGGAAAGGTTGGGTGAAAAGTCCTAGCTTGGAGGGCTAGGTGAAAAGTCCTAGCTTGGAGGGCTAGGTGAAAAGTCCTAACCTGGAGGGTTAGGTGCAAATTCCCATCCTGGAGAATTAGGTGAAAAAGTCCTGGCTTGGAGGGTCAGGTGCCTAGCTTGGAGGGCTAGGTTGGATGATGTTCTAACTCGGAAGGGTTGGGTGAAAAGTCCTAGCTTGGAGGGCTAGGTGAAAAGTCCTAGCTTGGAGGGCTAGGTGAAAAGTCCTAACTTGGAGGGTTAGGTGCAAATTCCCAACTTGGAGAGTTAGATGGAAAATCCTTAGCTTGGAGGGCTAAGGTGGATGGAAACTTAGCTTGGAGGGCTGAGTTTGAGTCCCTGGATCGGTCTGGTGATCGATCAGGGATTTTGGCACGCTGCTCCTTCGTGGATCGGTCTGGTGACCGATCCAGCGATGACTGATCGGTCGGGCGACCGATCAGGGAGCACACAGTGAGGTTGGGAACCTACTGTGTTGCTCCTAATCGATCTGGTGACCGATCAGGGAGTATGCATTTCACCCACTGACTAGCTTCTGATCGGTCTGGTGACCGATCAGGGAGCGAACAGTGAGGTTGAGTTCCCCTGCAGATCTGAACCTGATCGGTCTGCTGACCGATCAGGGTCACTGAGCAGATCGTTCTGGTGAACGATCCAGCTTCGCGGGCTCCTCACTAAGATCGATCAGGACGAAGCCTGATCGGTCTGGTGAGGACCTGATCGGACTGCTGACCGATCAGGAAGGTCCCTGATCGGTCAGTTGATCGATCAGAGGGCTTATGCCTGCGAAACTCAGAAATCGCCCAATATAAGGGTGGATCGGTCCGTTGAACGATCCACGACCTGGGATCGATCTGGTGATCGGTCCAGGAGAAATCGCGATTTCTAATTAAGCGTTGGGGATCGATCAGGACGGAGCCTGATTGGTCTGGAACCAGCCTGATCGGTCTGGTGACCGATCAGGGGGTTCCCTGATCTGTCCGGTGACCGATCACTTTAATTCAAATTGCATTGTCAGACGCTCTGATCATGTCTGAACACAACCGATTCGCTGCCACTTTCCTCTGATATTTGATATGCTGTTTGATTTGCTGCTCTAATGCTCTGATTGAGTTTCAGGTGACAGGGGAGGATTCAAACACTCAAGGAGAAGTCAAAGAGAGCTTTCCTTGGAGAAGGTTTGTCCCTTTCTCCACACAGGTTGCAACGGCTGGATGCAGGACTGAAGCCGCTGACTGAAGCTTGGCTGAGGGAGCTCAGGAAGTTCAGTTAGGGTTCAGTGTAGCTGGCGCATTGGCAGTGAGGCAGCTGTAGGCTGCTGGAGATGAGATCACCTAGTTCTTAGCGGAGAAACAAAAAAGGAACGAGAGAAGTGAAACGATAGGTTCTGAGTTTTTGTGCTCTTGAGTTCCTGCATTCTTGCTCAGCATCAAGCTTGCTGTTCTTGAGTTCTTCAATCATTCTGAGCAAGCTATTGAGAAGCAATCATCATACTTGAGCGCTTGAAGGAGAAGACAAGAGGCTGGGAGTCCGACAGTGGGAAGACACGAAGAGGGTTCTTGCGTGAGATCGCCACTGGGTGGAGTTCAGGGAAGCTTGCTGTGTCTTTGTCCTTGCTAAGTGTTTGAGTAAGATCCTTCTTGTTGTTTCTTTGTGCTCATTCTATATCTTTGTTTGAAACACACTGTGGGGAGGTTTCTCCACCGAGAAGGAGGTTGCTTCATATCCGGTTTCACCGGGGCTTGATCTGCCGACGATCAAGGGATCGCCCACCTTAAGGGCACGCCAAGGAGTAGGGGCAAGTTATCCCCGAACCTTGTAAAATCTCCTTGTTAGCGATCTTGCTAATCTTGCTAGTTAGGTTTTTGGTTTTTAGTTTCTGCAAGTTTTGTTTTCCGCTGTGCTATTAATAACTTCAAGTGCAGAAATTTGATCACGCTTCAAAGAAGAAGCGATTGGCTATATTCACCCCCCCCCTCTCTAGCCATCTCGTTCCCAACAATCATGTCTACACAATATAAGGTTGCATGCTTAGATGTGCGGTTAAATAATTTGGGAAATTATTTATGCTAAATCTTCCACTGCACGTAATAAATTTTAAAATTACGAACCCGCATCCATATCAACATGCACCCGGTCCCAACAGACCCTGGACCAGTCGACTGCTTTGGGAGCAGTCGACTGCTTTGGGAGCAGTCGACTGGTAGTGACTGGTAGTGTTGGCTGAAAATTCGAACGTTGAGCTACAACGGTCGATTTTTAGTGGGAACAGTCAACTGCCCTGGGGGCAGTCGAATGGTAGGGTGTTTTCCAGCCTTGAGCTCTATTTAAAGAGGCTCAGTTTTGGCTGGGGACCCTTGACGAAATGAGCTTAGTTAGAGCTCATTAGTAGTCTTTGGTGCTCAGAAGTGTGTCCGAGTTTGTGGCGAGGTTTCTCCACCCACAAGGAGTTACACAAGCTAGCCGGAGGGCATCCGGGGAGTGATCCGCCAAAGGATCGAGGGATCGTCCACCTTACGAACAGCCGTAGAGTAGGAGCGTCATCTCCGAACCACGTAAAAGGTTGGCATTAGCATTGTTTAATTTGTTTATTTGTTATTTCGCTTGTGCTTGCTAACGTCGTAGGTAGAGAATCGAAGAAATTGCTATTCACCCCCCCCCTCTAGCAAGACAACAACGATCTAAGAAGACCAAGTAAACCAAAGTGTTAGCATTGGATTTGGAGGTGTTTGGTTTCAAGTTTCTGCTGTGAAGAAGAAAAATTAACTGAAAAGAGTTATTCACACCCCCCCTCTAGCTCTACCGATCCTCAACAAATATGTGGGCCAACCATGTGATCTTTATATCTCCACACTCTCTCAGCTTGGATCAAACATACGACATTCATGTTCATAAAAAAAAACATACGACGTTCATCATTTCAAACTTATGCTTCCCTACTGTGATATCTTTATTAATGATAAAGTTAAGTTTTATAATTTGATACTCTCCTAAGATTTTCAATTTGATGCTCTCCTAACTAAATAAACCTTGATGTCGAAATTGTTAACCCCTAACTATATTAGATATGAAAATAACTATTTGCGATTATTTTTTTTTAAAATTTTTTATGCATGTTTAAACAATATATAAAAACTACGATCAATGTGTATCAAACACACATTTTTCAAATCTTCAGTTTCAAACTCTCCTAACAAGCTATTACCATCATGGCTAAAGATTTAAACCCTGATATTATTTATTACGAAAATATTTTAAAGATTTGTTAACCAAGTTATAAAATTATATTAAAAATGTGGTGTGGTGGGTCTAACGCTCAAATCTTCACACTCTCCCTGTCACGCCCCGAGACCCGGGAGCCGCTGATCCAATAGAAAATCGGACAGCACCTCCCCTGTCCGGCAGACAATTTACACAAACACACAGATAATATAACACAACCACGCAGTTTAAAGGGCCTCAGGCCTCCAATCCACACATGTATAACTGCATAAATGACTATACGTCGTAAAACCAAAATCCGAACTCACCTGAGCTGCCAGGGGGCAGGAACAAAGCCAAAACCAAACGAAGTCCAATATAGGACTCAAAAGTACAATACCTTCAAATAAAACGTGCATACATGGTTAAAACAACACAACGGAAGCATAGGAATACTACAGGGTCCATAACAAAACCACGTAAACCAAAAAGAGCTCCTCTGGAGCTGGGGACTGGCTGCTAGGGATCTCCTGGCAGGCATCAACCTGAAATAAAATATATGGCAACGGGGTGAGTCCATAGCTCAGCGGATACCCAACAGATATGCATAGAAAGTTATACCAACAATAAGGGTTCAGCTAATACAGTCTCATATCAACAGTAGGGAAAAACTAGTACTGAACATACTGAGGCAGATACATACCTGAATCCATCTAACCTGTAAATAGGGTAATAAGTACCAAGGGAAATCAATAAACACATAATCTCAGATAACAAGTCTCCAGAAATATGCATGTCAAACAAGTGCAGCAATCAAGTGCAGCAAACAATGCACGATGCAAAGTATGCACATGGTGCAATGCCATGGTCACCCCCTAACTCTAGTCAAGCCACCGAGACAGGCGATACTGTGTCGGCCGAGTGGGTAGAGCTGTGACACTGTCCGTACTCTGCCATCACTGCTCCTGAGTGACCGAGAGGACAGGATGCTGGTGGAGCTATCGCTCCGCCCCATGTATATATGGGGGAGATATCTCTCTCATCTTCTCTGGTCTATGGGTAGAGAAGGGATCCCTGCTTGCTACCACGCTCCGAAACCACTACCCCTGAGCGGACGAGCGGAGCACTACAGAGCAAATGCACACACCCAGCGGTATCCACTAACCCATGAGTGGCCGTGTGTGCATATCATGTGCCGGAAGACGATTAGGCTCAATCACAAGGGAGTCGCTGATCGCCGGCATGCAACAATGCAAGGATGGTGTATGATAGATACACATACCTCCCTCCCCAAGTCCTCAGTATACTAAGTCTCAATCTGAAATCCTATAACAGGAAATACAGGTAACCTACAAGGTATACTGACTGGAAACTACAGATCTCTCAATGTCAAACGCGAGAGATACCTCACGATATCTAAGCATACATATAGATATGACAATACTTGAGACTGTATAGAACTAACCGCATAATAACTCAGGAATAACCAACAAATATCCAGAACAAGCATAATAACTCACGGATAACTAACAAGTATCCAGGACAGGCATAATAACTCAGGGATAACTGATAAGTATCCAGAACAGGCATAATAACTCAGGGATAACTAACAAGTATCCAGAACAGACATGATAACTCAGGGATAACTAACAAGTATCCAGAACAGGTATAATAAACAGGGATAGCGTATAATCTTACTGCTATCTATAACAGTCTATGCATAACAAAATGACAATATCATAAGAGATAGTCAAAGGGTACCCGCCTCCAAGTAGGAGTCCATATCAAAGGAGAACCTCCCGTCCAATAATCCGCAAGAACTCAGTGTCCTGTATCAAAGGATATCGTTTTAGCTATCATAACGGTTATTAAGTAGCTAAACACAACCCCAAATTCTAATCAACATCCATACTAAAGCAAAGGTCACTAATTATCTCTAATTAGTGATTATCTTATGATTAGGTCGATTCATGGTTTAAGTTAGATTTAATCTAAACTTAACCCTTGCGATCAACGCAACTAAACCTATTCCATAACCCTGATAATTCCAAAACAGATCAGTAACCAATCAAAAACCCAATTCCTGATCAAAGCATCTAAAGAATGAACTCACACCCACAAAACAGAGGAAGAAGGCAACTCACAAACCGAATTCAAATACTAAGCCAAGAAAAATAACCACTATAGATCCAAGTCTCCACCTACAAAAACTCCAAATCAAATTCATAGCCACAGATTAAAAGACAAACCCAGTCCCATAACAAAGATCACATTACCTTACTAATAATCCTTCATTCAACCTTACAATTCCTACTATCTCATACACTACCACAATCCAACACTAAGTCAAGTCATTCATCACTAACCCAACACAAAACCTAATTGGATCAATTATTAATCGGAGAACATAGCAGGGATCAAATGGAGGAAATGAAAACAACAACAATCAAACTCTAATTATCAACTGCAAAACATCCCCACAGATCCAACTCACAGCTTCATCAGAAAATTAAGCTCCTAATGGGACCCTTGCTTCACGAACAAAACACACATCCAATGAACTAAATCAGCATCCAAGATTATATTTATCATGATGCACAAGATTGGGAATCTACTAATCTAATCCACAGAACTGTCATCAGATACAATTTGGACTTGCGTTCCTTACCCAACTTTGGTGTCGTCGCCCTCCACCTTGCTAAATCTCCAAAACACACGTCTCTGCTCTGGTTTGGCTACGAATTCAGTGGAAATTCTGGCCAGCCATTTCTCCTCAATCCTAGGTCTACTCCCGAACGGATCACCCCTGCCAAAGCAAAACTGGTGTTGCAATAACAACCTGTGAGGATTCCAGACAACAAAGCAGGGATTCCCACATCACAAGCGAGAACTTATACCTCACCTTGGCCACCAACGGAATGATCACAATCGAGAATGCTGCTACTAAGCAACTCGCCGGCCTCGCGCGAACCAGAGGGAGAAGGATGAGAGGTATACGAGGCGAGGTGGAGAGAAATCGAGAGGATCCAGAGGAAACAAGGATCGGTGGAGATGAGGGCCCGCTGGAGAGGAGGAAAGGGAGAACAAACCAACGCTTGGTTGCGGCTAGGGCACGCGTAAGGGAAGAAGACGAAGTCGGGTCGGCTTGGCTTCGGCGACGGCTAGGGCAACGTGATGAGGAGAGGAGTCGGGCGTGGGCGATGGCTACAGGCTTCGCGAGGGAAGGAAGAAGAAATCGAAGGGGCGGCTGCGGCTTTGGCTAGGGCACGAGAGGGATTCGGCCGACAGCTTTCAATACACAAGGGAGGGTCTTTTTGCAAAAAGGCCCTTCGACTTTAGAAATTCCAATCCTACCCCTAGGGCAAAGGATTTAACCACTTAACCCCCATTTATTATAATTTAACCTCAAATAATTTCTATGGTTAAATTATTTACCCTCTCGTAATTTAGAGTTTACCCAAAAGCCCCTGAGCTTCTCCCGTAGGGCCGGAAACCATAGACTCAATCCGGAAAAATCCCAAAAATTTTTCTGGTCCGGATTTTCGAATTGCCATATTTTACACTCCCAACTGAGCTATCCCCGATGGCAAATTTGTAAACCCCTAATTGAATTTGTAATGAGAATATTTATTTGAAATGAATTTATTTTAATATTTTTTTAAATAATTTAAAAAAAACAATTAGTTTTAATATTTTTTAAATAAGATAAAAAATATTATATAAAAATTGTGTGATGCTCTCCCATATTCACAAAGTTATGTGGATCGAAAAAGTGACCTTTAGATCTTCAATCTAACACTCTCCCAACTGAGCTATCCCTACGAGACAAAGTTATTAAACTCTAACTAAATTTTTTGAAAATATTTATTTGTAATGAAATTGTTTTAAAGTCTTTTAATCAAGTTAAAAAATTATATAAAATATATAGTGAATGTGTACCAATCACGCATCTTTAAAATCTTCAATTTGTCACTGTCCTAACCGAGCTATCCCGACATACAACAAATTTTTGAACCCCTAATTTTATTTGTTATGAAAATATTTATTTGACATGATTTTTTAAAGATATTTGATATAGCTAAAAAATTATATAATTCTTTTAAAGATTTTTTGAACAAGCTTAAAAATTATATAAAAATACGTGTGTACCATGTGATCTTTAGATCTCCACACTCTCTCAGCTTGGATCAAACATATGACCTTCATATTTTAAAACCTACACTTCTCAACTATGATATCTTTATTAATGATAAAGTTAAGAATTTTAATTTGATGCTCTCCTAAAATTTTCAATTTGATGCTCTCCCAACTGAATAAACCCTGATGTGGAAATTGTTAACCCTTAACTATATTTGATATGAAAATAATTATTTGAGATGATAATTCTTTTAAATTTTTTGTACAAGTTTAAAATATATAAAAAATACGATCAATGTGCATCAAACACAATCTTCAAATCTTCAGTTTGACACTCTCCCAACAAGCTATCACCGTCATGGCTAAAATTTTAAACCCCTAATATTATTTATTATGAAAATATTTTAGAGATTTATTAACCATGTTATAAAATTATATTAAAAATGTGGTGTAGTGGGACTGACACTCAAATCATCACACTCTCCCTACTAAGTTATCCTCAATGGCAAATTTGTAAACCCCTAATTTAATTTGTAATGAAAATATTATTTGAAGTGAATTTATTTTAATATTTTTTAAGTTAGTTAAGAAAATGAATTATTTTAATATTTTCTAAATAAGATAAAAAAAATTATATAAAAAATGTGGGATGCTCTCCCATATTCGCCCTAATTGTGTTTGTTATGAAAATACTTATTTGAAAGTATTTTTTTTAAATAATTTTTAAGCATATAAATAATGCAATGATTGTGGATCCAACACGTGACCTTCAGATCTTCAGTCTGACACTCTCCCAATTGAGCTATCCCTGCAAGACAAAGTTATTATCCTCTAACTAAATTTTTTGAAAATATTTATTTGAAATAAAATTGTTTTAAAGTCTTTTAAGCAAGTTAAAAAAATTATATAAAATATAAAGTGAATGTGGACCAATCACCCAACTTTAAAATCTTCAATCTGTCACTCTCCTAACCGAGCTATCCCGATCGACAATAGATTTTTAAACCCCTAATTTTATTTGTTATGAAAATATTTATTTGACATGATTTTTAATGATTTTTTGAGAAAACTTAAAAATTATATAATTCTTTTAAAGATTTTTTTTTTTGACTAAGCTTAAAATTATATAAAAATATGTGGGTAAACCATGTGATCTTTATATCTCCACACTCTCTTAGCTTGGATCAAACATATGACCTTCATCTTTTCAAACTTATGCTTCTCAACTGTGATATCTTTATTAATGATAAAGTTAAGATTTTTAATTTGATGATTTCCAAAGATTTTCAATTTGATGCTCTTCTAACTGAATAAACCCTGATGTTGAAATTGTTAACCCCTAACTATTTGTTCATTTGTTTGTGTTTGCTGGACTTATTTGAGCTATATGATTGTTGCATTTGATTGGCATGCATATACGATTATGATTTGCATTTATTATATGATCTGAATATGTTCGGCAGTATTAGCAGTTTATTGAGGTATCAGGGGGTTTCTGATCATGCCCCTACATGTTACATTAGTTTTTAAGGTATGTTTTATTCGTACAGATACATTTGGTTTATATTCTTTAATCTGGAGACTATATACCCTTTGTTTCCATCTACTTGTTTTACACTTTTTATTTACCATGCATTTATCTGTTCTTATACTTGCAGAGTTCCAGCCGGAACTCACCACCCCTCGTCCCTCTTTTTGTTTCAAGTAGTCTATAGCTATGTCTAGTGCTGTTAGGAGAGGATTCAGCTGCCAGTCTCCCCGTTTGAGTATTATTTGTATATATGTCTTTATACTTTCTTAGTATTCTATCCTATCGGTGTCATTTTGGTTTTGTTATCATTTTGGGTGATATTTGACTTTTCTTTAGGGGTGTATTTATTTACTTCCGCTGGATTTTGATTTGTTGTGCTTAGATATGGAGATTTATTTATTATGTTTATTATTGGTCAATTATATTATTTAACTGTGGTTATGATTGTGTGAATACCAGCCGAGTGTGGCTGAGTTTTATAAGTGTGGTTGATGTGTATTTATATGTTTCAGATTGTCCGTCGTGCAGGAGTGGTGCTGCCCAATTTTCAAGCGAGCATGGGCCTCTGGGGCGTGACATTCAAAGAGGCTTCCAGGATAGTTATATCAGCAGTGTTCTAAATGGCGTCCCAAGCGGCCGCCTAGGCGGGAGGTGGCTCAAATCTGTCCCGATTTTGTTGAAGGTGATATTTAAGGCGGTTGAACGTGTAAGGGGAAAAAACCTTTTGGTTGTCTTCCCTGCCGCCTCCACTGCCTGTTTCATCTATTCGTAGCTGCTGTCGCCCGTCACTACCATCCGCCACTGCCATCATCTATTGCCTACTGGTAAGATTTTCAAAAACCTAATCTTGATTTCGAATTTTTTTTCATGTGAAGGGCGCTGCGTCGGACTTGTCGCGCAAGCATGGATGAGTCACCTGTGCCCGATGACACGACCAAATGCATCACCGGAGCCCGACGAGGTGACCGAACGCGTCGCCTGAGGTCGGCGACGCCTCCACGCCCACGCTATGAGTGCGGCGGCCGCGCGATGTGTGCGACTCGCGAGTTGTGAATTAGGTTTTAACTTCATTTTTTTATTTTTTTTCTATATGAATTTTTTATTTCTTTTGTTTCTGTTTCATTTTTGGGTGTATTTTTTATTTTTTATTATTTGTTCTGTTTCTGTGTTTTCGTTTTTTTGTTGTGTTTCATAGTTTTTTTTTTTTTTTTTCATTTTTTTGGTGTTTCTGATTTTTTCTTGTTTTTTCAATTTTTTTTGTTTTTGTTTTTTATTTTTTTTTTGTATTTTGTATTTTTTCAGATTTTTTTGATTTTGATTTTGATTTTTGATTTTTTTCTGTTTTGTTTTTTTTTTTTCTTTTTTTCCTGATTTTTTTGTTTTGCTTTTTTTCAATTTTTTCTGTTTTTTGCCTTTTTCTATTTTATATTTGTAATTATTAGTCAATATATTTTATTATTTTTTAATAAATTTTTATTCTAACTTCTAATTTTTATTTGATTATTAAAGATTAATAACAGAAAATGAGAAACAACTGGAGATGAAATTGAAGCAAAAATCTACTAATATTGCTTGGGATTATGGAGTGTTGTATTGCAAAGAAAAAAAGAGATTGGATTACATACAAATTGTGTAAGAAGCTTATTAAAGGAGGAGTTAATCAGATGAAACATCACATTACGAGTATTATTGGACAAATCGAAGCATGCACTAAAGCATCCGATGGAGTTAAAAAAAGAGTAAGAGCTTATCTTGAAAATAACAAGAATAAGAAGTGAGAAAAGGTGGAAGAACTAAAAGAAGAGAGGGTGAAAGTGAATATAAGTGTTGAATCTGTTGACTTGGAGGATGAAGATTGTCAGAGAGATTCTTTTAAAAAGAAATCAAAGCACCTTGGGTCTATTGATAAGTGAGCATCTGCAATTGATCCAACAAAGGCAAGATAGCAAAATATTAATGATGTATTGAAGTTAAAGTTTACAAATGATGTGCATGAGTACCTTGCAAGATGGATTTATGAGGGGAGGATTCCTTTTCATGCAATTGACAATCAAAGTTTTAAACAATTTGTAGAGGAGGTTGGTCAATTCGGTTCGGGCTATAAACCTCCAAGTCAATATCTTCTAAGAGTGCTACTTTTGAAACAAAAAGTAGAGAGAACCAAATTATCTTTGACAAAACATGAAGAGTGGATGAAAAATATATGTTCAATTATGACCGATGCATGGGCGGATCGCAAAAGGAGAAGCATTATGAATTTATGTGTTAATTGCAAACTAGGCACTTCATTTCTTTGTGTTATTAAAGAATCCATGGAGGCACACATCGGGACTTATTGTTGATGCAGTCTGACCCTGATTGTTGTTTTGGTGTTGACACCGATTTTAGTTTAGGTTGATGAGATGATTATGATTAAGTCCTGGTCGTGGACTATGCATACCTAGTGAAGCTAGGTTGATGAAAGCCTGGCTTGGAGGGTCAGGTCCTAGCTTGAGAAGCTAGGTTGATAAAAGTCCTAACTTGGAGGGCTAGGTGTGAAAAAGTCCTAGCTTGGAGGGCTAGGTGTGAAAAGTCCTAGCTTGGAGGGCTAGGTGGATGAAATCCTAGCTTGGAGGGCTAGGTGGATGAAATCCTAGTTTGGAGGGCTAGGTGGATGAAATCCTGGCTTGGAGGGCCAGGTCCTAGCTTGGAGGGCTAGGTTGGATGAAATCCTGGCTTGGAGGGCCAGGTCCTAGCTTGGAGGGCTAGGTTGAAGTCCCAGTGAGTGAAACTGGGCACGGAGTCTTGGTACGAAGGACTAAGAACGAGTCAGAGAAGGGCTGGAGGCTTGTTCTCATGACTTGGAGTTGTTTTGACCTTGCCTGGATCGGTCTGGTGACCGATCAGGGAAGTTGGCACGGAGTTCTCTCGTGGATCGGTCTGGTGATCGATCTAGCTGTGTCTGATCCGTCTGGTGACCGATCAGGGAGCACACAGTGAGTTTGAAACTCTACTGATCGGCTCCTAATCGGTCTGGTGATCGATCAGGGAGCATACAGTGAGTTTGGGAACTCTACTGATCGGCTCCTGATCAGTCTGGTGACCGATCAGGGAGCATATAGTGAGTTTGGGAACTCTACTGATCGGCTCCTGATCGGTTGATGACCGATCTGGGACACTGTTCAGATCGTTCTGGTGAACGATCAAGTGTCGCGGACTCCTCCTTATAACCGATCAGGCCGGAGCCTGATCGGTTGGAGAGCTTCCTGATCGGCCTGCTGACTGATCAGGGCACAACCTGATCGGTCTAGTGACCGATCAGGCCTTGTGACTGCGAAATTGAGAAATCACCCTGCAGAGGGGCGGATCGGTTTGGTGACCGATCCACAACTAGGGATCGGTCCCGGAGAAGTCGCAATTTCTGATTACGCGTTGGGGACCAATCAGGTTGGAGCCTGATCAGTCTGAACCCATCCTGATCGGTTTGGTGACCGATCAGAAGTCCCCCTGATCGGTCCGGTGACCGATCAGTAGCTGACAGCTTTAATTCAAAAGCACTGCCAGAGCTCTGAACGTGTTCTGATTTCTGCTGATACACTACTGATAACCTTCTGATATTTGATCCTCTGTTGATTTGCTGCTCCAATGATCTGATTAAGTGTGCAGGTGACAGGAATTAGGGGTGTCAATTCGGGTGGGTCGGGTCGGGTTCGGGTCGGGTTGGGAAAATTTTTTTTTTTAACTCCCAACCCGAACCCGATTTCAACCCGAAACCCCCAAACCCGAACCCGAACCCGACCAACCCGACCCGACCCGAATAACCCGAAAAAACCGATTCAAAACGTCTTTTTTCGCCATTTTCCCTATAATTCTTCACTTTTATCTCAATACTTCATCATGATCATACTATATTGATATTAATATACATAAAAATATCTTAATTTTCAAAATAAAATTTGATTTAACCCCAAAAAATCTATAAAATATTAAATTTTGGGTCAACCCGAACCCGACCCGACCCGAACCCAACCCGAAATTTTTTCAACCCGAACCCCCCAACCTGAACCCGAAAATTTTCAACCCGAACCCAATTTTTTTCGGGTCGATTCGGGTTGGGTCGTCGGGTCGTATTGATTTTTGACATCCCTAACAGGAATAGATTCAAACACTCAAGGAGAGTCAATGGGAGTCTTTCCTTGGAGCAGGTTTGTCCGTTTTCCATCTCAGGTTGCAACGGATGATGGAGCTGCTGACTGGGGCTTGGCTGAGGGAAGCTCAGGGAGTCCGGGAGAGCTCAGTGGTAGGTGGGCAGTTGCAGCTAAGCAGCTGGGAGCTGCAGAGGAGCGTCTGTGGCAACGCAGGTTAAGAGATGAGATGAGAAGTGGAGAAGCAGGAGTTCTCCACATCGAAAGCTTTGCTCCATCACTTGTGCGATTACTCTGATCTGTTGATCCATCTTTTGTGCAAGCAACTATGAATCTTGAGCTGATACTTGAGGACTTGGAAGAAACAAGGAGTTTGGCGAGTCCATCAGCAAGAAGACACGAAGAAGGGAGTTCTTGCGTGAGATCTATGCTGAGTGGAGCTCGGTGAGGAGTTCGCTTGTGTTCTTGCGGTTCTATGTGCTCGGTAAGGTTCTTTCTTGAGTTTCCTGTACTTAATACTTCATCTTGTTGAAACGCTGTGGAGAGGTTACTCCACCGAGAAGGAGGTTGCATTCTATCAGGATTTTCCGGGACTTGATTTGCCGATGATAAAGGGATCGCCCACCTTAAGGGCACGCCAAGGAGTAGGGGCAAGTTATCCCCGAACCTTGTAAATCCTCTTTATTAGCGTTTTGATTTGTCTTTAGTTTCTGTACTTTGTTCTTGCTGTTATACATCTGTTTTGCTTCCGCTGTGCTACTAACCCTAAGTGCAGAAGTTCATAAAAGAAAGTGATTTTTGGTGTCTGGCTATATTCACCGCCCCTCTCTAGCCATCCAAGCTCCAACACTTATTGTTGGGACCGGTAGACGAGCTAGAGGGGGGGTGATTAGCTTCGATTCGCTTGTAGATGATTTGTCGCGGCGGAAGACTTCAAGCAATCGCTAACACTAGGATTTTACTTAGTATCCACCCCGGCCGGGTGACTAATCCAAGGATCCACTCTCCTCACACTCTCATACACTATGAAAGTCTCCTTCTTGAGGTGGAGAAACCTCTTACAAGCTTTCACAAAGATACAACAAGAAACAAAGCAAATACAAATGAAATCTTACAAGATTTACAATGAATAAGCTCACACTTTGCTTTCCTTGCTATCTTCAAGCTTGTGATCGCCTCTAGAACTTTGGAAGTGCAGCAACACTAAGCCCCAAAGCTTCTCTTGAAATGGCGTGGAAGGAGGAAGAAGAGTTGTGGCTCAAACCTGCGCGAAAGCCCTTATACCTGACGCCTAGGGTTTCTGAATCGATTACCCAATCGATTACCACGTCACACTTAGCCGTTCAACGACTAGTTTTCGAACCATAATCGATTATCCAATCGATTACCAGTGTCCTGAATCGATTGCCCAATCGATTCAGAGCTTCTCTATTCTCTCGCGCAAACCTCAGTGATCGATTACCCCAATCGATCAAGAGACACCTTAATCGATTGACCAATCGATTAAGGGAAGACTGAATCGATTGCCCAATTGATTCAGCCACCTTCTATTCTCGCAACAACCTCTCTTAATCGATTGACCAATCGATTAAGTCCGACCTAACTTGTGCTCTTGGTACGGTCAACCCCTTTGACCAACCTGGATTTCTTCTGCCTAGTTCCCAATTAGGACTTAACCTGATTCCCCACCAGGTTTGCCTAACCCTCGAGTTAGGTCTAGTCTCTCGGTAGACTTGCACCTTGCCAGCATGCGATCTCCCCGATCCATCTGGACTTCACCTAGTCCCACTAGATGTGTCTAGTCCCACTAGGCCTTTCCCCAAGCCAGCGTACGATCTCCCCGATCCACCTGGACTTC
Organism: Boesenbergia rotunda; assembly: GCA_024364735.1. Lineage (NCBI taxonomy): Eukaryota > Viridiplantae > Streptophyta > Magnoliopsida > Zingiberales > Zingiberaceae > Boesenbergia > Boesenbergia rotunda. The sequence continues at coordinate 215,145 of JAGFNQ010000236.1, forward strand.
ACCTAGTCCCACTAGGTCTTTTCTCATGCCAGCGTGTGATCTCCCCGATCCACCTGGACTTCACCTAGTCAAGTCTCCAGTCAACCTTAACCCACTTGGCATCATACGACATTCAAACATAATTATCAAACATCGAAACATCCAAACATAAGCTTACCAAGCTTACTGGACATCGGCTCACCCGAGCCTAGTCAACCTAGGTCAGCCCTGACCTAACCAAGATTGTACCAACAATCTCCCCTTTTTGATGTTTGACAATATGTTTGAGAAAGACTAATCCCCATTAGCCTTTCAATTTCTCCCCCTTTGACATACATCAAAATCTCTCCCCGAGAGTCTATATGGTCAAAGGTTTGCCCAATGAAAGTCTCATACCTTCCATTTAAACCTATGCTCATCCTTGAGCATTCACCATAATGAAGATTTCCAATCTTCATTCTTTCACTTATCCAAAAAATAAAAATTCAAACTCATGCTTTTAAGGAAGACCTCCCCCTCAAAACATGCTCTAACCCTCCATCATTGCACCAACAATGATTTTTGAGTTCCTAAAATATTAGGAAATCTCAACTCGAGGTTATGAGATTTTGAGATTCAAAACTTGAGTCAAAACCTCTCCTTAACCCTATAGTTTTCACCGGACCATATCCCTTTTTGATTTCATATTGAAATTTACCCAGATGTACTTATAAAAGTATTCCAAGGGGCTAGGGATTGGTAGGTTACTCAAAATGGGTTTATCAGACTGAAATCAGACAGTTTCAGTCTTACCAATCGATTGGTGTTGGGAACCAATCGATTACGATGTGCCTTAATCGATCAACTGATCGATTAATGCTGACTGTTATCGATCAACGGATCGATTACGCGAGCTTCTGTGCTTACAAAAGGATCAACCAATCGATTGACCAATCGATTGGCTACTGTCCCAATCGATCACCTGATCGATTGGGAGTTTCTGATTTCTGAATACAATTTCAGATTGAATTTCAGAAACTCCTAAATAATTCTACAAAATTTGAAAAATCCTAAAATTTTGTATAGACATTATTTATAACATATACTATCAAGGAAAAATAATTTTACATGAAAATAGCTCCCTTTTTCAAAGATTGACACAAAAATGGAAATCATTGAAATATTTCAATGTTTCACTCTATTTTGTATCTAATTCATTAATGATGAGATCTATCAAAAGATAGTCTTCACCAAGGTTTTCCAATATAGTTTTGAAATATATTTCAAAAACAATTTCCAACCATGTTCCTTGGGTTAAATGCACATGACTTGTACATTAGCTTTCCCAATGATTGGAGTTCATTTATATTCAAATTTTGATGAATCTACAACTCAATAGGATGCATATAAATCAATACCTTGAGTTATTTTCATCACCCTAACATCTCACATGTATCTAGTGTGTCTCCAAACACATACAAGTCCACTTATGGTTTTAGTGAGATGTGAAAGTCATGTTCTCCCTAAACTAAGGGTTCATGCATTTCTACCTAGGCATTATAAACTTTGATCATCCACCTAGGATGTCAATAATGTCAATGTCCTTAATTTCAATAAAAACTAAACTAATGCATGATAATGACTATGACTGCATCATATAAGGATTTTCAAAAGAAATTATAGCTAGATGATACATGTATGACATAACATGTAATATTTTCATAATAAAATATGAATAATGAATTATGATGTCATGGCATGTGATAGGGCATACAAAACATGGCATAATAGCACAAAAGAAAATACCTAGATTTCCTATCTATGTATCAATAACTCATCGCTAAGCCATTGATAATCCTAACTTAGCCCCTAATTTTCAAGATAATGCCAAAACTCCCAACTTGGCCTATCTTTGGATTCTAACCTAGTTGTGCCAACTTTTATTAAGTTCAATCTTCCAAAAATGTAGTGTGGCACAAAAATTTACTCCTCCTAGAGTAAACAATTAATTTCTTCATTTTCAAGGGTAGTAACTCCTTGAAAATGTCCCAAAGTACCAACTTCATCAAGGTAAGGTTAACTACCCTTCCAATTTGAGTTGACACTCCCTAGACCTATCTAGGGTGTGGCGAACACACTCTTAGGAACCCAAAACCTATTGGCACTCCTTGGGTGTTCTAGGTATTCATTAGGGATAACTTCCCTTGAAACCTTTCTAATGACTTTTCTAGGCTTCTCCGAAGCCTTAGTCATGTTAATCTTGTCTTGGTCAACTCTAGGGATGGCTTCCCTTGTGGCCTTGACTTGACTTCTTGCCCTAGATTGAGTTCCATACCTATATGGGACTCTATGATAGGATGACCATCATCCTTGGTTTTAGGTTTGTATCCCAAACCTTTCTTACTCCTAGAGGGTCCTTGATTTCCTAAATCTAGGTTTTGAATTTTTGACCCCTTAAATATATTTTCTATTTTCTTAAGGGATTTTTCCAAGTTATCAAGTTTTGACCTCAAAACTTGATTTTCAACCATTACCTCATTAAGACTTGGTCTTCTAGGATTGCCTTGGTGATTTTTCCTTTTGTCCTTGTTTTGGGTAGGTCTACCCTTAAATGATCTAAACTCTTGCTTATCCTTAGATGTGGTAGATCTAGCATGGAAAGCTCTATAGTTTTCCTTAGGTTTTTCATGCCTCCTATTTTCATGATAAATAGCATTAAAATGATAATAATTATTTCTAGCATGCATATTATCATGATGATAATAAGTACCATTACCTAATGGTACTTTAGTCTTAATCTTGGAGGCTCCCCCTTGATTTGAGCTTCTCCTTTTTGCTTTGGTCGGATCCTTCCCCTTTGGACATTGATTCCGATAATGTCCCTTTTGCTTGCATGAGAAGCACACAATGTGCTTCTTATCTTTCTTTACTTTGGGGCCAACTTCCTTTGGCTTCTCCTTGGTCTTGGGTGTCACTTGCACTTTTTTCTTGACCAATTTGGGACACTTACTCTTATAGTGTCCTTTTTCCCTACACTCAAAACAAATGATATGATCTTTATTTTTACAAATTGAAATGTTTATACCTTTGCTTGTAGGGGTGACACTTTCTTCCTCTTCATTGACATTGGAAAATGATGTTGAAACCTCTTCTTGTTCCGGCGTCAATGTCAAATTTTGCTCCTCTTCAACCATTGAAGTGGAGGCTTCTTGAGCTTCATCTTCGGATGTTGAGCACCTCTCAACTTCCGAATCTTCTTCCTCCGATGAATCTCCCTCTTCGGATTTGTCTTGAATTTGTACAGTGGAGGGATCTTCATGAAGCCTTGCCAATTTACTCTAAAGCTCTTTGGCATCTTGAAATTCCCCAATTTTGTCCAAGATGGTGCTTGGCAATAGATTGACCAATAACTTGGTCACTTTGTCGTTGGCCTCGCATCTCTTGATTTGCTCCTCATTCCATTTGCTTTTCTTAAGGAGCTTTCCTTTGGTGCTTGTTGGAGCTTCAAAACCCTCCATTAGAGCAAACCATTGCTCTATCTCCATCATAAAGTAATTTTCAATCTTTGACTTCCAAAGATCGAAATTTGCCTTGTCAAATGGTGGAGGTGCCCGGGTGTCGTAGCCGAACTCCATTTTTGAAGTTGAACCCTCTTGATGATGACTTCTTGAAATTAGGGTTTCTTCCAACTTCTTCTTCTTCCTCTAGCTCTTGCCCTCTTGGCGATGAGTCCAAAGAAGAGCAACCTCGCTCTGACGCTCTGATACCACTTGTTGGGACCGGTAGACGAGCTAGAGGGGGGGTGATTAGCTTCGATTCGCTTGTAGATGATTTGTCGCGGCGAAGACTTCAAGCAATCGCTAACACTAGGATTTTACTTGGTATCCACCCCGATCGGGTGACTAATCCAAGGATCCACTCTCCTCACACTCTCATACACTATGAAAGTCTCCTTCTTGAGGTGGAGAAACCTCTTACAAGCTTTCACAAAGATACAACAAGAAACAAAGCAAATACAAATGAAATCTTACAAGATTTACAATGAATAAGCTCACACTTTGCTTTCCTTGCTATCTTCAAGCTTGTGATCGCCTCTAGAACTTTGGAAGTGCAGCAACACTAAGCCCCAAAGCTTCTCTTGAAATGGCGTGGAAGGAGGAAGAAGAGTTGCGGCTCAAACCTGCGCGAAAGCCCTTATACCCGACGCCTAGGGTTTCTGAATCGATTACCCAATCGATTACCACGTCACACTTAGCCGTTCAACGGCTAGTTTTCGAACCGTAATCGATTATCCAATCGATTACCAGTGTCCTGAATCGATTGCCCAATCGATTCAGAGCTTCTCTGTTCTCTCGCGCAAACCTCAGTGATCGATTACCCCAATCGATCAAGAGACACCTTAATCGATTGACCAATCGATTAAGGGAAGACTGAATCGATTGCCCAATCGATTCAGCCACCTTCTGTTCTCGCAACAACCTCTCTTAATCGATTGGCCAATCGATTAAGTCCGACCTAACTTGTGCTCTTGGTACGGTCAACCCCTTTGACTAACCTGGATTTCTTCTGCCTAGTTCCCAACTAGGACTTAACCTGATTCCCCACCAGGTTTGCCTAACCCTCGAGTTAGGTCTAGTCTCTCGGTAGACTTGCACCTTGCCAGCATGCGATCTCCCCGATCCATCTGGACTTCACCTAGTCCCACTAGATGTGCCTAGTCCCACTAGGCCTTTTCCCAAGCCAGCGTACGATCTCCCCGATCCACCTAGACTTCACCTAGTCCCACTAGGTGTGCCTAGTCCCACTAGGTCTTTTCTCATGCCAGCGTGTGATCTCCCCGATCCACCTGGACTTCACCTAGTCAAGTCTCCAGTCAACCTTGACCCACTTGACATCATACGACATTCAAACATAATTATCAAACATCGAAACATCCCAACATAAGCTTACCAAGCTTATTGGACATCGGCTCACCCGAGCCTAGTCAACCTAGGTCAGCCCTGACCTAACCAAGATTGTACCAACACTTATATCTTTGAGTTTGTGAAAAAATACATTAATCAAATTGACCCTCAACATGTTGTTCAACTAGTGACCGACAATGCAACAAATAATGTGGCGGCGACAGAGTTGTTGAAAGTTACACAACCTCAAATTTCCTAGACCTCTTGTGTGACTCATACAATAAACCTCATCCTGGAAGCAATTGGAAAGCTACTCAAGTTTCAAGGAATAGTTGAGAAAGGAAAGGCCTTAACAATATTCATCTATTCACATCATAGGACTTTGACTATTATGAGAAAATATATCAAGAAAAGAGATATTGTGAGGCCCAAGGTGACTGATTTACTATTTCATTTTTGACCTTGAAAAGTCGTAAAGATAAGAAAGATTAATTAAGACTTATGTTTACATTGGAGGAGTGGAGCAATACAAAACTAAGGAGTAGTGTGAAGGGGAAAGCGGCGGAGGCGACAATAACAAGTATTTCTTTTTGGAATGGTATTTCTTTGGTTTTGAATGTTTTCACCTCTTTAGTGAAAGTTTTATGCTTTGTTGACGGTGACAAATAGCCCTCAATAGCCTTTTTATTTGGTGCACTTAAACAAGCCAAGGAAGAGATTAGAAAGACTTTCAAAAAGAAGAAAATATTACTCCTATTTTGAAGATTATTAATGAGAGTCTAAGGGCAGGCTTGATAGTCCTTTGCATTATGCCGCTTACTTGTTGAATCCGATTTTTTTACTTCAAAGATTCAAGCATACAAAATGACATCAATGTTATGAATGAGTTCTTGAATTGTATTGAGAGAATTTTTCCCACAAACGAGGGCATACAATTCACTATTTTTAATAATGAATTATTGAAGTATAAGAGTAAATTCGAGAACTTTGGAAGAAAAATGACAGTCACAGCATATGAAAAGGTTGATGTGTACCATGACTTTGATCCAGGTATATCTTTTTAGTCATTCCTTTATTTCTATTCACTAATATACTTGTCTCTTAACTATTTTTTGATTTAATTATTTTGTCTCTTTATTTGTTTAAGTTGGATGATGTTACAATTATGGTGGTGACACTCTAAACTTATAAAGAATGGCAATGAGATTTCTTTCTTTGACAAGTAGTTTATCGGGGTATGAAAGAAACTAGAGCCAATTTGAAAAGGTAAATAGTAATTCATAGATTATGTTATCTATTCTTTCTTTTTATTTATTTTAATAATTTATTAATTTTCTAATTATTTAGATACATACTAAGAAGAGGAATAGGCTGGAGACATCAAGATTAAATGATCTTGTATATGCCAAATTCAATGCCAATCTTATGAAGAAGAAAAGTAAAATAGAAATCGACGGAGATGTGCTCTTATCCTCTCCAGCTAGTGAAGCTCAAGATTGGCTTGTTGATGGTGGTGATGAAGATGAGGTGGAGCCGGGTTCGGGACTTACTTGGAAAATGGTGGTGGAGGCCTCGGCAGCAGATGAAGTGCTATAACTAAGGAGAAGCACAAGAAATATCTCCATTAGAGAACTTGATGAGCATTTAGATACATCGGAGGAAGAAAATGAAGAAGATGTTGATTTTGAGTCCGATAATGAGAGGATTATGGATGTGGTTGAGGGTGCATATTTAGATGATTTAGAAGATTAGTTATGTTGAGTTTAATACTTGTAAATTATTTTCATGTTGGGTTAAAACTTTAAATTTTAAATTTTGACTTTTGGTATAAATAACGATATTACTTTTTAGTATTAATATAAGGATGAATTTTTATTATTTATCTTATTAGTTGCATTTATATATTTCTTTGTGCCTAGGTAATAGGTAATCATTGACCGCTCTGCCATCGTCTATCACCATTTACAACCTTGTATATCAACGGCAAAAGAGTTCCCTGACTCCTTTAAAGAGGTAGATCTGTTTTTTTTTCATGCTCTTCTTTGAAATGGATTAGACTTGCTCTTTCCTATAAAAAAAAGAAAAAAAAAGCTCTTATCATATACCTTATTGCTTTACTTCATTAATCATCCATGTCTTTTCCATTTTCCTAATTTATTGTTTGTTTCTGATTTCACTTTATCCTCTTTAAATGATTAACGAGGTTTTTTTAATCTCAGACGACCGATCTAGTCTCACGAAAGTTTCTCACCAGCCGCAAGGGTAAATCGAGAAGCGCTCACGGTGGGCGATCTAGAAGTTCAGCGTCCCAAGGTTCGCGTCCCATTTGGAGAAAAAATTCTTACAAATACGCCATAACTGGGGATCGAACCGTGAATACCTGGGATAACAACTAGTCGCTCTATCGTTGTACCATAGTCTCGAAGCTCACTTTGTCCACTTTAGATAGATGCCTTGAAGGTATTAACAACTGACATGGAATCTGATTATTTATTGGTATATAGACATCTTGAAGGTATTAACAACTGACATGGAATCTGATTATTTATTGGTATATAGACATTTTGATGTTGTACTTGGTGCTAATTGATGATATTATGCTAATGGATGAATGATGAGTCTAGACACAATGAATTTGAACCTTGAATTATGGAGCCTGGAAACCAAAGGATTTAAACAAAGCAAGACTGAAATTAAAAACACAAAAATACAACATTACTAATACAAGCAAGGGGTTTTAGAAAGCTTGGACTTATTGCCAACAAAGAGGTTTTGCAGAAGATGTTTTTGATTTAACAAAAATGGAATGATTAAAATGAAATTTTGATGAAATCTTGTGCAATCGACATGTGCCCTTACGCTAAGTACTATTTTATATAAATATGGTACATCAAACATAATGAATGTTGAACCATTAGAAATTTTCTACAGTACGTTACTTTAACAACAATGAGAGTTGCATGTATTTGACATAATGAATATTTATGTGGATGATTATTTTAATAGATTTGTGATTAATTTTCAGTGGATGTAAAATATTTTATTAAGTGTTTGATCTCTTCCATATAAATAGTCGTTATATTAGGATAAAATGTATTTCATAATTTATCTATCTATATCTAATAGAAGGCCCAATGATAGGATGAATGTTATCATTCCTGTTTTGCTCCAATGTAACAACAATGAGATTACTATAATGAATATTTGATGTTGAAAAACAGATTTTAAAAAACATGTAGTGCGCATGCAAACTTTATATCCAAAATACTGGCTAGGCTAGGGAAATACTTCTTGGGTAAGGGGATAGCACGCATCTATTTTGTGCCCTAGTGAGTTTTGTGCAGTTGAAATTCTCATCTTACGTGGATTAAGGTTGCTTGCCTGATCCCATTTCCTTTTTTTAAGCTTGCAGTCCTTTGAACCGACTAATCTTAGGAATGATCGGTTTGGTCATATGAAAATTTTTCATCGACGGTCAGAATAAATCTGAAAGCGCTCGTAATAGGCGGCACAATAACCCAACATTCTCATGTTTGTCATTTTATTGGAGGAAAATACCTTGCAATGTGTCGTAACTAAGAATCGAACCATAAATATTTGAAAGATTGCATAAGCATCCTGTCACACCGTAGCTCAGGGGCTCCTGCAAACCCTATTTCAGAGCCATAGTAGCAGGATCATCAGTCTCAGGATCACGACTTCTCAATCAAGAATTTAACATTGTGAGATGATGCTTCATTCTCTGACAATCGTATTTCATAGAGGATCTTCATCTTAATCATCATGTCGATGACTCGATGTGTGAATGCAATTCATTTAAGTTAAATGATTTTCTGACAAAATTTTACTTGCAGATACATTTCGTGTTGTTCTTTGAAGACCTCTATGGTGTTTGGCTGGAGAGTACTCGCCAATGTCGGCACAGGGTTGCAATTGCTTGGGTAATGTGGAATTGACTAATGTGGACATTGAAGCTGATCGTAGGAAGCAGGGTTCCGTGTATACTATATAGTATGTCATGAGTACCATGCATTGCCCAGCTACTTGATCCAGAATTCTCAGTAGTGTGTGTGCTATGAAATCTATTAAGCAAGATCTTCGATTTCAAATATCATCCATCCCCTTTGTGTGTCCTTGGATTAGACTACTGTGCGTTATTTAGGAGACTGTAACATCAAAATGGTTTTCTTTCCTCAGTATTATAATATTCAAATTTGACGTTTGGTTACTATCAAGTTGATAATTTATAAAATGTCAATATTCTCTAAAAAACTATACGACTGATGGCATCTCATATGGAGGGTTCTATAATCATTTGTGAAATAGTAAATTTTACAGAGGATATATCTCATAGTTTTGTCGGAAATCGATCTTATGTGATAACCCAGCAGGATGATTTTCTACTTAATAATCGAATTTCTAACAATATTCTGATTTTCTTTTTTTAAATAAAAGAATCATAAGTTACTCTAAAATCTCTAGTATCAAATTCAAATTTCTTCTCAGTTGGCGCGACAAAAAAAATGTATTCTTATTTTTTACATGTAAACTTTTCTTTACAATTTTCTAACACTCTGATTTATCTAATTATTTTTATTTTTTTCTTTACAATTTTCTAACACTCTGATTTATCTAATTATTTTTATTTTTTTAATTAAAAAAATTTAAAATGAGATATAATTTATTTTAAATTTAGTACCATTTAATTAAAATCATCCAATTGATTAAGCCTAAGTCAATCGATTGATATAAATTCTGAATCGATTAGTCAAGAGAAAAAATTGTGTTTAATTGGAAGGAAAATATATTCAATTATAGTTAAATGATGATGAATTTAAGATAATTATATCTCCTTTGGATTTTTTTTTTGCCTATAAAAAATAATGAATTCTTATATTTTTCACGATAAATGGAAAAAAGAATCGTACTTAATTTGATAGTAAATATATTACAGTCTACTTTAAATGTGTTGAATTTAGACGAAATTTATTTTCTTTTAGATTTTTGTACCTATAAAAAATAAGAGTAATTAGATAAATCGGTGTGTATTAGAAGATTGAAAGGATTTCTTTTAGACTTTTGTCTCTATAAAAAAAATAAGAGTAATTAGATAAATTGATGAGTATTAGAAAATTAAAAGGAGTTAAAGTAAAGGAAAGTTTGATGTGAGGATTGAGAATAATTTTTTTTTATTGAGAAAAAAGTTGAGTTTGATAATCAAGAATTTAAGACAATTTATAAAAAAAATCAACAGTCAAATTTTATGACAATTAAAGAATCTATCGAGGTTAAACCGGTGTCAAAAGACGATTTGTTTGTCTCAGTAGTTCCGTCAATCTATTTTAGGGTTAATATAAAAAAAATAAATTATGAAAATTATTAACTTAGATACTATAATTAATACATAAAAAAAACGGAAATACTAACTTTATTTAAATTTTGACGTCTAGGTGTAGCCAGTATAACATTTACATATTAATTAGTTCATTCCATGAAAACCCACCGAGTTCATTCCATGAGAACCTGCCTAGGTTAAACCGGGTTTGGACGAATAGAGGCCCAGTTACTAAGGCTCATCTCACTCCACGGGAGCCGAAGCGGCACCGAACCTCATTCCTCTCTCTCTCCACTGCTTCGTAGCAAATCGCCATGGCGTTCCGAACCCTCCTCGCTAAGAAGACGCTATCACTCGCCTCTAGCTTCGCCCCCGTTTCGGCCTCTGGGGATCGATGGCTTGGAGCGAGTCTCCGCCAGGTCCAGACCCTCACTGTTGCCGCCCTTCCAGACCTTCCCTACGACTACGGCGCACTCGAGCCAGCCATCAGCGGAGAGATCATGAAGATTCACCATCAGAAGCACCATCAGACGTACATCACCAACTACAATAACGCTCTCGAGAAGCTCGACGCGGCAATCGCTAAGGGTGATGCGTCGGCGGTCGTCCAGCTGCAGAGCGCCATCAAGTTCAATGGGGGAGGTTTTGTTCTACCGTGATCTTCCTTTCTTGCTCTTTTTTATTTTTTTATGTTTTTTAATTTTTAAGATTTCGGGTTGGATCGTGATTTAATGGACGTCTATGAACTTGTTAGGGTTTCATAGTCGGGCTTAAGATTTAACAGTTATCATGATCTTGTTAGATGTTGATTTAGATGTCTTGTCCAAAAAAAGAATTTTTAGCTGGCAAAAATCTATTGCATTATTTTTTTGTGCGCATTCAGGTACCTGATAGTGTTGATAGATAGTTTGTGATAAGATGAAAAAATGGTTTCGTGATACTTAATCACATTGATTGTTTCAACATGGTATCAAATTGCTTTCTTTTGCAGGTCATGTCAACCATACAGTATTCTGGCAAAACCTGAAGCCGACAAATGTAATTGTTATGTCTTACCATAATCATTGGAACATCTTGTTTTTCATGTTCCCGCAAATTTCATAATGGAATAAGCATGCAGGAAGGTGGAGGTGAGCCACCGCACAGCACACTAGGTTGGGCAATCGACACAAACTTTGGTTCTTTGGAGGCTCTGATCCAGAAAATGAATGTAGAAGGTGCTGCTTTACAAGGTTCTGGGTGGGTGGTGAGTAGGATGACCCTCATAGAACATATTTGTTTGCTGTACAATTACCTCTTGCTGATTCACTTTGACAATATGCATAACAGTGGCTAGCTTTGGATAAGGGCAGTAAGAAACTCAGTGTTGAAACAACTGCAAATCAAGTAAGACAATTTTTTGCCATCATTGTGAATATTTGTACATCAGCATGTTTGGTTTCTGTCATGCTTTTGTTCTGTGCACAACATCGTATTGGGTTTGCAGGCAAGTTCATCTAAGTAAAAGACTAGGCTAGTCTCTTTTAAATTATAATCAATAAAGCCCTGGAGTATGAAGTCATGGAAGCTATGTTGATGAATCACGGGATGACCAAATCTGCAAAATGCAAAGTTGTCTGTTACCTCTATGTTAAAAAATGTGTCCATTTAGTTTTCAATGGAACTCTTGCAACATGCTCTTTCCTTGACATCATTTAGCTGTTTCCTTCATCGGAATAGCAGAACCAGACAACTGCACTTCAGTTCACAGATGCATTTGTTTTTCATCTTACTTAAATCTCCTTTTTCATCATTGCATCAAATTAAACTGGATCGTTTTTAGTTTTCATTAGAAATCATGAATAGAATAAAATAACTAAAGGCTTTTCCCTTAACTGCAGCTCACAATTGAGAACGTGCCCATTCCAGGTCCAGATTATATGATTTTCATGTGCAACATGGCCTTGGATTTAGTCAATTAAGATAGACAGTGTGCAATGCTACTAATGTTGTTTAGAACATTAAATGAAGAATTGTGGCTTGTATATTTTGGATATTAGCATATTTTGGAGATGCCTAGCCACTACATGCAAAGAGAAGGCTTATGAATATAAGTCTAATTGGATGTTTGGATGTCATCTTTTTTGATATACGAGATTGGTAGGTTCCTATGCTAATAACCCAAATCTGTAACTCTGATTTGTGCATGTATTGCATTGTTGATTTAATGATTTAAAAGTGCAGATTTAGTAGATCCTTCAGCTAAATTCTCCAACGAAGTGTTTATGGTCAAAATTACAGTTCATAACTGGATATTTATTTGATTCCAAAATGGATATGTCAGTAGATCAATTAATAGTTTGGCCTATTGGTATGTGGTTAATGTTCTTTTGCACGTTCTAAATTCTTGGTCCGAAAATTATGTGTTAATTAAAGTCCATACTTGTCGAAAGAGGAGATTTTTTTTGGTGCGAGTATACAAACACACTTTTCACACCATCTTGTTCTTTTAACTTGGACTACCAACATGGCCTACATTGTTAGCATGCATTATTGATTCCATATGTGCACTTTGTTAGATAGCTGTTACATCACATAATTTTTTTAACCCTTTGGTAAATACTTCAATTCTTTGTCCATTCCTGTAGCACCTTTTTTTCCCTCCAAAAAAAAAAATGTAGCTAATAGGTTTGGATTCTCTTTCCATAGGATCCTCTGGTGACCAAAGGTGCAACCCTTGTTCCATTGCTTGGTATTGATGTGTGGGAACATGCGTACTACCTACAGGTAAAATACTAACCTCTTGTGATATATGGTTACTGCATGAAACACTGATTGTGGCATGCTAGAGAGGATATTGTGATTATACTCCTTAAGAGATGCAAGCTCAAGCAGTCACTTTAGACAAGATGGAAGTATTCAGTGGTTATTTATTTATTTATATTTTATGCTTGAGCCTAACAAACATGTATTTTGTTCACTATCTTGCTCTCTTTTGTGCGTTTAGTACATATCATTGTTTTAAGAGAAGCAAAATTTTCCCTTTCTCCTCCATACTTGTTTTTGCAAAAGAGCCCTGCGCATCTAGAATGTGAATTTCCCCTCAAACCCTTTTAAGGGTCAATTCCACATGGTAGCTTTCAGACAACTGAGCACAAATTTAAACTAATCATCCTTGATTTTGTTACTTTAATACCACTTGATAGCGAAGTCAATTTCTCCTCATGCGATCACAAACGCATATATCATCTAAATGAAAAATTATAAAAAAATATTTTTTGGGGACTGAGTATTTTACTGCCACGTGTTTAAAATATATTTATATAGCAGCAGCAACTAGGATTAGAAGACAGTATACAATTACATTGCCACGCAACAAATAATTAGAAAGGTCACAATTGCATCATTTATCATTCTCATGATACAGCAATGGATCCATGTACATTTGAATGCCGTTATTTAAGACTTGCATAATATTGCGACCTAAATATCCCAAAATGTAATTAATCACGTTTACACATGATTCATATCAAATAGCCTTGTTCATACGCTTTTACAGATAGGCAGATGATGAAACTTGGTCACTTGAGTGTCAAACTGTCTTTTTTGATGTATTATTAAATCTGCTTCTCAGTTTCACTTGGATGATGATTTGCTGCTATTGATCCATAGTAACTATCTGTCTTTGTGACTTGCTGCTTTCTGAACCTTGTTTCTGCTGTCTTGCAGTATAAAAATGTGAGACCTGACTATCTTAAGAACATATGGAAGGTGATGAACTGGAAATACGCAGGCGAAGTGTACGACAAGGAGACTGCTTGATGATACTTTTTGAACCCTGGATGATTCATCCTAGATGTTTTTTCTGTTTGCTATATTACCAAATAAAGAGGAACTGCAACTGTAGTCACCTGACATTCTCGTTTTGTTGCCGTGGATTGAAATGAGCAAGGTCTCTCATTCCCTGGTATGGTTAGCACGCTCAACTAGCAAAAGAGATTATGTACTCTCACTAGAACATAACTGATATGGATTGTGCAATGTGCCATTCGCTGCTTGTTACTTTGACACAGAATCAGGTGTTATACACATGTTTTCTAAGTAACTAGAATATAAGCCCCCAAAGAATCTTATCCAAAGGCTTTCAGGTTTGTAACAAAATAACGAAGTCACCCAAAAGAAAGACCTCAATGATCCAACCGCGAAGAAGAATATTAGAAGAGGAGAAGGACTTGAAAGAAATGGACAAATTCAGATTATTTTGTTGCTTATGGAAAACACTTATCCAACTATGCTTTACTACACACACATTCGACCCTTTAAATACACCATAAGAGATAAAAACAACACCACTAAAATAGGAATGACTCATACCACTCTACCACCTAAATAGGAAGACTCATTCCACTAGCTAATCTCAAAAATAAGGAAATCTTATCACCACTAATGTAAAGAAAATAAAACGTGGACATCACTTTAATTTGTAACACTCCTCCCCCTTAAAGTGATGTCTTCCGAATCAGCCCAAGTTTAGAACGTAGGTCTTCAAATGGACCCTTTGGAAGAGGCTTCGTAAAGATGTCAGTGATGTTATCTTCACTTCGAACAGCAACCATATCAATGATCCCGTCAAGCACTTTTTCACGAATGAAGTGATGCTCAAGTTCAATATGTTTCGTCCTCGCATGGAAGACGGGATTTGATGTAAGCTTGATCGCACTTAAGTTATCTCCATGAATAGGAACTGATTCATCAATGGATTCTTGGAGATCTTCTACAAGTCTACGAAGCCAAACACACTCTTGAGCGGCATGAGCTGAAGCTTTATACTCGGCTTCGGTGGTGGACAGTGACACCGAACTTTGCTTTTTGCTGCACCACGAAATACTTGTTTTTCCACATAAAAAAACGAATCCGGATGTTGACCTTCGATCATCTAAATCTCCACCAAAATCAGCATCCACAAATCCTTCCAAAGAGAACTTTGCACCTTTCTTGTAGAATAAGCCTACGTCAAGAGTAGAGTTAACATACTTCAATATATTCTTTGCCTCCTCGAAGTGTGGCTTCCTCGGCGCTTGCATATATCGGCTAATAACACCAACAGAAAAGGCAATATCCGGTCTTGTTATTGTCAAATAAATTAGGCTTCCCACAAGGACACGATAGAGATGGAGATCCGATAGTTGTGTTCCTTCGTCACGACGAAGCTTCGTACCCACATCGAGTGGCGTTGACCGCTTCTTCCCGTTTGTCATTCCGAACTTCTCAACTAGCTTCTTGGCATAGCTGGATTGAGATACAAAAATCCCAGCATCCAAATTTTCAATTTGCATTCCGAGAAAGTTACTCACCTCGCCTAGCTTCTTCATGTCGAAACGCAAAGATAGTTCTTCTTGAAGTCGAGCAACTTCTGAATAATTGCTGCCTGTTAATATAATATCGTCAACATATAATAGAACAACCACCAAAAGTCCTTGGCTTTTCTTAACGAACAGACTTGAATCCGAGTCGGATACCGCATAACCACAAAATAGTAAAAATTCTACAATTTTTCCGAACCAAGCTCGCGGGGCTTGCTTTAATCCATAAAGTGCCTTCTTCAACTTGCATGCATAATCCGGATGATTTTTAGATTCAAATCCGATTGGCTGCTCCATATATATATGTCTATCAAGCTCTCCATATAAGAATGCATTTTTGACATCTAGTTGCCATAGTTTCCACCCACAACTAGCCGCTAAAGCAAGAATGGTGCGTACCGAAGTCATTTTCGCTACCGGACTAAAAGTTTCTTCGTAATCTTCTCCATATTTTTGTGAGAATCCTCGAGCGACCAGCCTTGCCTTGAACCGATCTATGCTCCCGTCGGCTTTCCTTTTAATGCGAAAGACCCATTTACATGACACCGGCTACACTCCGGAGGGCTTCGGAACTAAATCCCATGTTTCATTTTCCAGCAATGCATCCATTTCTTCCTCCATGGCAGTCTTCCACTCCTTTACTCCTTTAGCTTCTTCATATGAAGAGGGTTCTTCGTCATCAATCGGATTAGCAAGGAAGCATGAGAAAGTAGTGACGAAGTTTTCATCTCTATAACGAGGAGGCCGATCAACATTCCTTCTTGGCCGTTGATTTTCTTGAGCATTCTCGCCTTGATCCACACTCCCCCTTTCTTCTTGAATTTCTAGAGAAGAATTTTCTGGAAATCGAGACAACGGCGAGGTAACCATGTCATTCTCTTCTCTAGGTGGCTCTTCAAATTGATAGGAGGAAATCTCGTCGAAGATGACGTTGCGAGATACAACACATTTATTTGTTGTAGGATCCAAACATCTCCAACCCTTTCTTCGTTCGTCGTAGCCGACGAAAACACATTTAATTGCTTTTGCATCCAACTTGCTCCTTTGAGAGTCCTGCAAATGAACATAGCAAATAGATCCAAATACTCGAAAATGCTTCATGTTTGGTTTAACACCGTACAACAATTCATATGGTGCCTTGTTATTTGTCGAATTAAGGGGCGTCCGATTGATCACATGGGCTGCACAATTCATTCCCTCCGCCCACAACTCCTTGGGCAATTTCTTCGCGTGCAACCAACTCTTACAAGTCTCCACAAGATGTTTGATTTTTCTCTCCGCAATTCCATTTTGTTGTGGTGTATTCGGACATGACAACTCCCTTTTAATACCATTGTTTTGGCAGAAGGAGAGAAACTCATTTGAACAAAACTCGCCTCCATTGTCCGTCCGCAATGTCTTAATTTTTCTGCCCAATTCTCCTTCGACGATTTTCTTGAAGTCGAGAAAAACAGAGAATGTTTCTGACTTATGCTTCACAAAATAAACTCACGTGAACCGAGAATAATCATCCACAAACAACAACATATAATTACCTCCAGAGTAGGATGTAGTTTTTGTTGGACCCATCAAATCACTATGAATTCGTTCTAGAGGAATCGTGCATCGAGAGGTTGAGTTCTTGAAAGGAAGTAGATGCGACTTTCCGAATTGACACCCTTCACAAACTTTTTCATTGTCAATCTTCAAGGAATCGGGCAAACCTTCCACCAACTTCTTTTGGATAATATCCTTCATTTTAGTCATATTTATATGACCAAGTCTCGCATGCCACAAGGATGATGTATCATTGCTCCTCATCTTCTCGATATAAGAATTTGACGCCGACAAAACAAATAAATCTTTCACCCTCGTACCTGTATGAACAACATCGGCCTTGATTTCCTTGACGTTCCGAAGAAACTTCACATCTCACGGCCCGAAGAGCACGAAATTTCCAGCATCCACCGCGTTTGTGATGGAGAAGAGATTCTTTTGTATCCCTGGTACATGATAAACACTATTGAGAGTGATTGATTCTCCATGGTCATTATCAATGACAACAGCACCTTCCTTTCGAATTTTATGAACAGTATTATCTGCGGTCATAATTCCATTCCCACCGTCATGTGTCCAAGAACACGAGAAGATAGACTCATCTCCGGTAATATGGTGACCGCATCCAGAGTCCACGATCCACTCTTTGTTGGTAGAAATTTTCTTGCTTGAACTTCCTTCGGCCATCAAGCAAGGCACCCACTGTGAATCTTCGATGATTGAGTCGGCGAGAAAACAATGACTCCAATCTTCTTCCTTTTGTTCTTCTCGTTTCTCCGCTACATCCGCATAATTTCCTGGCTTCAACTTAACTCGACAGTTCCTCTTAATATGGCCGAGTTTGCCGCAACGATAACACTTGAAACTTTTCTTCGGTGACTTTGAAGATTCTCTTTCTGGTTTACTTTCATCTTTCATCGAGTCACCCTTCCTTGTGAACAAAGCATTGCTCGACTCTTCCTTGATGCTGGTTCCGGCAATTTGTCTAGCCAACGATTCTTGCGAGGAGAGAAGATTCTCAAACTCTTCAAGCGATGGTTGTTGAGCCCACTCTTGAATTGAAGTGACAAATGGAGTGTACTCCGGCCAAAGTCCACGAATGATATACCGCTTCATCCGAGCATCCGAGATCTTCTCTTCGGGATTTAGAAGAGAGATTTCCGAACACAAGTTCTTCACTTTTAGAAAAAATTCTGAACACGACAGTCCATTTTGCTTTGCAGCCGCCAACTCATTTTCGAGCAATTGTAGTCGAGCTTCATTCTTCTTGTTGAACAAACGATCAAGCGTATCCCAAATCTCTCGAGCCGACGCACATCCCATTATATGCTCGAAGATCTCATGTGAAATGGACCTCTTTAAAACAAACTCTGCCTTTGCATTACGTTGCTTCCAATTCTTGAGCGCTTCCGCATTAGCGGGGACGTTCTCCGGAGCAACTGCTCCATTGGCGACGATGACATCCCATAGATCTTCACCGACAAGATACGATTCCATACAGGTTTTCCAAATCCGATAGTTGGACTGATTCAAGAGCATCATACCAAGTCCCGCAACACGACCACCACCTTCCATATCAAAAAAACGACGATACCTTCTTCACGAACGCAACTTGGCTCTGATACCATGTAACAAAATAACGAAGTCACCCAAAAGAAAGACCTCGATGATCGAACCGCGAAGAAGAATATTAGAAGAGGAGAAGGACTTGAAAGAAATGGACAAACTCAGATTACTTTGTTGCTTATGGAAAACACTTATCCAACTATGCTTTACTACACACACATTCGACCCTTTTAATACACCATAAGAGATAAAAACAACACCACGAAAATAAGAATGACTCATACCACTCTACCACCTAAATAGGAAGACTCATTCCACTAGCTAATCCCAAAAATAAAGGAAATCTTATCACCACTAATGTAAAGAAAATAAAACGTGGACATCACTTTAATTTGTAACAAGAAAGTCATCCAGCGTTCAAAAAAATAAATTGATGGTCTAACAATGTCAAGGATGATCAATGCATATAAGAAAAAGTAAACTAATACCGATGTTTAAACATGTCTACCTTCGGCAAACGTAAGTTAACTTAATGGATTTCTATGTACCATTCTATTAACTTTGTGTTTTATTAACCTTTATTAGTAGAAGTAATTTTCATACGTAGGGTTAAATAATTCGTTCAAAATTGAACAATTTGAATCGAAATTAATGAAATGAATATATTAAAAAGGTGTTGAACTAATCGAATTATTCAAACTTTTTTTAAAAAAATAAAACAAATCGAATTGAACAATATAATTATTTCGGTTGAAAATTAAATTAATCAAACCTTTTAATAATGATACATTTCTTAGAGGTCCAGCATAAAATACGAGTTGATCGTGTCATTTGGCATGGTCGTATCTCATGTTGAGGATTTGACACGGTTAGGTCATGTCACCTGACATAAATTTATGAAATAATCGAAATTAAATGAATAAATTAAAAAATATTGAACTAATCGAATTATTCAAACTTTTTTGAAAAAAAATTGAACAAATCAAATTGAACAATATAATTATTACAGTCCAAAATCGAATTAATCGAACCTTTCAATAGTGATATATTTCTCGGATGTTTAGCATAAACACGGGTTGATCGCGCCATTTGACACGGTTGTATCCCAGGATCTGACATGATTAGGTCAGGTCGCCTGGCATAAATTTATGAAATAATTGAATTGAACTTCTAATTCAATCGATTAATTCGATTTAAACTGAACCCTACTCATACACTTTACCTTATCAAGAAACAGAAACAACTCCATAGTTCAACATGATGCGTTTGTACGACTCTCCCACACTGTTTAAAGGTATTGTTTTAACTCTACTTTTGTGTGTATGAGATGAATTCTAGCAAATGATGCTATGGCTACCCTTAATCTCATTTAATAGTATCAAATACCATTCATCATCCTAATAAAATATAATCTTCTTCCACCAAAACATAAAGAAACAAAACAGATTCAGAGATATATAATACAGAGTTTGCAAGAAATCTGATAATTCAGAGAGTTCCCAAGAATCATATATCTAGACCAACACTTCAGAATCTCATTCAATACTCTTCGTAATGGTTTCGATATGCTCAACCAATTCTTCAACAGCAGTCATATCAATAATTGTTAGATCTAATGGCGATGGTTTAAATTCATATAACAATACTATTAGGGAAATTTTAATTATTTTATTATTGTTAACTTAAATATATTATAGTCTCTAATCAATGATGCCAGGAAGAACACTTCAACTCCACTCCATTGTCTTACTTTGTGAGAGTACTTTGTAGTCGAGACCAAGAAACACTCAAATTCCACTCCATTGTCCTTCACTAATAACACAGACCATAGTAATTCCTTCTTCTTCATCAACGAAACTGGTTATCAAACTCCACTTCTCCTAATTAACAAACAAGAAATCACCTCCATCTTACTCATATTCAAGGGATTAAATGTGGCGATAAAGCATCAGCGAAGCAACCAACCTTGTATATATCCTTCCTCTCCTTCTACTTCACTCATGAACTTCATGATGGTTCCTTGTATTGCATGCAAAAGTCCCCCTCCCATGCATCCATATACTCTTCCTCACTGACCTCTACAGGGAAACTTCAAGAATTGGCCCAACGTAGCATGAGGAAGAGGCGAGATCCAAGTTATCAGTCTCCGGCAGGAGCGAATGTTAATAAGAAAGGAGGTAAGTTCGAGGATGACGACGATGTGGAGGCGGCGTGCCGGAGCCTCGAGAAGTATCTAGTGGAGATGATGGTGGAAGAAGGGAAGGTGAGGGAGCTGGCTGACGTGGAGGAGCTACTCCTGTGTTGGAGCGACTTGACGTCACCTGTGTTCGTGGAGTTGGTGAGCAGGTTCTACAGGGACCTCTGCAACGACTTGTTCTCCACCGCCGACGCCGACGACGAAGAAGAGCATGAGAGTGTGTCAGATGACTCCGACGTGTGAGAGTTAATTTTGATCATTGTGTCTTGAATTTGTAATTCGATTTCTCTTGTTGAGTTGTAGGATTTGGCATTTACTTTTTCTTCTTTAAAAAAAAGGGAAAAGGGGAATCATTGTATGCATGGTCTGTGGCTCTGTTCTTGCTAATTCGTTTGTCTATAGCGTTGCTGCATCATCATTAACATGGGTCATTAAAAGTGAAAGGTAGGAACAAAAGGGATTTGCACAGTGTGCATTCTTCGGTCAAAAGGCACCAACCATTATTTCATTTGGATCTTTAAGGTCGTAATCGGACAGAACATGCGATCTCATCTCTGAGTACTTGAAGAGTTAATTCAATGGCCTTTATGATTAAAGCTCAATTATTGGCGAAGAACTCATTGGACTCCTTGACGGTGTTTGGGACTGGTCAACAGTAGGCTCGCATGTGGAGAATCCGAATCTTATCAATTTCACCATATAGCACAGCGCCAGCAGCTGTCTCCTCGTCCTGCATTTTCTCTGTTTCTGTCAAAGTAGGAGGCAGAAACTGGAGAAAAAAAAGGGACATAAAGCAGGAATGGGATATTAATCTCGTTAATGCTTGAAGTGGAGGTGGACGAATTGATGCAAGATCCAGTAATAAGCTAATTTGACTTGACTTTGCCTCTTGTCTCAACAACCCGTGAGATCGATCTTCTCCAATTTGCATCCCCTGAGAACATGTTTAAGATTAGTTTATCATCTTTCGTTAATGGCGCATGCAGCTATAAATGTGCCTAGATTTCTTCTTTGTTCTTTTCAGGCGGTTGTCATCGATGGAATGGAAAGGGAGGGCTAAAGGAGCCATGGCGTTCAAGGTGGTTCTTTTATGCTTCCTTTCGTTTTGCAATCTCGCAGCAGGAAACTGCAGCGGCGTTTCTGCTTGTTCAGGTGGGTAAACTCCATGATCAATGATCACTGTTTCAGAGTTCTGATGAGCAGGATTTCTCTGATCATTTTGAGACCGTCATTGCAGCGACCACAATCCGGAGTGGAAATTCCAACTACAGGGTAGAATCTTGATTTTGATCTTCTTTGCGTCTCTGTTTTCCAAAATGGTGTGTTTCTCGGCGGCGCATATTAAGGAATAATGCGCCCTCACATTCTAAAATGCGCCTGCTCTTCCCTGACATGCGCAGGCGTGGCGACCGCACGAAGCGGATACGGAGGCGGCGGGCGGAGGTGGGAGTAGGGGTAGTCTGTTCGTAGGACCTGGATCGCTGCCGCCGCGGTGCACGTCCAGGTGCGGCACCTGCACGCCCTGCTCACCGGTGCACGTATCGGTGCCGCCCAGGCAGCAACAGCAGCAGCAGAAGGCGGACGCCGCAGAGTACTACCCGGAGGCCTGGCGGTGCGGCTGCGGCGGCCGCCTCTACGTGCCATAATTGCCACTGCATCCTCCTACTCTTCGTCGCGTGGATCGGAGCGTACGAGGTGGCAAAGACGTCAACCATGCACCGTATAATACAAACACTGCGGCATTAACGTGTATATATAAAGTTCGATTTTAAAATTAAAAAAAATATTGCATTTGCTGCTTAATTAATATGCTTCAAACTCCACATAATTAATCACATCCATTAAAGTAACTTTAATGGTTAGGATTATGGCAATATAATAATCGTTTATTTTGATGCCGATTATCTGAACAAGTTTGGTTGAAATATAAGTGTTTTTTAACGGCAAAAATTGAAAGGGCATTTTAGTTAATTTATCAAATCGTCATCTCTTTTTCAAAGTACACCTTCCTTATTAGAAAATCTTTACTTCAGTATTATTATAATGACATAGTCGATTCGTTCGTCCAGTATTTCTATCAATCCATCTTAAAATCAATACCGAGGATTTTCAACGTAATTATTGCAACTATAATTAAGTATTACAATATATAACAGGTAGCTATTACAATATATAGCAATTAATATTACACCACTATTGTAATATTTTAACAATTACTTAAGTAGTTTATGTAAGATCTCCGGGTGAATTTTAATATGAAGTCAAGTTAGGTCTTATTGGTATCTGATTCCTATGTCTAAGTGTGCAGAAACTTAGGAGCAATAAGTCGAGAGTGGAAGACGCAACGGACGAGAAGGATGACACAGGAAAAGAGCCGACGGGCTCGATGCATCCGAGGGACGTGGAGATCTGCAAAAGAATACACCGGTGGAGCGAGAATGACACGTGCAACGTCCGAGAGATGAGAAACCGGAAGGAAGCACGTTCGAAGAGAAGAGCAGAGAAGGGTTCGGGTGAGCTCAACTCTAAAAGACCCAAGATCACCCAGAAGCCCAACGCCAAAAAACTAGTCAACGAGATGTTGACCAGTTAACCCGAGCACCCGAGTCAAACTCGGGCAACCGTGAATGGGGGTGCCCCTATTGACTCGGGCGCCCGTGTTCCCAGGCGCCCGAAACGACTCGGGCGCCTGTGTGACCATACTTCATCCAGAAAGTAATCGTTCCACGGTTAGTGCGATGTGGATAAGGATTGACCACGTGTCAAGCGCCCGTATGCACTTGGGCACCATGAAGCGTCACGTCAGCACTTCGATAAAGTTTCACAAAGGCTATAAATAGACCCCTCAACGCAGTTTATTTCATCCATTCGAACTGTACACAAGTTCTATTCTAGTTTTTCTCTACCTTTCTGAGATCTAGTTTGTGTAAGAAGTTTCTCTGCCTTAAGGAATTTGATCTAGAGATTGAGCTTATTATTACCTTGGATTAGCAACCCTCCTGATTGTAATCCAAGTAACTGGTTGTGCCTTTTGTCTCATTTGTGTTGTTATTTCATATTTATGTTATTATTTTGTTTGTGAACTAACTTCTATCTTTGTTAAGCAAAATAAAAGATTGATTTTATTTTCAAGGATAATTCATCCATTCTTGCAAACAACACTATCCCCAAACAGCTTATACAACTATTTTAAAATAATTATGACCAATTTAAAGTAATTTTGATGAAATTTAAATAATTTTGACCAAATTGTTAAAATTATTTTTGATATAGTAGTCTTTATGATTCAAGATTTTAATATTTACGGTTTAGGGTTTTGAATTTGACATTTACTTATAATTGTGTAAGTTAGTAGTTTCTGTTATAGTAGTTAATTAATAGCTTTTACAACTTGTTGAACGTGATTTCAATCCATTTAAAATGATTTTAATAAAGCTTAAACGAAGTTAGTTAAGATTATTTTGATATAAAAGTGTTCAAAGTTTAGAGTTTAAAATTTAAAATTTTATAAGATTAGGATTTGTGCCGGTAGGAATCGACGTCGACAGTCAGTCATCAGGGTTCAACCCACGAGGATAATGATGAGAAAGGAAGAGTTTCCACCCTACGAGATTAACACAAGCGTTAAGGGAACACGCTGGAGGTTGTCCGGCGGAACCCACTCCGACGCTCAAGTCAGTGCCTGAATCTCTCAAAGGGAAGTAAATAAGGGAAAGTGCGGGTAAGAATGAGCATAACTCCTTTATCTGGGAGGTTAGAGTACCTTTTATACCTGAGGCGGTCGTCACACGTGTCCCCACGTTCTTCTTCACGTCCCATCAATTGTCGATTACTGGATAATAACCCTCGCAGTCATTAAATCTAGACCGTTGCGATGATTAAGGCTTTAATGACCGCGTATTCATGGGTCATGATTATCCCGTAATTATTGGTGGTGATTATCCATAGATCCGAAGAAAGGGGACGGTTACTTGAAGTCGAGTGATCCTTGGGCTCCGCTGCCCCGAGGGGATCTTGAGGTCCTTTGGCCTGAGGGGGGGGGTCCCGGGCGTTCGCCTTCCCGAGGTGATCTCGGGGACCTGATCTTCCGAGGTGATCTCGAACGTGTGCCCTCCTAGGTCAGTCTCGAGAGTATGTCTACTCGAAGTGGTCTCGGGAATCCACCTTCCCGAGGGGGTCTCGGGAGTCAAGGAAAGAGAATCGTCCAGGTTCGATAGATCTTGCGACATAACTTTTTCAGTCACGTGTCAACTACGTGGTGTTCAACCCATCAAGGATTCAAAGTTTAAGGTTTAAGTATAACTATAGTAATTATTTAAGTAGCTTCTATAATTATTTTAAAATGAACTTAAAAAATATATTTTGATAAAATTTAAACAATTTTAATCAAAATAAGAATATTTTGATATAATAATATTTGTGTATTATTTTGATTAAATAAATTAAATAATTTTTTCAAATAGCTGATGCATAGGTGATAAAAAGCGATTTGTCCATCTAAGTGCCCTGCCAATTCATCTTAGGTTCAATATGGATGAGAGAAATCATGAAAGTAATTAGTCCGGATATTTTAGCTAGTATATGAAAAAGATAAATATATTAATTTTATCAAATTTTTACCTCTAAATCTCTAATTAGCAAAGTTGATATACAGAATAGTAATTAGTCATAGAGGTTACAATAACGTTTATAGTAACAATATTCTAATGAAGTGGGACGCTCTTCTATTTAAAAAAGAAAAAAGAAATGTCTATCTAATTACGATTTGATAAATCTAAGACGTTTTTTATTTTTACCTTTTTTTTAAAAGCCTTTTTATGCTTCCAAAATATCAAGAGCTGTCCTAAATTAATGGTAAATGAATTAGACAAAAATCTTCTTTTTCCGGCTAAAAAGCCCATATATAAGTGTGATGGAGTTGAATAATTCGTGGCGAGCATATGAGATGAAGAAGTGTAGCATGACACAATGGGTCAAAGTGACCCTCCTTTCCGAGCCTCAGGACCCCCCTCAGGGGGCACGCCCCGAAAGGTCAGCTAGGAGACCTCTCCCGGGATCATCTGGGGGTTGAGTCCCGAGAGCACCTCGGAGTTATAGCGCTCACTTGAGCCAGAAGACCCCTCCCGGGATCATCCTGAGGAGAGGGGGCCCGAGAGCACCTCGGGAGTTACATAGCCCACTCTAACTGGAAGACCCCGAGATCACCTCGGAAGACGAAGCCCAAATAACGAGTGACCTCAAGTAGTAATCTCCCCCCTCTTTTTGCGGATCTACGGATACGCATCCCCGTCATAGGAAGTCATCACGACCCTCAAATGTCGCAACGGGTCGAAGCGTAATAACGGCGCAGACTGTTTCAAAGGCTATCCGGTAACCGCCAAAAGAGGAGGAGGGCGCGACATGAGTCAGGGAGACGTGACATAGATCAAGGGAACACGCCAAGTCTGCCACCATCAGTATAAAAGGTAGCCCAACCCTCCCTCCCCCGGTAAGGAGGTTACGCTCTCTTAACTTTACAAACATTTCCTTTCTTGCTGCTTTTACTCTCCCTCAATACACTGACTTGAGCGTCGGAGTGGGCTCCGCCGGACAATCTCCGGCGTGTTCTCCTAACGCTCGTGTTGATCTTGTAGGGTATTGAGTTCCTTCTCGCTACAGCGACTTCCATGTGGAGGAAACCCCGATGACTGAACATCATCGTCGATTCCTTACGGAACAAAGTGTAAATTGAATCATACTATCTATAACACATCGATTTGACCACATGGTATACAAATTAAATAGGAATGAGTCCCGGGATATGGGCAATTAATTGTTTCCTAAGTACTTGCAATTCAATCTATAGCAACAATGAATTTTATAAAAAAAAATCTCTAAATGGGGCCGTAACTGTAGATTATTGGGCTTTTGACTGCCCATCTTGAGTACTTCTTATTTATCCTGATGACCGATGAAAAATTTTTGTCGGGTCTGACTGATCATTCTAAATTCGACGTTATCCAACTCATTAATTATTTTTTTCTTAAATCATTTATGTTTAAAATATGTATATTTTAATTTTGAAGGGGTGAAAATGATTGAAAACCTAGAATTTAATCATTAAATTTTGTTTGACTTTTCAATTATTTTTCGAAAAAAAGGAAAAAAAATAATATTAAAACATAATTCGAAAAAATAAAAATAAAAATGAAGCAAAAAGGAATATACTAGGAATATGAATAATAGAAGGACATTTTACCAAAGAGCATGTACAAGAATTTATATTTATCAAAAAGTATTCTATAGTTTGTTTTTTTATCAAAGGGTGTATGTAAAATCAACTCATTCCTCTTATACCCCTTCCGCCAATTATTTCTTTTCGTAGTTCACTTTTTAAGACATCCGAACTACCTTTTGATAATTTGATTTTAAAATAATAAATTATGATTCTAATGTAGGGATGCAGGTATTCTCATCTTCTCTCACCCTATATATTTATTCCCGCCTTGTACAACTTAACTCATCCCACCTTTTATTATATTTTGTTGCGATTGTTAAAAAATTAAGAAATAACTAAAGATTATCGTATAAATAAATAATAAATGATGATTATATATTTTAAAATAGGATAAATATCAGACCACGTTGGGCTTGAAATCCTAGAATATCAGGCCCAACGTGAATTTGAAATTTGAAAATATCAAACACTCTGATATTTAAAATCAAAATTATTTTTTTTCAAAATAATTATAAATAATTGAAATTGTGAAATAACGAAAAATATAAATAAAATAAAATAAAGAAAGATATATAAAATATATAAAAACATAGAGTTCGTATAATTGTATATATTAGAAATATATAAAATATAAATTAAAATAAAATTTATATTTAGAAATTAAGATAGTAAGATAGATTAGATATCCTAAAAAATTTATTAAAAATTGATTAGATTTGATTTCACTCAATATATTTGATCTCAGACCCAAAGAGGGCCTGAAATATTTTTATTTTAGGCACAACGAGAGTCTAAAATAATTCATTTCAGGCATCTTTAGTCCTGAAATTGTAAAATATAGAACATAAAATAAAATAAAAATAAGAAAAGATATATAAAATATAATAGTTTTGATATATTGGACCCTCTTTAGTTTTTTCAAGATAAACTAGATTAGATACCAGCTTCATATATAAAATTAAAAAAAAGAGGGTAAAGTAAAATATAAAAAAATAGAGATTTAAATAAAGATATAATAGGAATAAATAATATAAGTTAAAAAATATATAATATGAATAAATAATAAAGTAATAAATATAAAAGAGAGAAAGAAAAAGTAAATATATAAAGAGTTTGTAGAATTGTACAAACTCTATTTCTTTTTTCTTTTATACAAAAAAGAAATAGAGTTTGTACCATTGTATATATTAGAAATATATAAAATAGAAATTAAAATAAAATTTATTTGTAAAAATTAAGATAGATTATATATTGTTCTGGAAGGAGTCGTCGACGATGGCCAATCACTGAGGATCGGCCTGCGTGGAAGTTATTACGCCAGGGAGGAACTTGAGGTCCTGCGAAGTTAACACAAGCGTTAGGGGACACGTTGGCAGGGGTCCGTCGGAGTCCACTCCGACGCTCAAGTTAGTAGGTCGTCCGAAAAGTAATCGCAGTGAGAAAGAAAGACAGTATGTAAAACGAGAGATCGTCACCCCCTTACCGGAGGGGTTGGGCTACCTTTTATATCGATGGCCATGGGCTAGATGTGCTCCCTTATTTGATGCCGCATCTCCTGTACTTTAAGACGCGTCCCCCCTTCGTTCAGCGATCATGGGATATCCTTTGAAGAGGTCTGCGTCGTTATCCTCCTCGACCCGTTGCAAGATTTAGGGGTCACGAAGACTTTTCCCGTCGAGGAGTGCTTATCCGTACCCCAAGGGGGGGTCAGTATCCGAGGTCGGTTATTGTGGGGACTCCACCCCCCGAGGAGAGCTCGGGGCTTTCTCCTGTCATGACCCCCGACGGGCTCTCGGGGCATAACCTCCCGGGGTGCTCCCGAGATAGATCTCCCTCTGTCTTTCCCGGGTGTGTTGCCCTCAGGAATTCCCGGAACCCGGGAAGGAGGGTTGTCCCGGCCTACCATTAGGGTACCAGGCAGCTTCTTCATCCAAGCAGCTTCTTCATTCTTCATCCTGGCCAGGGCTCATTCAACATTATCAAAAGTCCCCCCTTCAAGTCTGATCGAAGGAAGTGCGACTGACTGGTCGGACTAGTGCAGGGATGAAGAAGCTGAGTTCTCCTGAGCCTTCACCTTCCAGCCATCAGTGGTTACGAGGGGCACTTGGATCGCATCCTCCTCGACCTGTGCTCCTAGAAATTCCCTTCTGTGCCATCCTCCTTTTCCCAAAAAAGCTACTCCGCTTCTCGAAGGCTTATGATGGCGTCTATCTCTTGTTATAAAGGTGCATGCTCCCCCTTTTCGAGGGTAACAGGCTGCCTGCTGGAGCGCCTCTTTGCCACATGTTCTAACGGTCATCTCCACTAGCCCCTGTGATCGTGTGCCGGTATAAGCTGGCTCGCGATCGTCGACTGCCTGGGTGAGGTGGTTTCTTGCTTTCCACGTGTCATTTCCCCAATGTGCTCAGGCAAGCGGCTGCCGGGGTATAAGAGAGTAAAAAGAAAGGCAGACGTTAGCCTCCACTCCTGCTTCAGCAACTGGGTGTGCTTCATCTTCCTCCTTGTAGAGCTTTTTGCTGCGCGTGAGTAGCTTGTCTCCTTCCTATCTTTTCTCTTGTCTTCTTCCTTAGGGATTATGGAAAGCTACCGCGCAGAGTGGTATCAGTCCCTTTCCTCGAGAGTGACGGCTGAAGCCTTACAGGCGGCCACCGAGGCCTATGGTGTCTTGACCGAAATGGCAATGGTCATCCCTAAAGTGGGTCAGACACTCGTGGAACCTCTTGCTGGCATACTGACCTTTTTCTTAGGGCAGATGGAGTTAGGGCTCTGTTTCCTTATTCCTCCTTTTTTTCATGAACATAGCTTCTTATTTTGATATTTCTCTTCACCAGATGGCTCCCAATGCCTTCGCTCAAATGGGAGGAGCGTATATCATCTTTAAGCTTTTCAATCTTCCCTTAACCCCGCATCTCTTCCATTCCTTCTTCGTCCCATTAGGGTCACGAGGGGTCTTTAGTTTCACAGCTCGTCCCGGCCATAGGTTTCTAGGCGGGTTTTCTTCCTCGCATAAGGGGTGGAAGGAGAAATTCTTCTTCATTCGATTGTCGTCACTACCTTTTAGCCCCCTATGTTGGATAGCGGATTTGCCGACTCCTCCTCTTCTAGAAAGCTTTCTTCGCTGCTCAGTGTACCAGTGTGCTAGGGAGGTACTTTCGGGCATGGAATTTAGTGGTCGAGGACTGGTGCAGAGCGAAGAGCTTATGTACCGGGCGGGCCTTAGCCCTAAAGTAGCGCAGATCAGCCATACCTTATGTATGCTCGTCTTTTTTCTCCTATGCACATTAGTTCTGACTGATGTTCTCTCTGTTTGCTTCCTGCAGAAGAAGACATGTTTGCCAAGGCGATGAGCCGGCTCATCAAGTGGGAGGAGGCCAACAAGGAGGCACTGAACCCTCCTCCGGTCACTCCCGATGCTCCCCTGTCTCCCACCGAGTCCCTTGAGGGGCCTACCATCTCGCCCCATGGGGTCGCCTCACCCCAGAGGGTCAGGGTTACTGTTACATCCCCGCCGACCATGGGCCAAGGGCCTCAGGCTGATCGAGTGGTGGATCCTCCTTCCGGGGGTGACTCCTCCTCGAGAGAGGTCCACCCAGAAAGGGTGGATAAGGGATCTCTTCCCTCAGGTACTCCTTCGACTGCTCAATCCTTCGGTCGGCAGAAACGGCGGCTTCCCAAGGGCTTGGCCCCTTCCTGGAAAAAGCAATGGCTTGTACATTCCCCCCCTCTACCCTCAATGCCCGAGGAGATGACGCCATCCTCCTAGGGAATCACTGCTGCAGAGGCCCCACCGGTCTCCATTTTGGATACAGCTATCCCTGTGCTCCCCTCCAGCTCCCTCGACCAAGCTCCCTCTTCCCTGGGTAAGGAGATGTTTCGTACTCAATACCGGATGAAACTAGATCGACTAAGGGAGAGGTTGGATGCAGCGTTGGAGGCCTCGAGGCAATCTGCTCCCTTGGTACAATTAGAGGAGACCCCGCCCGAGGGGGTTTTGTCGGAGGGGCCTTCTAGTTCTGAAGAGGACACTTCCGTCCCCCCCCCCCCCCCCCCCAACCTGCCACCCGAAGCATCCGACGTCCCTCAACTTCCTCCCCGGCCGAGCCCACCGCCACCTGAGGAGCGAGGCGACATCCCCAGCACCTTTGCAGGGGTGGTCGTACGAGCCTTGGTCGGGCCGCTGGGCAGTCTTCGGGAGACGCTCCTAAAGGTACGAATTGATGTTTCTTTAGATGTTCCTTCACCCGTCTACTAACCTTCCTATGTGATGACAGGTAGCTGAGGATTACGTAGTAGTCAGCCGGGACCTATACTCCGGGCCCCAAGTGGAGTTCTTACTCCAACGAGACCTACGGGCAGAAGCTGCAGCTGATCACAATCATCGGGCAGGAGTAATGCAGGCAGGTGTCATCAGAACTCTTCAAGAAGAGGTCGGGCACTTGAGGAAACTCTTGCAAGATCAAGAGAAAATGCTCCAGAAGTCACGTCATAGAGAACGCTTGGCGTCCAAGAAAGCTTTGTCAGCCACTGAGGACCTTCTGCGAGTGACGCGAGATAGGGATCAGCTCCAGGCAAGATAGAAGCAACTATCAACCCAAATAGAGTCGGGCCTCCTCTTGGCCACTGACCGCGCCTCTATCCTGGAGGATGATCTGATCCAGGCTAGATCGGACGAGCGGGCCACCTCCGAGAGGCTCAGGGAAGCTCTATCCGAGCAATCAAAGATGGCTGCTGAGTTGGCCTGGCTGAGACGTTCTTATGAAGCCTCCGAGCTTCTGACCCATCGAGCAGCCCAAGTTTCTGACCTTAAGGAGGCCAAGCTGAGCTTCAGAGCGAGGTTCCTGGAGTCAGAGGAGTTTCGTGCCCTTATAGCCGGTCAGGTGATGGAACGCTTACAGCAGGGCTTTCATGGGGCTATCGATAAGCTAAAGAAGGAGCAGCTCCTGCCCCCCGATGCTGACCCGAAATTGTAAATGCCTTATGACCTATATAAAGGTCTTCTCCCGGGGCCCCGAGCGGCCCGATCCATGCCCGGGGAGGGGGGGAGGGGGGCAAGTATGATTGTCTTGATTTTGACTGAGTGTAGTTATTTTCCTCGCTCCTTATGTATGCGCTCTTGTGAGACGCGCCTACCTTTATGTGCGTGCCTAACCAACCGTCGATTGTCTTCAGGGTTGATGCTGGCATTTAATAATTCCTTAAGTCAAATCTTCGTCCTCTGCATTTATGTTCGTGACGGGTCCTTGTCAAATTTGTTGGATCGATAGAACCGATAGAGGGGGGGTGAATATCGGTATTCGTTTTTCGGAAAATTAAGAGCAAGTGCACAGCGGAAAAAAAATAAAAAAACAATAACATAGAGACGTAATCGTTTTTACTTGGTTCGGAGCCTGGGTCGACTCCTACTCCAAGGCCCACAGTCGTTGACCGTTTACTTTGGGCAATTCTATATGAGGCGCAAATAGTTTACAAAAAGATTATTACAAAATTCAGTAACGTAAACTTAAATAGCTCTTTTACCGACGTCCGAGGTGGTTCAACTTTTTCGGAGCAGCGGGACGTCGTCGGCTCGAATTGGAAGGATTCCGGGGTGCAGCGCGAGAGCAGAAGAGCGTAGAAGCGTCGAGTGAATTGATTGTTCTGAAGCCTTGGTCGAGGGCCCTTTATATAGGGCCTGGGGGCGCCCGGGACGTCGGGGGTGCCCCCCCCCCCCCCACGTGGCATTTGATCCGCCACTTCCTCGGTCAGCATCTGATCCCTTTATCTTTGGGATCCGCTTTGACCGGGGCGCCCGGGTTGACCGGGTCAAACTCTATCCTTTGGCTTCGCTTGGCTTGAGCTTCGATGTATGCGCATGGGGGCGCCCGGGAGCAGCGGGGGCGCCCGGGAGCACGGGGGCGCCCGAGATTTGAACTGTCGAAGCCCATCTTGCTGTCTTGTGTTTTGTGTTTACCTTGGGGGCGCCCGGGACACTCCGGGCGCCCTGGTCAGCTGTAGCCTCATTCCTTTGAGGCTTTCTGAGCTGCAGACACACGTTCCTTCGGTCCTGCATCCAGGGTTAGTCCAAAACACAATAAAACAATAAAGCATTTGATTATACAGCCTTAGCTGTCTTGGTTCTGACTTTGGTCTCCAAAATGGAGCCCTAGGTCGAACCGACGCCTACTGTTCCCTCGACGGGGAACGCTTCCTCACCTACTCCTCTCGGGAGAATTTACCTGATGCCAACCGTTCCTTTGGTTGGACTTTTGCCTGACGGTCCTTTGTCAGGTCTTGGAGGTCGAGCTGCCCTTCGCTCGGTGCCTAGCATTCCTTCGCTAGGGCTTCAATCCCAGGCTGTCCTTCGCCTGGCGCCTAGCAGTCCTTCGCTAGGGCTTTTGACTCTGACATTCCTTCGCCAGTGCCTAGCAGTCCTTCGCTAGGGCTTTTTACCCTGGCATTCCTTCGCCAGTGCCTAGCAGTCCTTCGCTAGAACTTTTCCTCCACACTAGAGTAACTTGTTAGAAAACAAGCAAGACTTAACTTTTGATCTCTGTTGCCATTATCAAAACACAGGTTTGACTTGGGTGCATTCTGCTCCAACAATCTCTCCCTTTTTGATTTATGGCAACCTTAGTTCAAAAAGTTAAGTTTAAGTAAGCATGAAAGGGTTAAATTTTGTTCCCTCCCCCTGGAAGGAATCTCCCCCTAGATTTTTCAAAAATTCGTGGGGTTAAAAAAAACTTTACTTGTACTTTGTAAAACTTAAGGTTTTAGGTACTTAGAAATCTTTTAATAACTTAAGTTAAAAGTACATAGGAGAGTTTTTGAAGCATGATTTTAGAGTACTTAAAAAGTTTGAAGCTTTAAGTTTTAAGGTACTCAAATGTTTTGAAAGTGTTAGCTTAAGTACTTAGTAGGATTTAAAAGGCTTAAGTACTTAGTAAACTTTGAAACTCTTTAGTACATTTGGAAAACTTTAAGTACTTAAAAATTAAAGGTACATTTGGAAAACTTTAAGTACTTAATAACTTTGTACTTATATAGTTTTGAAAAAACTTAAGTTTAAAGTACTTATTGAAGTTTTAACAAAAATTTTGACAAGCTTAAGTTAGAAAATTTTGAAAGGCTTGTGTACTTAGCAAAATTTTGAAAGCTTAAGTAAAAATTTTGAAAGCTTTAAGAACTTTAAGTACTTTAGTCAATTTTGAAAAGCTTAAATATTTTTGAAAATTTTGAATAAAGGATTAGAAAATTTTGAACACTTTTTGAATAAAGAAAATTAATTTTACTTTCTAAAGGATAAGAAAATTTTTGAAAACCTTTTGGAATAAAGAAAATTAATTCTATCTCTCCCCCTTTGCCATATATCAAAACAGATAGATATAGCAGTAATAAGATTGCATAAGGAAATAAGTAAGATTTTACTGTACTGAACCATTTCACAATTAGACTTAAATTAAATCAGTCAATTTTCTCTGTAAGGACCTGTCTGACCCAATTAGCTACTTACTAACTGCTAGAAACAGTAGTTTTTGCTAGGGTTAGTCAAGTTAAGTGTTTCTGTTCAAGTTAGATTTTCTAAACTTGACACTTAACTTGATTGCTGTGTAAGTTGTATTTAGTGCCCCAATTACTGCAGATGCACTGACTTAAAGCATCTTGAATTAAGGTAAAGACCTAAGCATCTCAACCCTTTCTAGGTTATCAACCAAAAGTACCCTAAGGTGCTTGTGAGATGCTGGCTTCTAAGTCTATCGGTGCATGCAGTTCTAGGGTTAGGGCCTAGGCTAAGTCCATTTTCGAAAAAGCCCTAGTTTTGAAAGGGGGTAGTTTTGAAATAAAAATAAAACTAAGTCGAAAAATGAAAACTGATTTTGAAATTAAGTAAAACAGTTTTTCAAATTCTATTTTTAGAAAAAAAATTTTAAATCAAGTAGAGCAAAAAAAATAAAGTTAATCTATTCTACAGAGCACAATCCTAACTGCCTAATTGACAAGAAATCAGTAATCATAAGCTAGTCAAGATAGAATAAAGCAGGTACTCAAGGTTCAACACAGTCATACAGTCAAACACAAGTCAACCCTACTGAGTAGGGGCAGTCAAATAGGTACTAGTACAATACTAATCAAATCTAGGACGAGGGACCGGGATGATCAGATGGGCCAGGCTGCCATGCATCGAATCGTGCCATCATTTCAATGAATCGTGCATCAGCCACTTCTCGATCGGCTCGACGAGCGTCCATCTGCTCTATATGATAGGCTTCGACCTCCTCTCGGAGACTCTGAACCTTTGTCTCTAAATGTGTCACTCTCTGGTAGAGTGTCGGTGGAGCGGGCTCGTCGATGTGTGCCCGGGCTGCTGCTGCCAGATCCCCAATGTCGACTTCAACCTCCTCGTCTGATCCGATCGGAGCCCCGGCCTGCTGTCGTCTCCAACTAAGAACCCCGGTGGCCGATACCTCTAGACCCGCTAATGAGAAGTTCCTAAATCCTATTTCGTCAAAGTCGGTCATAGCGGTTATCTCACCCAAGGTTATGTCACGACCGTGGTGATGAAGGAGAGAAGTGATGATGTGACAGTATGGAGTGCGTACTCGTCCCTGAGTCGTGACACTGGACGCATGCAGAATGATATGAAACATATGGAGTCTGATGTCTATATCAAGGTGATGGACTAGGCCATATAGAAGGAAAGCATGAAAGGGTCGCATAGTTCCGAGATCTCTAGTGGAGAGTGGTAAGATACAGCGGACCAGGACTCTATACAAGGCATAGTCCTGTGCCTGAAGTTCAACGGCTTGGAAACGTCTATTTGCGGGGAGGTCTGCCCTATAGAAATAGGAGTGAATGGTGTCTAGTGTAATGTATGAGTAGGGAGGATCAAATGGGGGGTTCCTAGGAGGATAGCAGCAGAATATAGACTGAGAGGGTTGCAGTCCTAGGAATCGGTTCAACAAAGTAGGGGTGATAGTCAGAGGTATCCCTTGGACAGTAGTGTGAAACATTAGATTATCTTGTTGAATTATGTTGTTGTAAAATTCTGCATATAAGGTTTCATTAATGGTATGAGTGCAGAAGACAAGATTATCTAATTGATAGAAGTTGATAATGTTCATGGCGACGGGACATGATTGAGTAAAGAAGTGCCTATTTAGATAGCTTGTTTTAATAGGCTTGTAAATGGTTTGAGCAAATTTATTACATAATTCTAGCGTAGGAAATCTAGGGTCCGGACTAGGTTCGGCACCGGGGTTGGCCGGGTTTGGTCGGCGTCTTCTAAGTTAAGGAGATTAAAGGAAGCATAAAGATATTGCATTAAAAATAATTTAAATGCAAGAAAAATAAATAGTAATTATACCGGGCAGCTCGGGGAGGCATGGTTGAGGATGAGGACTTGCAAGATCTCCTTGGAATGAAAGAAGTGAAGAAGGGAGTTGATTTTGGTGTGGGAAGAGAAGGGGAATTCGGGTGCCTTATATAGACATATCAACGGGGGCGCCCGGGAGCTTCCGGGCGCCCTGGTCAGTGCCTGCTGCCAAAGGTAGTGATTCGGCTGGTTGGGGGCGCCCGGGACAGCCCGGGCGCCCTCAACAGGGTGCTTTTGCAGCTTTTGCTGCATTGGAAGTGATGGGGGCGCCCGCGTGGTTCCGGGCGCCCTGGTCAAGGGCAGAGGCAGCTTTTCTGTCTTGGGGGAAGAAAAAGCTATCGAGGGGGGCGCCCGTGTGGTCCCGGGTGCCCGGAATAGTATAGGAAAAGACAAAATTTTGTCTTGTTATCATTTGACCATGGTTTTAATCGGTTTGACCATGGTTGGAATTGATTTGACTGTTTTGACTATGGTTTGACTGCTTTGACCATGGTTTGACTCTGTTGACCATGGTTTGACTCTGTTGACCATGGTTTGACTATGTTGACCATGGTTTGACTACTTTGACCATGGTTTGACTATGTTGACCATGGTTTGACTATGATCTTAAATACAAGATTATCTCATAGGCATCAAAAGAATTTCCAATCTTAATCTTACTGTCTCACCCAGTCTAGGGTTTTCAATCACGTTAGCCTTATAGGTTTTGTGAGACAGGTTTTGATAGTTAAGATTATTTTGAAAATTTTGATTAATTTTGAGAACAATTAAATTTTGATAGTTTGATTAATTTTGAAAATAATTAAATTTTGAAAACTTAATTAATTTTGAAAGCAATTAAATTTTGAAAGCTTAATTAATTTTGAAATTTTTGAAAAGATGTTAAAATCTACACTTAACTGAAATTTTATGTTAGATTCGAATTTGACAAAAAATAATTTGAATTTGAATTTCAAAAATTGGCTTCCAGGTCTTGGCGAGGCACAGGGCATTCTTTGGCCGTAGCCTTATGGGATCATCCACCCTTTCCTTGACAAAGCCTTTTAATGAAATTTCATTTTCAAAATTATTCTTTGAAAAACTTCTGGTCTAACTAGTTTAGGTCTTGGATCGGTAGCTTCGGCTAGTTCCGCCAAATTGGCTTCTCTAACGTACTATCATCTCACCTCCACCCCATACTATGTTATCAAGTTTCAGTTAAGTTTGTTCAGTCCTTATACTAACCATTCCTAAATCTAAGCATGGTAAATTGCAGGAATTTTAAATAAACAATCAATCAAGCAATTGCAATCAAGAATTAAATTCTTATCTAATAATGAATATTGCTTTCAGTTTGGCTCCCCCTGTACTAAAGCCACGGTGATGGTTAGGCAAGACGTGAATCTTGTCCTTGGGGATCCAATACTGATTTGATCCAGTTGGTTTGTTCCAGTTGGTTTGTTCAGGTATAGTTTAGGTACCCATGCCTGAATTTTACCTCTGGACTGATTCAGTACAGCAAAGTAAGATCTTTGCCGGGATTTGGTTCTATAGCCAAGTCCGGATCGATTTAGAACTGATTTCTGTTTTCCAAGGATCATGTCAAGACCATTGGAACCAGATGTAAATCGTTCTAAAGCTGACCTAAGATCCTTAACCTGAGTTTTCAGGGAGGAGTTCTCCTTTTCAAGTTTTTCAACTTGAGTAGGGGTTCCTTCCTGAACCTTCTCGGTTAAGGGTTTAGAGTCAGCTCCCTCTTTCAGGAGTTTTACTTCTTGTCGGAGGGATTCGACTCGGAGTTTGGCTTTTGCCAAATCTAGAGAAAGAAATGAAATTAATTCGCTTAATTGACATCTATTGAAACCAGTTACCTTAATTTCGCCGTCTTCTGTAAAGGTCAGCTCGCCGTCGTCCTGTTCTGATTCTGACTCAGTTTCGACTTTATCTGAGGCGGTCAGAGCTAGTAGGTTTGATTGGGGAGCTTCTTCTTCTTCTTCTGAGCAAGATTCGTCCCAGGTTGCTTGGAGCGCTTTCTTTCTTCTTGTCTTTTTGATTTCCTTTAAGTTTGGACATTCTGTCTTGTAGTGGTCCTTTTTCTTGCACTCGTAGTAGGTTATGTTGGGCTTGTTTTTATAATTCGCGGGTTCAGCTGGTTCGTCCTTTCTTCGGCTGATTTTCCGTTTGTTGGTTCGGTTCTTCAGCTCCTTGTAGTAGCTTCGGGCTAGTCGGACCAGCTTAGTTTGATCTCCTTCTTCGTCTTCTGAGTCTGAGTCTGAGTCTGAGTCTAAGTTAGACTCGGGTTCAGGTTCAGGCTTCTTCTTTGTTGTCCTTCCAGTTTTACCTGCAACGAAAGCAATACCTTTCTCAACCATATTGGTGTTAGTTTGTTCGTGCAATTCTAGTTCGGAAAACAATTCGTCTAATTTTATTTTTGAAAGATCCCTTGAGACTTTGTATGCATCTACCATAGATGCCCACAAGGTGTTTCTAGGGAAAGCGTTTAAGGCATACCTTATTAAGTCACGGTTTTCAACCTTATGACCTATAGTG
Source organism: Boesenbergia rotunda (assembly GCA_024364735.1). Lineage (NCBI taxonomy): Eukaryota > Viridiplantae > Streptophyta > Magnoliopsida > Zingiberales > Zingiberaceae > Boesenbergia > Boesenbergia rotunda. The sequence continues at coordinate 254,078 of JAGFNQ010000236.1, forward strand.
TGAAGACCATTCATCAACTCTTGGATCCGTGCGTGGAGCTGGGCTGCTGTTTCGTTGTTGGCCATCTCGATGGTGTACAATTTGTTCAGTAGCAGATCCCTCTTACTGATCCGAGTATCTGATATCCCTTCGTGCAGCTCGATCAATTTTGCCCAAAGTTTCTTCGCACTGTTGAAGGGGCCTACGCGGTTCAGCTCCTCTTTCGTCAATCCGCATTGAAGAGTCTGAGTCGCTTTAGCATCGGCTTCGATTTTTCGTTTCAGAGCGGTGTCCCACTCTGTGTAGCTTTGGGGAAGTCCTTCGGCGTTTCTGGGGATCTCCAGACCGAACTGGATAATGATCCACATGTCCACCTGAGTTTTCAGGTGGACCTCCATGCGACTTTTCCAGTAAGAAAAGTCTTCTCCACTGAAAAGTGGAGGTCTGGCGGTGCTAAAACCTTCTTGCATGGCCATTTTAATCTGTAACAGAAAACTAACAAAAAACAAATTTTCCAAGACTAGGTGATTAGTAGTGCTGGATAAATAAAATAACGAGGGGTGTTGCACCAACCTCGAAGAAAGAAAAAAAATTCAAACGAAATATGTAATGAAAAAAAATAGAAAATAAAGATCCGAAAAAAATTTCAAACTGGTGGTTGCACCAGGTTTGAACTTCCCCGCTCTGATACCGCTTGTTGGATCGATAGAACCGATAGAGGGGGGGTGAATATCGGTATTCGTTTTTCGGAAAATTAAGAGCAAGTGCACAACGGAAAAAAAAACAATAACACAGAGACGCAGTCGTTTTTACTTGGTTCGGAGCCTGGGTCGACTCCTACTCCAAGGCCCACGGTCGTTGACCGTTTACTTTGGGCAATTCTATATGAGGCGCAAATAGTTTACAAAAAGATTATTACAAAATTCAGTGACGTAAACTTAAATAGCTCTTTTACCGACGTCCGAGGTGGTTCAACTTTTTCGGAGCAGCGGGACGTCGTCGGCTCGAGTTGGAAGGATTTCGGGGTGCAGCGCGAGAGCAGAAGAGCGTAGAAGCGTCGAGTGAATTGATTGTTCTGAAGCCTTGGTCGAGGGCCCTTTATATAGGGCCTGGGGGCGCCCGGGACGTCGGGGGCGCCCCCCCCCCCCCCACGTGGCATTTGATCCGCCACTTCCTCGGTCAGCGTCTGATCCCTTTATCTTCGGGATCCGCTTTGACAGGGGCGCCCGGAGCGCTCGGGGCGCCCGGGTTGACCGGGTCGAATTCTATCCCTTGGCTTCGCTTGGCTTGAGCTTCGATGTATTGCGCTTGGGGGCGCTCGGAGCGCTGGGGGCGCCCGGGAGCAGCGGGGGCGCCCGGGAGCAGCGGGGGCGCCCGGGAGCACGGGGGCGCCCGTGATTTGAACTGTCGAAGCCCATCTTGCTGTCTTGTGTTTTGTGTTTACCTTGGGGGCGCCCGGGACACTCCGGGCGCCCTGGTCAGCTGTAGCCTCATTCCTTTGAGGCTTTCTGAGCTGCAGACACACGTTCCTTCGGTCCTGCATCCAGGGTTAGTCCAAAACACAATAAAACAATAAAGCATTTGATTATGCAGCCTTAGCTGTCTTGGTTCTGACTTTGGTCTCCAAAATGGAGCCCTAGGTCGAACCGACGCCTACTGTTCCCTCGACGGGGAACGCGTCCTCACCTACTCCTCTCGGGAGAATTTACCTGATGCCAACCGTTCCTTTGGTTGGACTTTTGCCTGACGGTCCTTTGTCAGGTCTTGGAGGCCGAGCTGCCCTTCGCTCGGTGCCTAGCATTCCTTCGATAGGGCTTCAGTCCCAGGCTGTCCTTCGCCTGGCGCCTAGCAGTCCTTCGCTAGGGCTTTTGACTCTGGCATTCCTTCGCCAGTGCCTAGCAGTCCTTCGCTAGGGCTTTTTACCCTGGCATTCCATCGCCAGTGCCTAGCAGTCCTTCACTAGGACTTTTTACCCTGGCATTCCTTCGCCAGTGCCTAGCAGTCCTTCGCTAGGACTTTCCTGCACACTAGAGTAACTTGTTAGAAAATAAGCAAGACTTAACTTTTGATCTCTGTTGCCATTATCAAAACACAGGTTTGACTTGGGTGCATTCTGCACCAACAAAATTTTCCTGCTAGGATGCCCAGAAGGTTCTTGAATCGTCACTTCCGTATATCCATGATCTCATTGATTAGACTCCTTAAGAGTCGCAAGTTCCTAGGCGCAGCATAGGTGCGCCCGTCGAAACGACGTTTCGGCGCCCGTTGGCGTAATTGCCTTCTGATGGATCACTTGGCGTGCTAGAGGGGGGTGAATAGCACTTTTTCGGTCTTTTCTCTACAAAGTCGTTAGCGCAGCAGAATATACAATAAAAACAATCAAACAAATACTAACCAATGCTAACACAGAAGATTTACTTGGTATCCACCCCGGACGGGTGACTAATCTAAGAATCCGTCGATGGATCACGCCTCGGATAACCTCCGGCTAACTCGGTCGCTCCTTGTGGGTGGAGAAACCTCGCCACAACACTTCGGACGCTATCTGAGCACAAGAGACTACTAACTCACTTTACCCAAACGAGTTTCGTCAAGAAAGACAGTAGGAAACGAGCCCCTTTAAATAGGGCTCGAATCTGAAACAGCCGCTACCAGTCGACTGCCAAAATCGCAATCACCTGGTCCCACTCAGATTCGACCATTACAACACAATGTTCGAATCTGTCAGCCTGTTCCAGCCTATACCAGTCGACTGCCAATAGGCCAGTCGACTGGGACACACCTAAGCCTAGGGTTTCACTCCCGAGTATAATTCTCTCCGCACTCAAACCCTCCCGGCTTAGCCCCTGAGTACAAGCACTCATACTCAGACCCTTACAACCCAGTTGACTCTTCACCAGTAGCCTTGACTATCACCTTCACGCCCTCTTCATCTTCAGCCCTCGTCCCTTGGATGCACACAAGCCTCCAGCTTGTCTCCATGCCATCCTTCACGTACGCCTCGAAGTCTGCATCCCTCAGCTCATCATCCCTACTGTCCAACGGTCCCTCGGATGCGCACGCAAGCCTCCAGCTTGCCTCCATGCCATCCTTTACCTGAAGACATCAACCAACTCCATGTGTACCTGTACACCTGCGCACTCATGTACACATATTAGTCCAGCACAAATCCTAACTTAACCATATTGCCCACACATCAAAACCTTATGATCCTCCAGATCATCTCAGGGCCAATTGCCCCAACAATCTCCCCCTTTTTGATGTGTGACAATTTGTTAAGTTAGGTAATCATATAACAATGATAATAGCAGAAGCAATTGAAATTAAAGCATAACACACAGGAGGCAACCTCCCCCTTAACCTATGCTTTCTCCCAGATTTCAATTCTTATTGCTAATCCCAAGTTAAGTTTTCCCAACTCAACTCTAAAGTCACAACCCAACCAAACCAAGTTAGATTTCGACCTATCCTAACTTAACACACACATTTCTCCCCCTTTGACACCATCAAAATGATTGCCCTAAGCAACCCTAACCTGGGTGCCAGGGGGAACTTACCATATTTCTGAAAAACCCCTCAAAAATCACAAAAACACACACTGTCCCAGTCGACTGTGAACCTACCAGTCGACTGTGAACCTACCAGTCGACTGATACGTCATTTTCAAAATTTCCAACCGAAATTCAGAAACGCATAAAAAATTCCAGAAAATCCGGAAAAATATGAAACATTGCAAGCACGATTGTTAAGGTATTTCCTACCCTAAAAAAATATTGGATCATGAAAAATATCAACTGTGCTTGACTTTTGGTATAAACCCTAAATTCCTCCAATAGTGTCAAGTTTGTATCAATTTTGAAATCCAATCATGATTTCCTATGTTTGGCAACTTCATTTACCTTCATTTGACATCTAGAATGATTCTCAAACTTCCCTTTTTCATATAAATGTTTCTATTTTGACAACGTCTCCCCCTCCTTTTCGCTTAGGTTTAGATGATTATGCCTTTTTCTATATATATCCCTTACCATTTGATTTTCAACCAAATTACATGGTGTAATATAACAACATATCATGAACACACATATAAGAATCATAACTTAAAGTCACATTATATCATCCATTAATCACTTGACGAATTATCAGGCAAAAACCATCATTAAGTTATGACAACGTTTTCAAGAGCATAACTTAAAAAGATAATGTATCATACATGAAACCATAACGGCAGTCAAAAAATAAACACCAAAAGAGTAGCAAGGGCTAAAGTCCTGAAGTCATCAAAAAGTTACAATCATCAAGATGGAAAGTGTTTGAGAGGTATAAAATACATCGAATAATGATAATGCTCTCAACATTGAACAACTCCCAGAAACTGCATCATCTGATCAGAAGAACATATGATCGTCACCGCCTGGAGGTGGAGGAGGAGGAGGAGGAGGACCCTGAAAATCGAGATGTCACTGTTGCATCATCTCATACATTTTGTCCTGTCGGCTGGTAATCCTATCAACTGCGGTCCCAATCCTCTGCTCCGTTTGCTGAAGTCTGTGGATGTCCTCATGGATGACGTGAGCATCCTCCTGAAGCCTGTGGGTGTCTGATCGAAGCTGGGTGTACTCTGTACGTGTAACCAGCTCGCCAGGCTCCTCATCTGAGCTCGAGGCCTCCGGGCGCTGTCTCCAAACAAACTCCCCCTGCCGACACTCGATACCCGCCAAGGATAACTGTCGTGTACCTATCTGGTCATAATCCTTGGACAGGTGTCTAACTTGACCTCTACCAACATGGATACCAAAACGTAAATGAAGAAACTCGGTCAGAATGTAGCAGAAGAGCATATATATCTTCCCATTCACACTATGAGAAGAATGACATATGGTACTAAAGACCTGTATGGAGACATCGATGTCTAACCTCCTTTCCAAAGCGTACATCATCATCAAATGTGGGAGTCTGACCTTGGATCTCCCCTTGGTGACAATAGGTAAAATGCACTCGATGGCGATCTTATATAATACATGGCTTAACGGTCTCATGGGTTTAGCATCAAAAAGACGCTCCGACTCATTCCTGTGTCTTCTAAAGTAATGCATATGTATCTGATCAATGGTGACTCCAGGAAATTCTAATGGTTCGATAATAGTGGAAAAGTAAGTGGATGCATTATTTAACGCTCTACACTGTAGGAACCCAGCTAGACCTATGACTGAGAAAGGAATAGGAACACCAGCAACTCGAGACTCATACAAATTATTATCTGAGTCAATACAAGTCAAATTTACGTAAAACTCTGTACATAAATCCACATCGATGTCATGCTGGCAGTAGACCAGCCTATCCAGTTGAAAATGAGTGATCATTTCAGCTAACTGAGGCGACTTTTCTTGAAAGAAAACTTTGTTTAGGTATCGGCAATTCATCACTACGAACTCATTTTCTTTAAATCATTTCTTACATTCCAGGGACCTAAACCTTGACCCTCCCTGACTTTGTTGGGAAGATCCTTCACCCCTAGGTTTCTTAGAGGTCATCCTAAAACACCACACACCCATGCAAGTCAAGATAACCCCCCCCCCCAAAGGAAAACATCAAAGACCATGCACAAAACATCATGTTAGTGCCAAAACATGGTTTAAATGAGAAAAGGAAACCTTAAACAACAATACCTTTTCATTCTCCTCATGATGATTTGATTTTGAGAGTACGGCTTGAGAAGGAGAGGTTTTAACAAACCCTAGAGGTAGATCGGGGTTGGAGGAGGACTTAGAGAGGGTCTTTAGGGCTTAGAAGGACCTAAGGACGAAGAGGGATCTTAGGAGAGGAGACGATCGCCGAGGAAATCGCCAAAACCCTAGAGTTTGGCTCCCCCCGACGCGCCTTTTCCTTTTATAAAACCTGCATCCCAGTCGACTGGCAGGAGGCCAGTCGACTGGGAAAACCCACAGAATGTAATTACACTCTGGCCCAGTCGACTGCGATTGAGGCAGGTGACTGATAAACCATACAGAATGTTTGTGTTCCGAAACTTTCTTGTCCAGTCCACTGCCAAATACCAGTCGACTGGTATCTGATTTTTAGATTTCCAACCCAAACTTCAGAAATGTCTAACTAATTCACAAATTCCCAAAAAATATGAATTCTTGTGGGGAGATTTGTGGATCCTATATCTACCTAGGAAAAATATAATTTCAACCAAAACTATCCTGAATCCCAAGCTTGGTACAAACTCCAAGTTTCTCTAAAATGTATCATGAAACCTTTCCCAAAAGTTCTAATTTTGACCTCACCTTGATGCTTCTTCCCATACTCGTTCATACTCCATGCATAACATCAAGTTATATGGTATTTAGGCATTAAAACCAGTTTCTCTCAATTAAAATCCCAATTTCTTTCTTTTACTCTATAACTCTCCCTGTAGTGTGCCAATTCTCTAGGATTAAGACTAACCTTAGCCTTTTGCACCTCTTGGCACACCCTATAGTCCATCTAGTTTCCTAGAAGATTACCACCTGAGATCCATTGGCCATGGATCCCGTTTTGACTTCTAGTGCTCTCCCTTGAGCTCCTAGCCCTAGTTACCTTCCTAGGTAACTCTTCTACAAAGGCAAGACCACACCGGTGCTCCTCCGGTGCTTCTTGGCCTTCTACTCTCACTCTCCTAACCCTATAGACCTTATGCTTGGTCAATTCCTTTCTTTTTCCTTAGATGACTTTTCTTTGCCATTTTGACCTTCTCTCTTCTGTAGTTATAGGGCACCCTTGAATATGACATTTGATCAACATTTGCCCTCTTAGGGTGATATCCTAAATCCGGTCTACCATTCCTGAGAGATTTATCTTTTTGCATCATGCTTGCCCCCTTTGACCCTCTAATGATTCTATCTAGGTTTTTCTCTAACTTATTAAGTTTTGCTCTCAAACCTTGATTTTCCTTTTCTAACTTCCTAACCTTAGAGTTATTAGATCTAATTTGATCATTTCTAGGTTTACCCACTCTTCTAGGCAAATTTCTCCCTTCCTTAGGGTTTATGCCTTGGTCCTTAGTCCTAGAATTCCTAGGTTTGTCATGCATCACAGAATTTTTGGTGTTTTGGCATGCAACATGTTTCTATTCCTATCATGATATTTAAAACCAAAAACACGCATGGGCACGCAATTGATATCAATTCTATCATTCATACAAGCATTTTGAGCATAAATTGAGTTAGAGATTACCTTCCTTACCCTTGTAGCTCCCCCTTGATGTGAGCTCCTCTCTTTCTTTTCTTTTTCTCTCATTTCCTTAAATGCTCCATCTTCTTGAGCTCCTTACTCCTTGGACACTTTGTATGGTAGTGCCCTAGCTCCCCGCATGTGAAACACCTAATTTTTCTTCTTTTCTCCTTTTGAGCTTTCTCATCCCTACAACCCATATTAGAATTTAAATGAATAGATTTGGGCTTAGGAATTACCTCCTTTTTACCTAGTGGACACTTATCCTTATAGTGTCCCTTTTTGTTGCAACCAAAGCATGTGATGTACTCTTTCGATTTAGCTTTGGTGGAGGGTCTTTTCTTGCTCTTGTGGGGATGAAGGTCTCTCCTCCCCCTCAACCCTTGATATTGGTACTTTTTTTTCTGCTTCTGATGAGATGGATCGTTTTCCACTTGATTTCTCTACATCACTTGAACGATTCATCTTCTCTTTGGTCTTCTTGGACACTTGCGCTTATTTCTTTGGACTCTTCTTGTGTCGAGGTCTTATGTACTTCTTCCAATTTCGCCCATAACTCATAGGCATTTTTATACTTCCCTACATCACTCAAGATATTAGTAGGCAAAATATTGACCAAGATATTGATTACCTTTTCATTTGCCCTTGCTTGTTCTTGCTGCTCCTTCGTCCAATACCTAGGTCGGAGCTTCTTTCCATGCTTGCCCTTAGGGGTCTCGAATGGCTCTTCTAACACCATTACACACTCCCAATCCATGCCGAGCCACATCTTCATTCTAGCTTTCCAATAATCAAAATCTTCATGCTCGTATGGTGGTGGTGAGTTTATATCTTCCCCAAGTTTGTCTTCCATCATTCTTCTTCCTCTAGCGTGTGCTCCCTTGGCGGTTAGTCCGATCAAGAGCGATCCTTCGCTCTGATATCAACTGATGGATCGCTTGGCGTGCTAGAGGGGGTGAATAGCACTTTTTCGGTCGTTTCTCTACAAAGTCGTTACGCAGCAGAATATACAATAAAAACAATCAAACAAATAATAACCAATGCTAACACAGAAGATTTACTTGGTATCCACCCCGGACGGGTGACTAATCTAAGAATCCGTCGGTGGATCACGCCTCGGATAACTTCCGGCTAACTCTGTCGCTCCTTGTGGGTGGAGAAACCTCGCCACTACACTTCGGACACTATCTGAGCATAAGAGACTACTAACTCACTTTACTTAAGTGAGTTTCGTCAAGAAAGACAGTAGGAAACGAGCCCCTTTAAATATGGCTCGAATCTGAAACAGCCGCTACCAGTCGACTGCCAAAATGGCAGTCACCTGGTCCTACTCAGATTCGACCGTTACAACACAACGTTCGAATCTGCCAGCCTGTTCCAGCCTATACCAGTCGACTGCCAATAGGCCAGTCGACTGGGATACACCTAAGCCTAGGGTTTCACTCCCGAGTACAATTCTCTCCGCACTCAAACCCTCCCGGCTTAGCCCCTGAGTACAAGCACTCATACTCAGACCCTTACAACCCAGTTGACTCTTCATCAGCAGCTTTGACTATCACCTTCATGCCCTCTTCATCTTTAGCCCCCGTCCCTCGGATGCACACAAGCCTCCAGCTGGTCTCCATGCCATCCTTCACGTACGCCTCGAAGTCTGCATCCCTCGGCTCATCATCCCTGCTGTCCAACGGTCCCTCGGATGCGCACGCAAGCCTCCAGCTTGCCTCCATGTCATCCTTCACCTGAAGACATCAACCAAGTCCATGTGTACCTGTACACTTGCATACTCATGTACACATATTAGTCCAACACAAATCCTAACTTAACCATATTGCCCACACATCAAAACCTTATGATTCTCCAGATCATCTCAGGGTCGATTGCCCCAACACCTTCTCCTGGCATTAACTGCCTGGAGAGGCAACCATTACTATAAATAGGGGAAGAAGAGTGTACCTTCTTCCCCATCTCTTTCGTTGGCTTCCTCCTTCCTCATTGGTATCCCTAATGCCCATCCCTGGGTATACCGTGGCACTCTTGGCTGAGAGACCCCCTAGAGGTGTAAGCATCCGTATTGTGACCCTCACTTGGGAGCATGGTGGAGATGATGCCCGGGGTGTGAAACTCCCGGGTTATCTGAGGAGTTCAGAAAAGACCTTATGTGGTCCACCAGGGGGCATGGGAGAGATGATCTCTTCCTGCTGATTGCCAAACCCCTGGTCGGCTGGTGGTTGTATGTGTACCCCATGCGCCATCAACTACTCGTTCCCTCAAGCTTCGGGCAAATGAAGGTGTTTATGGGGTACGTCGTCACCAAGAGGGGAGGGGCTGCAACCACTTTCTTTGCATTGAGAATATTTCCATCTGGTTGCTGTTCCTTCCCTTCTTTAAGGCAATTCTTTTTGTGTTTTTTCTCGACCTGGGGAGAATCGCGGTTGTTGCCACCCGGAGTCGTGTCCTTTGTGCTCCGGAGAGAAATTGTATCGACCTTTTCCCCCATCCTCTTTTTTCTGCCTCTTGAATGTTGTTGCTGACAGAGAGGGGTGTTCCGATGGGGTCGAGCTACCCATGTGTTACTTCATGCATCCATCTTCGTCCCTGACTACTCGAAGGGATACCCAAGCAACTCATGTGTTACCTCAGGCATCCATCTTTGTCCCTGACTACTCGAAGGGAGTACCCAAGCAACTCATGTGTTACCTCAGGCATCCATCTTTGTCAGCGATCCGACTCCGAGTCCTAGGATTATATATAAAAAATGCGGAAGTGTCGCGGAGACCCCATACAGAAGGGTGCTTTCCTAGTAGCTTCCCGAGATGTATATCTTCATATACCCCTTTATGTTAATAAAATAAACGATTTCTCCTAGTACCTTTTATGTGTGTATAACTGTCTTGTGTCAATATTTTGCTGCTTTGACGATTTTCCCGCAGTTGGGTATACCATATTGTCTATGCTTTTTAGACTGGTTATGTCTCCCGTGGGGCAGGGTAGTAGCCTTTGGGGTTACTTGGTCGGGCGCATACGTCTCGGACCAAGCCTAAGTATCCCGGGCGTCGGCTGTACCGCAGGGTATTAGGGTTTTTGATTACTTGACCGGGTGCGTAAGTCCCGAACCAAGCCTAAGTGCCCGGGGCGTCGGCTGTACCGCAGGGTATTAGGGTTTTTGATTACTTGGCTGGGTGCGTAGGTCCCAAACCAAGCCTAAGTACCCCGGACGTCGACTAGACCGTAGGGTCTTAGGGTTTTCGATTACTTGGCCGGGCACGTAGGTCCCAAACCAAGCCTAAGTACCCGGGGCGTCGACTGTACCGCAGGGTATTAGGGTTTTGGACTACTTGGCCGGGCGCGTAGGTCCCAAACCAAGCCTAAGTACCCCAGGCGTCGGCTGTACCACAGGGTCTTAGGGTTTTGGATTACTTGGTCGGGCGCGTAGGTCCCAAACCAAGCCTAAGTGCCCCGGACGTCGGCTGGACTGCAGGGTCTTAGGGTTTTGGCTTACTTGGTCGGGCGCGTTGGTCTCAAACCAAGCCTAAGTACCCCGGGCGTCAGCTGTACCGCAGGGGTCTTAGGGTTTTGGATTACTTGGTCAGGCGCGTAGGTCCCAAACCAAGCCTATGTACCCCGGGCGTCAGCTGTACCGCAGGGTCTTAGGGTTTTGGATTACTTGGTCGGGCGCGTAGGTCCCAAACCAAGCCTAAGTACCTCGGGCGTCGGCTGTACCGCAGGGTCTTAGGGTTTTGGATTACTTAAGTAACGCATAGTCATTTTGAAAGAAGCATCTCCTTTTATTACCCGATTCTGCTGCGGAAGCACAGAGAGACACAAACAGACGTTCTAAATAAATTGTAAACCGTACCAAGACAAGAAGGACCTGAGACCTCAGCCAGACCGAGACCTCCTGAGTTTCTTTATTTTTCTTCAGCAGCTACTCCTCCAGGCCTCGTGGGTTCTTCCGAGATTCGGACCTGACCTCTCCGCTGTAGCACCTACGAGACACTAGCTGATCCCCTCGGACTTCCACCACTCGATTGCCCACCGGGAACTTGATCTTCTGGTGGTACACAGAGACCACCGCCTGGAAGGTGCTAAGCTCTGGTCGGCCCAGGATGACATTATAGGAAGAAGGTGCGTCCACGATTAAGAAGGGAGTCCTCCGAGTTCTCTTGAGCCTATCGCTGCCCAACGAAAGTGACAAGGTAATTTGCCCCAACGGCTGTACGTGATACCCTGTGAAGCCAAACAATGGGGTTGAGACGGGGATCAGTTCTTCCTCGTCTATCTGCATCTGCTCCCAAGCCGCCTTATACAGAATATTCACGGAACTCCCCGTGTCTACGAAGATGCACTTCACCTCATAATTGGCAATGCGAGCCACGATCACTATGGCGCCCTCATGGGGAGATTCCACTTCTTCGAGGTCGGATGGCCCGAACGAGATTGTAGGGTCGGACACCTGGCTTCGGCTTATCCCGATGTAGTAGTTTTCCAACCGTCGAGTGTAAGACTTCCTGGCCTAGTTAGAGTTCCCTCCAGTAGATCCTCCGGACATAACCCCTACATGGCCCGAAGGAGGGCCCCGCATAGGGGCTTTGCCTTTTTGGGGATCCCTCTCTAAGGAGATGGATCTTCGGGGTGCAAGCCCCTGACTCCTACCTCTTGATCGCGATCGGGACCGTGGTCGGATTTCATTCTCCCCTCCGGACCGTCGCCGAGGGGAAAAGCTTCGTCGTGGCGACCTTTGGTGATACCTCGACTTGTTCCATTTTCTTTGAGGTTTGGTGTCTGCTTCCTCAGTGAACTGCTTCTTCAAGGCTTAACACTCTTCTATGGAGTGAGTCGAACTGCCATGATAATTGCAGTACTTTGGCAATGACTCCGGCTGCTGGGTGTCTACCGTCTCCACCAGCCGACACCTGCCAGTCCAGTGATCCTTCCCGGGTGGAAGGTCTTTTCCCCGCGCCGGAGCCTGGGGCTCCCTTCTGTCTGACCGAGGGGCTGCCGGAGGAGGAGCTCCAACTGGATCTTTGCGTCGGGTGTACTGTACTTCCTCTACATTGACATGCTTGACTAAGTGTCCCAGCAAATAGTCAAAGCTAGCGAGGGGCTTCCTCACCAAGGACCGAAAGAAGTCCCCTTCGACGAGCCATTGGGTGCAAGCGCTGACGAGTATCTCCGATGTCGCGCTGGGTACGTCCTGCGCCACCTGGTTGAACCTCTGTATGTACTCCTTGAGCGGTTCCTTAGGCTATTGCTTGAGAGCGAACAGGTTAAGTGATGTCTTCTGGTAGCGCCGGCTACTCGCGAAATGATGGAGGAATGCTGTCTTGAACTCCGCGAAGGAGTTGATGGAACCCTGTTGAAACCTCTGGAACCACTGCTGAGCTGCTCCAGACAAAGTGTTCAAGAACACCCTGTTGGATCAAGAAACACGATAGAGGGGGGGTGAATATCGTGAAAATCTTTTCGGATAAGAATAAGAGAAATACGCAGCGGAAATAAAACAAACACACAAAGAACACAAGTATTTTTACTTGGTTCGGAGTCGCGATCGGCCCCTACTCCAAGGCCCACGGTCCTTGACCGTTTACTGCGGGTAATTCTATAATCGCGCAAAGGTTTACAGATTTTGATACAAGAATATTATAGTAAAAAGAAAGAATACACTTTTCGTTACCGACACCCGGTGTGGATCGTACTTCGGAGCAGAGGGTCGTCGTCAGCGCAGAGTCTAGAGATCGGAGTTTGCCGGAGCAGAGCGCTTGAACGAAAAGCTTAAAGGCGTTGGAAAGTTGTGTTTTTGAAGCCTCGGGGTCGAGCCCCTTTTATAGAGGATTGTCGGGCGCCCGGGAAGGATCGGGGCGCCTGGCTCAGGCGTTTGCTGCCAAAGGCAGCTTTTTCGGTGTTGACGCAGTCCTTGGGGGCGCCCGAGAGGACCCGGGCACCTGGAGTCAGCTGCCATGCGTGGCAGCTTTTGCTGCGTCAAATTGACTTAAAGGCCTAGGCGCCCAATAGGTCACGGGCGCCCAGGTAAGCTAGGTAGTGTTGACAGCTTTTGTTGTCTTGGTCGAAGAGAAAGTGGGGGGCGCCCGAGGTGTCACGGGCGCCCGAGTTGACCGTTGTTTGACCATTGACCAGTTTGACTCTTTGACTAGGTTTGACTATTTTGACCTGGTTTGACTCTAATGACCAACCAACAATCAAGTTAATTTAACTATAAAATCAATGTTTTTATTTGAACACATTACAGAAACCAGATTTTGAGTTAAGTTAAGTCCTAACTATCTCACCCAGTATATAGTTATCAATCACGTTAACTTATGGGTTTTTGTGAGACAGGTTTTGAATAGAAGTAAGAAGTTATTTTGAAAAACTATGATTAGTTTTGAAAATTTGACTTAATTTTGAAAAACCAATTAATTATGTTTTAAAATTATTTTTGAAAACAATGGTTGAATCTAAGATTAATTGAAATCTGTGTTAGATTCAAATCTGACAATAGTAAAGTGAATTTGGTTTTCAATAATTGGCTTCCAAGTCTTGGCGAGGCACTAGGCCTTCTTTGGCCATAGCCTTATTGGATCATCAACCCTTTCCTTGACAAAGCCTTTTATTGAAAATCCATTTTCAAGTTACTCCTTGAAAGATTTTGGTATAACTAGTTTGTGTAGGACCGGTGCCGTCGATAGACGGGGGGTGAATGTCGATTGCGAAAAACCTTTCGGAAATCTTTCGGATCTTCGTTCTAGATTCAGAGTTAGTAGCAGCGGAAAACAAACAAAATGAAGAAAACAATAATACAAGGACACGCGGGATTTATTTACTTGGTTCCCGACCCCCCTGGGTCAGTACGTCCAAGGCCTATGTACTCGGCGTGAGTCCACTAATGGTCTCCTTTCCGGAATTTCCGGAGGCGGAGAAAACCCGTCTTACAGTTTACAATCACAAGCAATAATATAAAAGTTAAGTGCAGAATAAATGAAAGCGAACCGAACAAAAAAACTTGAAACTCGGCCGATCTGGACCTCCGAAGTGCCGCGCACTTCCTCCTGGAGCCTCCCGGTCGTAGAGCCTTGTTTCTAGCGCATTGTCGTCGGTCGGAATGATCAGAATCGTTCTTCGAAGTTGTGTCTCAAGCTGAGGGGTCGAGACACCTTATATAGGCCTCCTGGGGCGCCCCGGAAGACTCGGTCAACTCTTATCCTTGCGCCTACCTCGTCGCTGGTGATAAGATGGTTGTCCAGGGCGCCCCGGATTCTCCGGGCGCCCCTGTGGAGGCTTATCCTGTGTTCTGGCTTCGAAACAGCAAAACAGCTACTAATCAGGGCGCCCCGGACGCTCCGGGCGCCCCGGTTGACACCTGTTCTGCATACATCACCGTACATGCCTATTTAGTGTTACCTGGGGGCGCCCCCCTTGCTGGGGGCGCCCTGGTTGCATGGGGGCGCCCCCAAGACTGGGGCAACACCCTGCGCTTTATCTCTGGTTCTTGTTACCTGCAAGATAAAAAAAACACAAAGCATATATGCATATAATATTAAGCTTAAGGACTTGGTTCGGACTTCGGATTTGCACGAAACCCTAGGTCAAACCGGCACGAGTTCCTATCCCCGAGAACTCGCCCTTCACCTACTCCTTTCAGGAGACGGTTGCCACCCGGTCCTTCGGGTGGACTTTTGCTTAGCTTCCGATACTTCGGATCTCGAGACGCCCGAACCCCGACCCGTCTCTACTCCTGTCCATAGTCATCGCTCAGCTAAGTTGCTCAGTCCCTTGGACCAAGACTTCATTACCTAGCAATCCTTCGCCAGGTGCCTAGCAGTCCTTCGCCAGGTCTTCTATGCCTAGCAGCCCTTCGCTAGGTGCCTAGCATCCCTTCGCTAGGTCTTCTATGCCTAGTAGTCCTTCACTAGGTGCCTAGCAGCCCTTCGCTAGGTCTTCTATGCCTAGTAGTCCTTCACTAGGTGCCTAGCAGCCCTTCGCTAGGACTTAGGGTTACGATACCTAGCAGCCCTTCGCTAGGTGCCTAACATCCCTTCGTTAGGTCTTAAGGTTACAATACCTAGCAGCCCTTCGCTAGGTGCCTAGCAGCCCTTCGCTAGGACTTGGGGTTTCGATGCCTAGTTTAACTAGGACTTTTCTTCAGCTTTGGTTACTTCACTTTTGCTCCCCTTTGTCTATTCATTGTATCACTGACTTAAGTATATTGTCAAACATTAAAACACTTAAAGAGGAATATCATTGATACAACTTGCACCAACAATCTCCCCCTTTTTGATGTTTGACAATAACTTAAGTTAGATTGGTTTACAGGGGCCAAATCACTATCCTTGGAAAAAAAATGAAAAAAGTTTTGAAACTATATTTTTGATTTTTGGGAGAAAATTTTTCTAACTTAAGCACACCTGTCCCCCTTTGTCATACATCAATAATAATACTTGCACCAACCATGACAGTATTTGAAAATACTTAGTATAAAATTTTGAAGACATACCATAAAAATTAATACTTAAGTATTATGAGCTCAGAAAACTTTAGACAATATTTTGAAAGATGATCTTTGAAGCATGCAAGTACTTGCAAAATGTAAGTTATTTTTGAAGAAGGATCAGATTTTGAAAGATAATAAGTAAATTTTGAAAAATGTATTGAGTTTTTGAAAACTAGGTACTTTTGAAATAATATTAGATTTTACTTGGTTTATTTTCCAGTCTGACACCATCCTGGGAGACCTTGTTGACTACAAGGATATTTCCTAAGTGTCCTGGAAATTTTTCAACCCAAGTAAACATTATTTCAAAATTTTCATGAGTCACGGAATAATAGTATGTAAGTTAATTAAATATTTTTTTTTAAATTAAGGTTATAATACTTGATTTGGTTTTCTTCCAGTCTGACACAATCATAGGAAGCCTTGTTGACTACAAGGACATTTTCCTAAGTGTCCTGGAAGATTTTTCAAACTCAAGATATTATTTCACATTGATCAAAATCAGATGAATAAATATATATATAGATTGATAGCTTTTAAAAATAATACTTATGTTTTCAACAGGATTTGAAAATACCGCGCATGAAAATATTTGAAATATTTAATAATTCTTTTAATTTGACCTCCCCCTAAACTTGACCCAGTCCCGGGAAGTTTGTTGACCACAAGTACTCTTCCTCTGAGTCTTAAGGTTTGATTTAGATCAAAAGAATAATAATTTTCAAAATGATTTAAAACTTGTTAGACTCCCCCTAAATTTGACACGTCCTAGGAGTCCTTGTTGATCATAAAGTGGACATTTCCTCTGTGTCTTTAGGGTTTATCAAAAAATTCGTCAAAAAAATTGATAATTTTTAAGTAGATAAATTTTGAAGTCACAATTTGGAAAGAAGATAATTTTGAAAACATATGTAATGCAAATTAAGGTGCAGTTTTCGAAAAATATTTTTAATAAAAAGAAGAAAACACTCCCCCTGCATCCAACACCATTTGACTCTATCTAAGTGCCTTAAGGAACTTTAGTGTTGCCCTAAGAGGCTTGTGTCTAATTGAGTGAGTCAAACAAATTTTTGAAAAGATATATTTTTGGAAAATGTATAATATATATAATCAAACAGACAAGCATGAATTCCATAAAAACATTATTATGTTGAAGAACTATTTTGAAGATAAATTTTTAGGAAAATATTCTTACCATTTTGAAAAATATTTTTCAATTCATTAGTCCTTAACATCTCACCCATTTTAGATGTATCAATACAACAAGCATAGTTGCCTTATAGGTGTATTGTGAGATGCTTAATTTATTTTTCTCAATTTATTAACTCTAAGAATTAATTGAAGCTTGTGTTAGATTTGAATTTGATAAGAAGTAACTTGAATTTGAATTTCAAAAATTGGCTTCCAGGTCTTGGCGAGGCACTAGGCCTTCTTTGGCCGTAGCCTTATGGGATCATCCACCCTTTCTTTGACAAAGCCTTTTAATGAAATTTCATTTCAAAATTACTTTTTTAAAAATTCTGGTCTAACTAGTTTGGGTTTTGGATCGGTAGCTTCGGCTAGTTCCGCCAACTTGGCTTCCCCTAACGTACTATCATCTCACCTCCACCCAATACTAGGTTGATCAAGTTTCAATTATTCTTTTTCCTATACCGTTCTAATATATACATAAAATTTAAATATGAATGACATGTCATATATTTTAAAAGAATAGCAAATGCATGTCATGGCAGTTATGCATGAGTCAAACAAGTCAAATAATTTTATTTAAGTTTCTAAAATGTATCAAATTCTCAATTTGATACATGTTGAGTGAACCCGCGAATATGTCAACCCACTTTGACATATTTAATGTTATTAATTTTAATTGTTACACTTTGGGTAAAATTTTACATTAGTTTGAGTTTAAGTTATTTAAGATTTTAGTTGGATCAGGTTAATTACGAATTAATTGAGGTTGAATTAATTAGAAATTAATTAAGTAGGATTAATATTAAGTTAATTTTAATTGAAGTTATAATTTTAATTTAATTTTGAATTGAATTAAATTGAATTAATTTAGGTTTAATTTGAATTTAATTGAATTATTTGAATTAATTGAAATTAATTAAATTATATGAATTAATTTGAATTTAATTGAATTATATGAATTAATTCGAATTTAATTGAATTATTTGAATTAATTCAAATTTATTTGAACTTAATTAAATTATTTAAGAATTTAATTAATTAATTTGAAATTTTTTTAGGAATTAATTAATTTGAATTTGAATTATTAAGAATTAATTAATTTGAATTCGAATTATTAAGAATTAATTGATTTGAATTTGAATTATTAAGAATTAATTGATTTGATTTGAATTATTAAGAATTAATTAATATTGAATTTGATTAAGATTTTATTTGAATTAATTTGGATTTAATTTGAATTAATTTGGATTTGAATTAATTTGATTTAATTTGAATTAATTTGTATTTAATTTGAATTAATTTGGATTTAATTTGAATTTAATTTGAATTTAATTTGGATTTAATTTGAATTAATTTGAATTTAATTTGAATTAATTTGGATTTAATTTGAATTTAATTTGAATTAATTTGGATTTAATTTGAATTAATTTGAGATTTAATTCGAATTAATTTGTATTTAATTAATTAATTTGGATTTAATTTGAATTATAATGATTAATTAATAATTGTGGGTTTAAGTTCATCATTTTCATTATTTCAAAAATTTTCTTCTTCATTTTTGTCTTTCTTTTCAAGTTTTTCTAATAATTTTGATTTATTTGAATTTTTGTAATTTTCATTAATTAGGGCTTTATCTTAGAAAATTCTATATCCTCCTCAATATTAGATTTTTCAATATTCTCACAGTAGGTGGAGTAAATTGGGCCACTATTTAAAGTTTTGTAGTAATATTCAATATTATCTATGATTAAGTTATTATTTAGAAGAATTTTAACTTCAAAATTATCCTCAGACATATTTTTAATATTATCTAGATTATCTTTAAGATTTTTACAATTAATTTCTGAATTAATCTTGAGATTTTCAGAATTAACTTCTGAATTATCCTTAGATATTCAAATTTGAATTCGGATTTATCCTTAGGATTTTCACATTTGAATTCAGAATTATCCTTAGGATTTTCAAATTTGAATTCCGAATTATCCTTAGGATTAATTTTGTCTGAATTAAGATTATCAGATAAATTATCAGAATCAGATAAATTATCATAATTAATTTTATCAGAATTAATATTTTCAGAATTAATATTTTTAGAATTAATATTTTCAGAATTAATATTTTCAGAATTAATATTAGAAATTTCTGAGTTGATATTTCGAATTAAATAATTAATTTCTGATATTTTAGTTGTATTCACATTTTGTAATTTATCATGCAAAATATTTAATCTACTATGCAGTAAATTTAATTTTTCAGAAAAATTAACTGAATTATCTAAGGATAGTGCAGGAAATTGTACAACTTTTGGAATGTAAATCTTACGTACCTTCGCCGGACATTTATTTTTGAAATGCCCGTATTTTTCGCACTTGAAGCATCTGATATGGCTTTGTCCCTTCGTT
>JAGFNQ010000237.1:0-40993 GCA_024364735.1 Boesenbergia rotunda
GGCTCAAACCATTAGTTGGTTTAACCAAACCAGTTTGATCAAATAATATGAACTAAACTAATTGATTTAATCACTTCTTGGCCCCTGTTCGATGTCCCGGTTGGAGTTTGTCTCCGTCGTGTTCTTCTCTTGCCGGGTGAAAAGCCAACGTAGTCGTCGGAAACTAGCGACTATGTGTCATGGTTGTTTTCTCCCTGAGAAGAAGAGGAAAGGGCAAAAAGATGTCCAAGGATCGAACCACAGACCTCTTCCAAGGGAAGAGACGCTCTACCATAAAGCTGTGGCAAAAGTTATTTGTAACTCGTTCAATTAATTTGAACCAATCTATCCAATTAGACTTGGGTTAAATCATTAGTTGGTTTAATCAGATTAGTTTAGTCCAATCATATCAAGTTTTGGTTCAAACCATTTATTGGTTTAACCAAATCAGTTTGGTCCAATCAGGTCCGGTCTGGTTCAAACCATTAGTTGGTTTAACCAAACCAATGTAGTCTAAAATATAACCAGTCTAATTAGTTTGATAAATAAGTTTGACTTAAACGTGAATGGGCTTAAAATTAAACAATAACAATAAGATATCCGATCAGTTCTAATAAGGACAAAGGAATAAGCTAATACTTGAGATCTAATTTTCAAATCGACCGGTCCAGTATGTTAATCAACTGGAGTTCCTCAAATAAAGAAGATTTATTTTTCTTATTTGCTTATGATTCTGTGTGTTCTATGCATATATATGTGTGAATTGAAATAAACCAGTTTTGTTACTGGATTGCCAGTTTTGTACTGACAATAATATTTTTCAATTCCACATGCCAAAGATGATATACACGATGACTTGTCTCGATGTGTGACAGAATGAGCTGAGGGAGGCGATTGAGGAGATATAGCAAAGTCTAACATAAAATGGATTATGTTAACAACTGCACTAGTGTTTGTCCTAGTGGCAATGATATTAGCTTATTTAATTTGTTAAAGTTTTGTTATTGTTATTGTCGTTATATACGAACAGTATTGACCTATTTAGTTTATGAAAGTCATGTGATATAGACTGTTGTTTTGTACAAATAGTACTATTTTATGAAAAAAGGTCAAGTTATATGTTAACAAATCTTACAAATGATTAGTTCATTTTTACAAATGATTAGTTCATTTAATGATTAGTTCATTCTTACACATGATTAGTTCATTTAATGATTAGTTCATTTATACAAGTGATTAGTTTATTCTATGATTAGTTCATTATACAAATGATTAGTTCATTTGATGGGATGTATGTAATATAATTGATCAATGTTGATTAGATTGGATTATACGAATGATGAGTAGAAACATAGTTACCACTTGATTTTGTAAGCCAACGAGTCAATCATAAGTTACATGCATATAAATTACACTTAGTCAATAAATAATGTGTTTATTTATGATAGATCATGACAACTAAGAACATCATAGCTAAACTGAATAGAGAGAAATTATACGGGGATAACTATAAAATATGGCATCTCAAGATACAATATGTTCTTGAGAAAGAGGAAGTTCTATAGGCTGTAATAGTTCACGGAAGAACCTGCTGATGGTTCAACAACACAACATAACTTGATCTTGATGCCTATAGGACATAGAAGAAAAAGGACTCCACTACTAAGGGCATATTGATTAGTTTAATGGTAGGCGACCTGATATTTGAGTATGAGTCATTACCATCTGCTCATGCCGTCTAGGTAGCCCTTAGAGAAAAATGCAGTGAAAATAACTTGAGCAAGCTTCGTCAACTGACAATTAAGTTTGACAGTTGTAAAAAGTACTCGAATATTACCATGGCCCAACATCTGAGGGTATTGGGGAATATAATTCGCGAGCTAAAGGCTACTGGTCATAAGTTGACCGATGAACAATAGGTTCAGGCAGTTATTTGTTCCCTTCCTGATTCTTGGGAAACGATGAAATAGAACCTTACTTACAGTGAAAGTATCAGGACTTTCATTAATGTCTCACGCCAATTGAATTAGAGGCGGAGAGAATAGAATCCATAAGAATTTTTAAACAAGCTTCTGTAGCTGAAAGTTCTGAATCCAAGAATAAGAAAAGATGGTTCAAGAAATGAAAGGGAAAAAGAAGCTACTGTTGTTGTTGGGCAAAACCCAAACAAGAATAAGTTTCATGAGCATTATGTTGCTAGTTCAATGTTGTTGGTTGATTCTTATCCTTTGTGGGTTATAGATTCAGGAGCAACGAACCATGTAGCTCATGATCGAGCTACATACCTGGAGTACAGTTGGGTACCAGCTGGAAATAAGTGGACATATGTGGGAAACAATGCAAGAATTGAAGTCAAAGGAATTGACACTTGCAAACTCAACATTCGTGGTGGACGTACCTTGTTTCTACATGATGTCCTATATGCTCCTGAGATTCGACGGAATTTGGTTTCTGTTTATTGTCTTCTTGAATTGAGTTACTGTTTGAACTTTTACAATCGTTGTGTAGAACTTAAATTTGACTCTGTGTTAATTGGATATGGTTATGTATCAAACGGTTTCATGGTTCTTGATGTAGAACCAAATGTTAATTGTGGAAATAATGGTTGTTTTTCAAACATTGCTCTTACTAGTGATGCTGATGTTAATGATGAAGTTTGGCATGCTAGATTGGGACATATAGGACAAGAAAAAATGAATAAATTAGCAAGAGAGGGTCTGCTCGACCCTCGTGCTAAAGTTGACTTGTCTATATGTGAGCATTGTCTTGCTGGAAAAACAACTAGAAAACCATTTGGTAAGGCTATAAGGCCTGAATCACCATTGCAATTGATTCATTCGGATATTTTTTTTTTAAGGAAAAAGAAACATCTTATTCCTTAGAAAGAAAACCCTATTAGAAGGGGGACCAAACCAAAACTTCTAATAAGGATATACAAAATTTGCTTGATTTACAAGAGATCCAAAAAAATTAGCCAGAGCTGTCACGCCCCCAGAGGCACATGCTTCCTCGAAAATCGGACAGCATCTCCCCTATACGGCAGACAATATGGGATAAATGTACATACACTCTCCACCAATATTAGCTCAGCCACAAGCGGCTGGCATCACAATAATATATAGAAATCACAACCACGCAGTTTTATATCAACCAAAAGATAACGGGTGGCTCAGCCACCTTAAACTGATATAAACTACAATCCAAAGAGAACATAAAAGTCTCTGATAACAATAAAACCCAATAACGAATAAAATGCAACTCCGAATATTGAAAACAAATAACTAAACCGAATACCGAAAAACAACTCAACTCGGCACTCGGGACCGGCAACTGGATCATCTCCTGGCTCCAAGCAATACCACTACCTGCTATCTGAAACAACAAAAAGGGAAGCAGGGGTGGTGAGTCCGGGCGGACTCTGCGGGTATATGAGTAGACAATAAGCATGACATAAATAAGATAACGAAGTAGAGAATCAAAAGGTACAGTCCATAAGAAATATCAGATTTACCTAATCATGCATAACATATAGTAAAACGACATAGCATAAAATCTGGGTAAGCACTAGGCATGTATAAACAACTCAACAACAATAATATCAAGATAGATATGCATGTCAAACATATGCAACAATCATAGCTCATATAAGTGCATCAAACACAAGCAAATGCACAAAAGAAATACGTATGCACATGATGCAATGACATGTGTCACTCCTGACGCCAGTCAAGCCGTCAACACATCCCATCTGTGTGACCGAGTGGGTAGGGCTGTGACAACTGTACCACTCCAACAACAACAATAACTAACAACAACAATAATACCACATAAGGCGTGGTTGAGTGGACAGGATGCTGGGAAATAAACACTCCAAACCCACGGTACATCGGGGGGGGGGGGGGGAGCTATCATAACTACAATATCCCTAAAAAAAAACAAACAGTGAGGGTGAGTCACCAACGGCTCATCCCTCTAAAACAACGGTGAGGGTGTCACTGTCTGACATGACAGGACAAACACTCGCACTCTAACCACTACCATGACAACATGTGGTTGAGTGAATCGAGCAACAATATGACTAACGACGGCTTAACTAAATGTAAGCCAACAGTCGTTAGTATGCAACGTGCAAGTATGGTGCATGATATACGATGCACAAACAACCGAAGAACCCACGATACAATAAAATCCAACGAGTGAAACATGCATCGATACAACCAACCAGAAACTAAAATCCAACGATTATGCATCTACACTACTAGGTAGGGTATTTCTAGTACCAAATAAACCTTATGGTGTTAAATGAACTTCTAAGTGCTCGCGTACATGTGGCACTTTACAGAACAGAAAATCAATAGAGGACTGTACGGATACAAACTTGGAATACTCGAAGATCAACGAAGAATAAGTCTCAATGGCGATGTTTAAATAACGACAAAGAACAAGATCAAGCAACCTACTTAGACATAACAACCATGCTTAAAGGTAAAGGAAACTACAAGAGCACAAAGGAGAAGTACCCGCCTTATAATTGTAGAAGTCCGTAAACGAGAACCTTCTACGATCAACCGAACGAGTCCGAGGTCAAGGTCCTGTATAATAATTAATGTTTAGCTAATTATGAAATCAACACATTAGCTAAACTACATACTAAACACAAATTAGTGGAAATCTAAATTACGATCTCTCTTTAATTAACCCACAGCATACAACGAATTCCTTCTTAAACTAATTCATTAGTCTATAGTTCCCAGCTACCCACAGCATGAAAATCCCATGAGCATAATGATGATAGCAACATATTATTATTGAGGTATACACTCATAAGCTTAATAACCTTCCAAGCTTAAGGTTCGAATTCCTATTTGCTGAAAAGAAGTCCGACCGAGAAACATACATGTGAAAAGGTGAATAAGAGAACAACAAAAACTATATCATGATGCTCATAACTCCTAGCCATATTGTCCAGTCAACATATGACACCAACCTCCCACTTTGTTTTCCTTATTGTTTTACATAATTATCTACTAGAAGATATTGAAATAGATAGACGTAAACTCTAGAGCCTTACAATGTAGCATGTATCAGTTACTAAGTAGAAATACTGTTTGCAATTATAGAAACCATGATATTTTTATAGCACGCTGTTTATTCTACAACAACCAATTTTTTTACATTCCTCCATCCTCGTTTAATATTGTGAAAACAGTGCTCCAAAAGAAATCCATCTCATCTACTATCTTTTATTTGAAACCATACTAGATCAACACTTAGAGAATCAACCCACTAGTTAACCCTTACCTTGGTTTCGGCTAGAGAGGAAAACCAAGGACGGGAAACCAAACAAAGCGGCGCTTCCTCGGCTCACAACAGCGGCATTGGCTAGGGCTTCACGCGAGGGCGATAACGCTCTGCTTGTGCAGACCGGAGAAGAAGAAGAAGAAGGGAGAACAGAGGCCGGCGACTGGCGGCGATCGCGAGGAGGAACCGCTCGCGTGCGGCTCCGCTGTCGGCTAGAGCAGAGAGAAAATCGGCGCCGAGCAGTGGGGGAAGAAACAAATTGCATCGGGAAGTTAGGGCTTAGGGGTTTATAACTTAACTTTGGCTTGTTTTGCAAATAAACCCAAAAATTTTGAAAAATTGCAACTAGGTCCCTATTTCCGAAATTCACCTTTTCAACTTGAAAATCCGGTATTTAACAAGAGCCTTCTCCCTTTATAAACAAACCCGACATCCTGAGATTCTGAATACCTAAAATTAAAACCCAAACAACTTACAGACCGCTTAATTTCGACAACCTCCTAATCAGCAGCATCTTGAAACACCACGAGCCAGAATTTTCAAGCCAACTTGATGTCCATGGCAAAGCTTCAGAAAATCAAAACAACAATAAACCACCGCGAGCCAGAAATCTGAAAACCTTGAGAAACTCTACTAACCCTTAGGAACATTTTACTTGGAAACCATTTCACACCTCGAAACAAAGCTTTGCCAATAATCAGATAAAGCTATTTTGCTGAAACCTTGGCACTCAAAAGAATCAAACTTTATTTGCATACATCAAGAAATTCAGAGGCCACTTGACACATTTTTACAACCAATTTGATGCCCAATGCAATATAGCTTCAGAAGATCAAAACCAACCATAAAAACCTCATGAGCCAGATTCTGAATAAAACAGACAAATAGCATTTGGCACGAAAGATACCTTGGATACTCCGCTAACCCAGGAAACTTTACTGGAACATTGTCTCATCGAGATACAAACCTTTGCCAAAATCCTTGGCACTCAAAGAATCCTGCTTTATTTGTATATATCAAGAGAATCAAATCCCTGTGAAAAGCAGAGAATGCAGAGTGATCCCAAACTTCAACACACTTGAACAGGCTTCTTAAATGTAATCTCTGAGATTCGTATCAAACAATCCCTTGGAAACATTTAATACTTGGCACATTTGTATAAAAGAAATCCAAACATTCTGATACTTGCCTCAACATAAAAACCTCAAATAATAACAAAAAACCAATTAATACACGATGTATCACATGAGCAGCCAAACTCAACAATTAACAGATTAACACCTTTGATATTTTGTCACATTTGAATAGATTTGTGAAGGCCAAAATTCTCTGATCATAAAACCCCGGAATTCCTTAGCTGATAATGCCCTGAGAAAACAAAACACACGTGATAAGTGAGTACATCAAAAGGATCAGCCCACTGCAACCTTTCAGAAAACATATTTGAAGACAGAAACACTCCCGGTGGGAGTAGTAAAATGCAGTTAACTTAATTTCCTGGAAATCCTGATATAAGGCAGACCAATTCTATCCAATTTACAAATGCCAAGGAGAGCTTTATCCATCTCTGTGGAAGTCAGAACTCTATCCATAGGAAAGTTGAAAGCCTGATTTGCAAGGTAGTCTGCAGCTGCGTTAGCCTCCCTGAACACGTGCGTTAGCTGAACCCGATACTGCCTCAAAATGTATCTGATTTTTAAAATCAGATTACGATATTCCCATGACAGAGATGAGGATTGAAGGATTTTCAAAGCAACTGCCGAATCAGATTCAAACCAAACTAGAAAACAATGATTGCTTATATATAACTCCAGGCCCATTAGAATTGCAGTTAACTCTGCTCTAACATTTGAACCCACCCCAATCATTCCAGCTTTTGCTAATATAATATGGCCTTTATGATCTCGGATGATAACTCCATATGAAGTAGGTCCTGGATTTCCCCTGGAGCAGCCATCTGTGTTCAGTTTAAAGCATCCATACTTTGGTTTCCTCCATGGAATCATTGAGATAGTAGTTCGAACAATATTTTTAATTTGAAAACCCAAGGTCTGTGCAACTTCCCTGTAACCCTGCCAATGCTTTTGCTTGATTAGCCCTGCTTCCATACCTAAATGTATATATCGGTTAACCTTCCAAATTATTCTGTTTGCCGTCAGTTTAATGCCTCGGTGCTTTGAGTCATTTCTAGCGCTCCATAAGTTCCAAATAACTAAAAAAGGTATAGCCTCCTTGATATGACCATCATTCACCCAAGCCAAAGCTTTCTTCCAACTTCCTAAAATTTGGTATCTGTCCACTCCAAATAATTGTGCAAAATGCTGCCATGTCTCCTTAGCAACCTCTCCATCATAAAACAGGTGGTCCCAAGATTCCATGGAAGCACAACATTGACACTTGGAAGCAAGATGCAGACCTCTTTTCTGTAAAATCTCATCTAAAGGCAATCTTCTCTGCAAAAATCTCCAAATGAAAATCGAAGTGCTTGGATAGAGAAGCTTACTACAGCAGGCTTTCCATATCATATTGGGTTCTTGCGCATTCCTTATTCTGTTCTAAGTAGACTTGAGTGAAAATTTATCACTTACTGCATGAGTCCAAACAATATAGTCCTGGTTGTACAATGGATCCAACATATGATTTGCTTCCTCCTCCATGGCAGGCACAACATTCCTCTTAATCTCCTCAACAACCTCAGATGGCAGAATATTTCGTAATTTAATGATATCCCATCCCTGGTTGCTAAAGAAATCCGAGACCTTACAATGAGGATTTCCAACTACCTCCCATGATTTATATAGTGGGCCTTGGCTTAACCAGGCATCAAACCAGAATGTCAGCTCTCCCCTACCAATAATCCATCCAACGTTTTCCTCTGCTAAGCTTCGGATTTTTTTCAGCCGACGCCAACAGGGGGAGCACTTCCAATTTACTGGAACAACACTAGGCGCTGCTGCCCCACAATACATTTTTAATAGAAAAGAAGCTCATAAAGTTTTTTGCTCTCTGAATCTGAACCAAAGCTTTATAGTAGTAGCTGTGGCCACATCTGATAGCCTTCTAACACCTAACCCACCTTCCAATTTCGGCCTACATACCTCTGCCCAAGCTATCCAATGTGTCTTCTTTTTGGAGTTTGTCATTCCCCAGAAAAAATTAGCAAACAACATTTCAATTTGGTGCAACACCGATAATGGTGGAAGGAGTACCTGTAAAGTATAGAAAGGTACGAAGATAAAACACTTTGTATGATAAGTAACCTACCACCATGTGTGAGTCTTTTGATGTTCCACCCAAAAAACTTTTTCCTTATTTTCTCAATTAAGGGTTGGAAGTGACTTATCTTTCTTTTCCCCGCCGCAATAGGAACACCCAAATATAAAAAGGAGAAAATCCCTCAGAGAAGCCAGTAACAGAAGCAATTACATTTTTTCTAACGCTTGTAATACTTTTAGCAGGAAAAAACATACTCTTCCCAGCGTTGATAGCTTGACCTGAGCATACTCCATATTCATCTAAAAATCTCTTAACCCTCTTCACATTGTTAACTGACCCATTCATTAGAATCATTATATCATCAGCATAAGCTAGATGTGAAAGCTTGATATCACAACCTGAGGAAAAATAAAGTTGTGGGAATTTACTAAATAAATCATCCAAACCTCTGGATAAAAATTCTGCAGCAATGATAAAGAGTAAGGGGGAAATAGGATTGCCCTGTCTCAGTCCTCGCTTAGAATAAAAAAAAACAGCTAAATGGCCATTGACTTTGATAGAAAACCAACACTCAGTAATACAACGCCGAATAAGCCCAATAAAAGCACTCGAAAATCCAAAAGCCTCCAAAATTTTAAAGAGAAAAGACCACTGAACTCTGTCAAAAGCTTCAGCCATGTCTAATTTCAAAATTAGATTTCCACCTCTCACATGGTGGTTCAACTTATGATTAAACTCTTGAGCCAACAGAATATTATCCGAGATCAATCTACCTGATACAAAACCACTTTGTGAAGGAGAAATAATTTTATCCATGATAAGCCTCAACCTTGCAGATAGTAAATTGGAAATTATTTTGTTGGAGACGTTACATAGACTAATAGGTCTAAAATCCTTCCATTGTTGCGCATTATCCACCTTGGGAATTAGGACTATTGTGGTAGCCGCCATACCTCTTGGCATTGAGCTGCCACGAAAAAAAACTAAAACCACTTCATGAATATCCTCTTTGATAATTTCCCAACAAGATATATAGAATTCTACTGAAAACCCATCTGGACCTGCAACACTGTTCTTTGACATGCCCCATACTATTTGCCTTATCTCTTCCATATCTGGAAAAATAGTGAGGCCAACATTATCAACATTATTAACTAAAGCTGGAATATAATCAAAATTAACATCATGACAGTTATAATCCTCTCCAGATAACAACTTTTCAAAATAGATGGCTGCTGAGGAGTATATTTGCTCTGGTTTATCTAAGCAAACACCCTCATCCCATATTCGAAAAATCCTGCTCGTCATTCTACGTTTTAAACCAAACCATGAAAGTATTTTGTGTTCCTTTCACCTTCCACTACCCATTTTACAGCAACCCTCTGTTTCCAAAACATTTCCTCCATGTTTAAAGTTTTAAATAGCATGGCTTGTTTTTGAGATCTGTTGATTCTATTTTCTTCCGAGGGGTTTAAATCATAGCTTTTTTCTGCTGCCGCAAAGTCCCTCTCTGCTTTAGCAATGTTATCATGTATATCACCAAAAACCTCCCAATTCCACCATTTCAAATGCTCTTTAAGTCTTTTTAATTTGGATTGAAATTTTTTCAGCCCATGAGTAGCAATCGGCAGCATCCAATTAAGTCTCACCATTTGTAAAAATTCATGGTGCTTTATCCACATGTTTTGGAATATGAAAGAAGCAGCTAGCTTAGGAAATTCCGGGAAAGTGATAAGAAGAGGGCAATGATCAGAACAAGCTCAACTAAGATGCTCAACACGCACTGAAAATTCGTGATCATTCCAGGAAGAAGATATAAGAACTCTGTCAAGGCGCTTCCAAATTCTATTATTCGTCCAGGTAAATCTATCCCTAACAAAACCAGCATCTGACAATCCAGCTAATATCAGAAAGTCATTGAAATCTTGTACCGGCCCCAGCTTAGAAAGACAACCTTTTGAATGCTCACTTGAGTTAGAAATAACATTGAAATCTCCTCCCACTAGCCAAAATTCATTGTCATCAGGTCTGATTTATAATAATTTCTCCCAAAGAGCTGCTCTTTCCACTTGAGTACATTTAGCATAAATGATAGTTATTAGCATTTTGATTGGAAAAATAAAAGAGCAGATTTCCATATGAAGAAGCTATTCATGATCAAATAGAACTTCACATTTAATATTTGTATCAAACATAAACCAAATTTTACCAGAACAATTAGATATAGAAGTATCAAAACCCAAACGTCTGGTAATAAAAACTTCATCCAGCTCAATAAACGGTTCAAGAATACTTAAGAAATTAAGATGATGAACCTTCCTTAGAAAATGAGCTCTGCGCAAGGATGCAAGATTACCCATCCCCCTTATATTTCATATCATACCTGCCATTCAAAAACATGAGGAGGTGGAAGCCTTTTGCGTTTGAGCTTTACTCCTAGTAACCCTTCGATCCTCCATTGGTATATGAACAGAATTGAGTAGCTTTTTACCCTTATTTGAGTTTATAATGCCCGTTGAAACCCCTGGTAACTGCTCACCTCCTTTTCCATTTGGATTATCCGGAATCTCTAAAGATTTGGAAGGCTCTGTTGGCCTAAACTTTTCATATCCTCTCACAACAGCCTTACCCCTGATAAACTTCTGCTTTGTCAAAGCCGCATCAACAAACCCTCAACTTTTCCTCTTACTTTGGCTAATAACCAAATCCAAAGATGATCTCCTTTGTAACTGAATTTCATTTCTGCTATCCGAATCATCCTCTTCTTCAAAAGACTTTGAAAATTCTGGCACATTTGATTCTTCCTGCTCTCCCCAAAAACTATCATCTTCCTCTTTTTCAAAGTTATCTATTGGGTTATCCTCTGCCAATGAAGAACCATTGAGAAAACTAGGCTGGGACTTTTCAGCATTTCCAACTTCTACCAGCTGCCCTACTGTATTAAAACCTCTTGTCAGATGTAGTTCAAACTGTTATTTTTCAGTTTCCTTGTCCACTCCTCCAAAATGCATATTGCTGAAAGACACCTTTACCTTACCTTTCTCCTGCTCACTGATATTTATAGTTTCTTTGTTTGCATCATCAAGGTCATTATCATTACCCTCAAGGTCTTCATAATTACACATTTCACCTTGATCCTCCTATTCTAAATCATTCAAAGGCTGAAAATAATTTACGGCACCTCCATTTACCTTCTGAACATTTTCAGAGATATCTGAAAAAGTACTTTTCTGAACCCATTTCTGTTTTTCTGTTCTTTTTAAAATCATACTTTCATCTTGTGTGCCAAAGTGTGCCGTAGCCAAATCATTTTCCTTCTTTCTGTTTAAATGCAGCCTCAAATCACCTTCTGTCAAATTTGAACCATTTCTATCAGAATTCCACATTGGCTTAGGCTTGTTTCCGTTAACATAACATTCTTCTATCGCATGCCCCAAATGCTTACAATCAGTGCAATATTTTGGCTGCTTTTCATATATGACTTTCTGTAACCAATTCTCTTCACCAATGTCAATCCAAAAATCCTCCACTCTAGGTTTCAACAAATCAATTTCCACACAAATGCTTGCAATCGAAAGCCTAGAACCATCTACTGTGCCTTCATCTACTTTGATTGGCTTTCCCATAATTCGAGCCACCGAAAATAGACTGTGTTTGTTAAACACATGTATTGGCAAATCTGGTAGCTGAATCCAAATGGGGACTACTGATGATTCTACTTCATAAGAAAAATGTGGCGACCATTTGAAGATTCTCAATGGAACACCCCCAATAAACCATACTCCTCGACCCCAAACCCGAGTCATGTCTTCATTTGAAGATAAATGTATGAAAATGTATCCAGCTCTCAGAAATCGGATGTTATAAGAACTAGACAACCCAAAATTTCGAAAAGCTTGCAGAATAACCTCTTGGCTGGGGCGCCATCCTGAGAATTTCCCAATTAAGGAATATTGATAAGGAATCGACATACCTGCGATTACATCCTCTGAGTAGAAAATTCCAGGCTTGTTATTATAGATAATGATAGGCTTGAAAGCAGATCCAATATCATCGAAGCTCTTCTTAGACACATGAGGAGATATGGGTTTAACAACCATCGCATATGATGGAATTTGCACCGTTGTTTGATGGGAAAGAGGAGATGGCACCATTGATGTACTCCTAGCCGTAGGGGTTTCAGATTAGGGTTTGCAATAGATGATGATAGCCCTCCCGTCCCTGACTGCACTTCCCCAATGTCAGCAAATTAGCATTCCGCAAGACATGGTAGTTCATATTTTATTACATTTATTGATAACTTCACACATTTTGGTCATGTGTATTTGATTTCTCATAAATCTGAAGCATTAGATTGCTTTAATCGTTATTTGAACAAAGTTGAGAATCAATTGGAATGTAAGGTTAAAACCTTTCGCACTGACCGTGGAGGTGAATATTTGTCTGATCAGTTCAAGACAATATGTAATGAGAAAGGGATTATTAGATAGCTAACTATCCCTGGGACTCCATAGCAAAATGGAGTTGCTGAAAGAAGAAATCGAACTCTTCTTGAAATGGTTAGGTCGATGATGGCTCAAGCTAATTTGCCTATTTCCTATTGGGGAGATGCATTTTTGGCAGGAACCTACATACTTAACCAGGTGCCTTCTAAATCTGTTCCATCTACTCTATATGAACTTTGGACAGGCAGAAAACTAGATAAGTAATCTGAGATCATGGGGGTCAGCTGCCTATATTCATGATAAGACTCACAAATATGGAAAATTAGGACCCAGGGGTAGGAAGTGTATCTTTGTAAGATATTCTGATACCTCTAAGGGTTATATTTTATTAGTGAGCAACAAGATGGAACCATCTCTGAAATTGAGTCAAGAGATGCTACTTTTCTCGAAACTGAGTTCCCAACAAGAGGTGAAGTTGATAAATCAACTCCTCTATTTGTAATAGAGGAGGAGGATACTGTTCCTCTATCAACGAATCAGGAATCATAGGGGATACCTGAATCTAATCAACCTAGTGGGAGTAAATGGCCTATAAATGAATTAGTTTCTCAACAGTCAAACCTGCGAAGAAGTAATCATAAGATTATTCCTCGGAGAAGGTTTGACATTGAAAATGAGGCATTAATGATTCTCCCAGTTGATGATGAAGAACCTCGAACGGTTGAGGAAGCATTGAAATGCTCAGTTAAGGAGAAATGGAAAGTTGCAATGGATGAGGAAATGGAGTCCATGAGAAAGAATCATGTTTGGGATTTAGTCGATCTTCCTCCGGGTCGCAGGGCTATTGGGAATAAGTGGATTCTCAAAATTAAGAGGAAAGCAGATGGGTCGATTAATCGATACAAAGCTCTTTTGGTTGCAAAAGGATATACCCAAATGGAGGGTATTGATTTTGAAGAGACATTCTCCCCAGTTATGAAGTTTGTGTCAATAAGAGTCATCCTAGCTATAGTAGCACATTTTGACTTAGAATTACATCAAATGGATGCAAAGACGACTTTCCTTAATGGCAATCTTGACGAAGAAATTTATATGACACAAACAGAAGGTTATATAGCCGAGGGCCAAAAGAATAAAGTATGTAGACTTGAGAAGTCTATGTATGGGCTAAAGCAAGCGTCAAGGCAATGGAACATGAGATTCAATGAAGTCATTTTGTCTTATGGTTTTGAAATGATCAATGAGGATCATTGTGTTTACCAAAGGAAGGATAAAGGAAAGTTTGTCATTTTATCATTATATGTTGATGATATGCTAATGGCTGGAAGTGACCTAAAGGTTGTGATTGATGTCAAGTCTTGGCTTTCATCACAATTTGACATAATAGACATGGGAGAAGCTAAGTATATCTTAGGAGTACGGATCATTCGTGATCGATCAAAAATACTTTTGGGTTTGTCCCAAGAGGCTTATATCACTAAGATACTACAATATTTCAATATGTTTGATTGCAAAGTTGAATAAACACCTACAGCGAAAGGTGTTGTTCTGAGCAAAAGTATGTCTCCCAAGACTCCTGAAGAGATAGCCGAGATGAAGAAAAGACCATATGCTAGTGCCATTGATAGTTTGATGTATACTATGTTGTGTACACATCCTGATATAAGCTATGATGTTGGCTTACTTAGTCATTTCCAGTCAAACCTAGGATCGAGACACTGGAAAGTAGTGAAAAGGATCAAAGTTGAACCAGAAGGGCTCTACAGATGCATATTGGGCAAGGGACCTTGATAATAGAAAATCCACATCTAGCTATGCCTTCTTGCTGAATGGTGGCACCATCTCATGGAACAGCAAAAAAAAAAGGCTTGTGTAGCCCTGTCAAAACAGACTTATGTAGTGCTGTTGACAATGAAAGCTGAGTATGTGGTTCGTGTAGTTGTTGCACAAAAAGTTATCTGGTTAAGAAGGTTCTTGATGCATTTGAGGTTTGCTGATGACAGTGGGAGTCTTGTTACAGTGTATTGTGATAATTAAGCTACTATAGCTTTTTCTAAGGATCTCGAATATCACAGTCAAGGCAAGCATAAGAGATATTGTTGACAAGAAAAAGATAATTCTTCAGTATATCCCTATACGTATTATGTTTGCAGATCTTTTTACTAAGTCATTGACTAAAGAGTCATTTCAAGGACATGTGTAAGGACATGTGAAGTCTTTGGGACTTCGAAAAATATAACACAATTGGTTATATATGAAATGCCAGATCTATTCAGTGTAAATGTATTTGTTACATTTAGATAAAAGTCTCGATGAGCATGTTGGCAGGTTGAGGTTAGTCCACTCACATGGATAGTCGTCTCTATTTGTTGAGTATAAATAGAGGTAAGACTATTACTTATGAGACAACTTATGTAGTTGTGAATAGAGACATACTCATAAGATGATGTCGCCTTGATTTTTGTATCAAAATGAGATCATTTATGTAATGATTGAAGTAAATGCACCCACAATTTACTAAACATGTTTAAGGCCAGATTGGAATTCATAAGTTGAATTCGGATTAGACTTAGGTATGTCTAGATCGAAATCTGTACAATGTTAAATATTTGAGAAAAATATGCACTCTTTTTGGTAAAGAGAAAAATATCGTAGCATGTGATTCATACCACATGTGCAATAGCGACAATAAGGGTAGTAGGAGAATGGATCCCTGCTTCTCTACTATGTGAGACCCTCGAGATTATAAGTTAATCTCAATCTTACCCTAAGTGACTATTTAGCTGTCTACTTGAAGTTTTAATCAGTGACTGCTACTTTAGTGTGTATCCTATTGGCTATGGATGATTCGGTCTATGGAGCATAACTAGGAAAGCGACTGATTAGAATGAATAGATTCTAGCTAAAAAGGAAGATTAAAATTGATTTACATCTGTGATACTTATTCACTGGTCGACTAGTTACATTTTTTTGCTAAGTACTTAAAAATGTAATTGTGAATAAATGTATTGATTTGAGATGTTGAACATGCTCTTGGCATAGTTGTCATATGAGTGATTAGAGATGTTCATATTGATGTAAATATTTAATCTAGGGTAAAGGCAAGTTATTGATGTCTATGATGTTGGTGCCTCGGTATGTTTTGATATGATCAACTAGGTTAAGTTATGTCCTGACGTGTTTAATTCCTCTGCTAAGTGTGCAGGAGCTTAGGTACGGAGGAAGTCGAGCGTAAGACGTAGCGGATGAGAAGGATTGTGCGGGAAAGTGAGCCGACGGGCTCGGTACAATCCAAGGGACACGGAAGCTGCGGAAGAGTACGCCGGTGGAGCGAGAAGGACTCACGCGGTGTCCAAGGGACGAGAAGACGGGAGGAAGGACGCTCGAGGGGTGAAAGGCCGGAGTCGGGTTCGGGTGAGCCTAACTCCGGTTGGTCGGAAATCACCCAGAAGACGAATAACTAAAAGGCTAGTCGCCCGAAAAAGAAAGATTAAATTGTTGCTTAGAGGAATTAAACCCAAGACCTCGAGAGCAGAGGCGGCCAAGCTTACCAGTTGGGATAAAGGTCAGAGACAGTTTGTTCTTGCCGATATTATTACTTGGAGATTACAATAGCAATCTCGAGCAGAAGATAAAAATTCCTTTATCTCATAAAGGATAAAACCTTATCCTTTAATCATATCCAATGGATGCAGGTTAATCCCATCCAAGATCAACCATCCAGATTACATCCATGGATCAACGACCAAGAGAAAATTCCTCAACAATCAACACTCCAGATTTATTTTCTTAGGCTATAAATAGGCTTAGAGTTTTAACTTTTTCAATCATTCAATCAATTCATTATTGTAAACTCTCTAAAAATCTAGCATGCTATTTTTGTAAGGCTTCTCCGCCACAAGGAGATTTTTATTGAGCGCCCACTGCCTTGGAAGCAACGTTCTCAGTTGTGATCAAGTTTTTTTTTAAAGACGAGTGCCTCCACTTTCATATTTTTTTTTCCGTTTATTCACCCCCTCTAGCCGGTCCAACCCGATCCAACAAGTGGTATCAGAGCCTAGTTTGCCGCAGAAGGACTAACCGTCAACTGCAGCACCATCAACCAAAATGGTCGGACCCGTCATCTACCTGCTGAAATTCGAGGGGGAGTTCGCCGAATGGAAGCGCAAGATGGAGGTATTCTTCACTACAGAATTCGAATTGTTTATAATAATGCAATCTGGTTTTGCAACTCCTGGAGAAAAGGATTTAACCAAATGGAGCAAGAAGGAACAAGCTGATTTTGTGGTGAATGGAAAGCAATTTACCACTTGCTTTTTGTACTCTCAGCACAAGAAGTCAACCGAATCGGCACATACGCATCCACGAAAGAACTCTGGGAAAAATTCCTAGAGTTACACGAAGGGACTTCCGAAGCCAAGCTCGCCAAAAGGGACATTCTCCGGAACCAGCTGACCAACCTCCGCATGGAAGAAGGTCAAACAGTAGCGCATTTGCACTCAAAAATAAAAGGATTGTTAACTGAACTGACGAATCTCGGGGAAGAGGTAAGTAACCGAGATTCACTGAGGTACGCGCTTAATTCGTTTCCGAGAAATTCCGATTGGACGTCTTTTGTTGATTCTTTTTTTATTGCTAAAGATCTCGAGACAACTTCGCTCGAGAATTTATTTTCAACATTTGAACTTCACGAATCGAGAATTGCAGGAAATCGAAAGACGAATGGTGTAGCCCTGAACGCGAAAACAACAGTACCAGGATCGGTATCCTCGGATGATGAAGAAGAAGAAGAAAAAGGATACTTGGTAAGGAAATTTAAAAAGTTTGTTAAATCTAATCAATTTTCAAAGTTTCAGGGAAAGAAGAAATCTCTAAAGAGACAAACGGTAAAGTGCTATAATTGTGACGAAGAGGGTCACATTAAAGACAACTGTCCCAAATTAAAGATCAAGAAGAAGGAAAATCAGCTGAAGAAAAAGAAAGCGTTGAAAGCGACATGGGATGACACGTCTTCTGACGAGTCAAAAATCGAGGAGTATGCTGGATTTGCCCTGATGGCGAGTCATCAAGAGGAGGACGACGAAGAGAGCTCATCGGAGATGAGTATCAATGAAGGGGGAGAGTCGTCTGACGAAAGTAGTAGCGACGAGGAACCACTAAGCAGCAAATACGACGACATGGTAAGTGAGGTATGTAAATTACCTCCCGACAAATTTTTTTCTATTTTAAAATCTGTTTTGAATAGTTTATGCAAAAAGAGGAGAAAGATATTGAGGTTGAAAAAGGAGTTATCTACATCATGTCCATTAAGTATGTTCGATAACTTAAAAAATAAAAATGAAAATCTAGAAAAATTTAGTTAAGAAATTGGAATTTGATATTACATGCCTACGACAGAAAAAGAATCATTATCCTGAGGGGCTGAACTGGTATCTTAAGAATCACAAGGGCCAACTTAGAAAAATACCAAGAAATTATGTGCCCCCTAAATTTTTAACTAACCTGGTTGATAGTAACCTATTTTGGATTCCTAAATCTGTCTTAAATTAATTTTTGTTGCAGATATTGACTAACAATTTTTATTATATCATTTATTTTAAATTCAGTATAATTTTTTGTTACTTAAGGAAAGTTGGCTATACACTTGAAACTTTTTGAAAATTTTCGAACACTCTTCGAATTTTTATGATTTTTTAGATGAAACCATATTTTTAAATTTTAAAAATTCGAAGGAAAAAGAGTTTGACTAGATCCGATTTGGATTTATAAATCAAATGTTGACATTGTCAAAATTATTTCCGAATTTTTTAAGTCCATTTAGAATTTAAAAAAATTAATGAAATTATATTTTCTTTAATTTGAAAATTCTTCAAAATGCTATTTTTGAAAACTATTTTTTTTAATCTTTTAAGTTTTAGTTAAACACTTCGATTTTTTCAATATGCTAACTTTTTCGTCCCCGGTTTATTAGTCCCCGGTTTTTGCTGTGATCAAAGGGGGAGAGTAATCTAGTGTACAGTGGGAGATTGTAGATTTGTATTGAAACATCTTTTTCATGCTCAACCTGTTTATTTAATTTTACTATTTTTTACTTATTTGGTTTAACCCTAACTGAACCTGGGTTGTTGCACATCAAAAAGGGAAAGATTGTTGGTGCCCCGGTAAGTTTTGATTTGATCAACCAGGTTAAGTTAGGTCCTGGCATGCTTAATCCCTCTGCTAAGTGTGCAGGAGCTTAGGTATGGAGGAAGTCGAGTGTAAGACGTAGCGGACGAGAAGGATTGTGCGGGAAAGTGAGTCGACGGGCTTCGTACAATCCGAGGGACGCGGATGTTGCGAAAGAGTACGCCGGTGGAGCGAGAAAGACTCACGCGGTGTCCAAGGAACGAGAAGCCGGGAGGAAGGACGCTTGAGGGGAGAAAGGATGGAGTCGGGTTCGGGTGAGCCTAACTCTGGTTGGCCGGAAATCACCCAGAAGACGAAGAACCAAAAGGCCTGTCGCCCGAAAAAGAAAGATTAAATTGTTGCTAAGAGAAATTGAACCCAAGACCTCGAGATCAAAGGCGGCCAAGCTTACCAGTTGGGATAAAGGTCAAAGACAATTTGTTCTTGCTGATATTATTACTTGGAGATTACAATAGCAATCTCGAGCAGAAGATAAAAATTCCTTTATCTCATAAAGGATAAAGTTTTATCCTTTAATCAGATCCAATGGATGCAGGTTAATCCCATCCAAGATCAACTATCCAGATTACATCCATGGATCAATGACCAAGAGAAAATTCCTCAACAATCAACAATTCATATTTATTCTCTTAGGCTATAAATAGGCTTAGAGTTTCAACCTTTTCAATTATTCAATTAATTCATTATTGTAAACTCTCTATAAGTCTAGCGTGCTATCTTTGTACGGCTTCTCTGCCATAAGGAGATTTTTATTGAGCGTCCACTGCCTTGGAAGCAACGTTCTCAGTTGTGACCAAGTTTTGTTTTAAAGACGAGTGCCTCCACTTTCATATTTTTTCTGTCTATTCACCCCCCTCTAGCCAGTCTAACCCGATGCAACATCTGATTCGTTCTATAGAGCAGCTAAGTTAAGTGTAACAACTTTCTTAGCAGTAATTGCTCAGTGTGCTTGCTGTCGCACGAACCATTTTCCCTGGTGTATGAATTGAATGTTCCTATATGGTCTTTGTGACTTTCTTACATGGTCTTAGTGACTGGATGACCTGTATGAATAGAATTGGACGTGTGGGAGATGTTGGCGTTACAGGAAAAGGAAGAGGCACATCTTCCTCTTCATCTTCCAACGTTAATAACTTTAAATACCTCCATTGATGGAGGTAGAGGAAGAGACTTCTTCCTCTTATAAAGTCGCGTCCAAATGCAATCCATCGGGTGAGAAGAAGAAGAAGAACAGGAGCATTCGTCGAGCTAGCCCGCCCCATCATGGATCGATCCGTCTGACAATTCTATTCACCTTCCTACTCACTATCCTTTACCCATATTCCACCTCAGTCAAGATGCAGTTGGATGGTAATATACAACTTGAGATCGAGTAGTTAAATCATGGGATTGGCAGTGTAAATCTTAGCACTCCATATAACTCATCTTCACATCTATTTATTTTCTCAATTATAATAATTTATCTTTTCCGTATTAATGTTGATACAAAAGTGAGCAGTTTACAGTTTTGCCACTTTACCCATGTTCCACCTTGATCTTGTTGGGTTTATTACTCTTTTTATTTATAATAATTTTTCTTTAATACGACACCATAACATATCAATCTATACTTGTTTTTCGATCCACTGAGAGCGCTTTTCGATTTATCCTGGTGGTCGGTAAAAAATTTCCGTGAGACCGGACCGATCACCCAAGGTTGAAAAAAACCTCTTTAATCATTTTCTTATACTTACTTTTTGATATTGGTAGGTGCTATAATTTATGGGTGTCGTATACAATGAAGAAGTATTATAAATAAAAATGAGCAAAAAAAAAATAACAAGATGAATATAATGGAGGTGGTAAAATGTGATTTGCTGATCCAATTTTCCTCATCAATCCGTTTCAGAGTCAATACGAATGAGATAAATCATAGAGATTACTAATCTAAATACTATGACTAGCACGTGAGGAGAATTGGTACACTAACTTTATCCCATTTTGATTTTTAAATTTCAAGATGATAATATTTACATATTATCTATTAATTCATCCTGTGAAGTTCGCCAATAAGATTAATAGAGAATCAATGAAGAGTCAACGTCCAATAGAGAATAATTTTAATATTTTCTTAAAAACTTCGGAAGAACCATCTAATAAGCATCAACAGTGGATGCATGCCTACTCCATGTCAACGGAACTCCACAAAGCCTAAGTATGTCGATCAAAATTCAAAAGGAGACATAAGGGATATATATATATATATATATATATATATATATATATATATATATATATATATATATATATATATATATATATATATATATATATAACATGGCTTTATTGAGACTGCGAGGGGTCCGAATAGTTGACTTATAAACATAAACCAATGGACAAGGAAACGAATATATATAGGCTTTTTACGGAAGGACGTATTTAAGAATTGATATTTATCAAAAGATATATTATGATTTTATTTTTACCAAAAGATGTACTTATTACAGTGAATTTTCTTTTATACCCCTCCTGCTAACTACTGTCTTTCTCTTTCTCTCTCTCAGTAACGAATTTCGAGATGTCTGAATATGACCTTTTATTTTAAAATAATATATTATGTAATCGGCTAAAAAATGTAAGGTAAAAATCAAAAAAATATTTCAATTAAAAAAATATCTTATCTAACCTGATTTAAAATTTTAAATAGATGATTTTTTTATATTGATTAATATAAATTAATATATTAAATAATATTTAATAAATATATTAATAAATATATAAAAATTGAAATCTGTTGATTTCAGGCAGCGTGGGCCTGAAATCTTTTGAAATCAAAAGATTTCAGGCCCACGCTGGGCTTGAAATTAATAGATTTCAGGCCCAGTGTGGACCTGATATCAAAATATTTTAGGCCCAGTGTGAGTCTGAAATTTTTAATTTCAGCCCACGTTGGGCCTAAAATCTTTTGATTCAGGCCCATATTGGGTCTGAAATCTTTTGATTCAGGTTTGACATGGACTCATTTTTTTTTAAAAAAAATATATTAATATATAAAAAAACCTATCAAAACATGGAATTTCAAATTAAAACGCAGGGTCTGAAGTCACGCTAGGAGGGCCTGAAGTCATGTTGGATTTCAGTTTTTGATTTCAGGCCCACGTTGGGCCTGAAATCTTTTGATTTAGGCCTGACGTGGGCTCAAATTTTTTTTCTATTTTAAAAATATATTAATATATAAAAAAACCTATCAAAACACATAATTTCAGATTAAAACGCAGGGTCTAAAGTCACGCTAGGAGGGCCTGAACACAATCTTGGATAAATATAAGTAAATTAAATTAAAATATCAATAGTTTAGTTAGAGTTGAGCTAGGAGATGATATTTTTGATGTCCAAATTTCTAATGATTATAAATTATGTTGCAATAGGAGATTTTTAGGTCTATCAGTGGGTTTTCACCAAAACCCACTGATGGACCTAGGATATTTGGATTTCTCAAAATCCAATATCAATAGTTAGAGTTGAGCTACGAGATGATATTTTTTGTGTCCAAATTTCTAATGATTATAAATTATGTTGCAATAAGAAATTTTTAGGTCTATCAGTGGGTTTTCACTAAAACCCACTGATGGACCTATGATATTTAGATTTCTCAAAATCCAATATCAATAGTTAGAGTTAAGCTAGGAGATGGTATTTTTGGTGTGCAAACTTCTAATGATTATAAATTATGTTGCAATAGGAGATTTTTAGGTCTATCAGCGGGTTTTTGGCTTTTCACAAAAACCCATTGATGAACCTAGGATATTTGGATTTCTCAAAATCCAATATCAATAGTTAGAGTTGAGCTAGGAGATGATATTTTTGGTGTCCAAACTTCTAATGATTATAAATTATGTTGCAATAGGAGAATTTTAGGTCTATCAGTGGGTTTTCACCAAAACCCACTGATGGACATAGGATATTTGGATTTCTCAAAATCCAATATCAATAGTTAGAGTAGAGCTAGGAGATGGTATTTTTGGGGTCCAAACTTCTAATGATTATAAATTATGTTGCAATAGGAGATTTTTAGTTCTATAAGTGGGTTTTTACCAAAACCCACCGATGGACCTAGGATATTTGGATTTCTCAAAATCCAATATCAATAGTTAGAGTTGAGCTAGGAGATGATATTTTTGGTGTCCAAACTTCTAATGATTATAAATTATGTTACAATATGAATGTTTTAGGATGAATCAGTGGGTTTTGGTGAAAACTCACTGATGAACCTAGGATACTTGGATTTCTCCATACTTGATATCTCTATTTAGAATTTACTTAGGATATGTTATTTCTGATGTGCAAACTTATTACCAATAATTTTCAGTTATGTTTTCTAACCATATCAGTTGGCATACAAAGATATATAAATATGACTGCATCTTGGCACAGTTAAAAGAAACATCTCTTTCAACATGATTTCAAAAATATAAAAAGATAATTTTTTATATTTGATTAATCTAAATTAATATAATAAATAATATTTAATAAATATATTAATATATTAAAACCTTATCAAAGCATGTAATTTCATATCCAAACGTAGGGCCTGAAGTCATCCTAGGAGGGCCTGAAGTCAAATAACTTCAGACCCTATAAATAATTAATTTAATAAATAATG
This sequence comes from Boesenbergia rotunda, assembly GCA_024364735.1. Lineage (NCBI taxonomy): Eukaryota > Viridiplantae > Streptophyta > Magnoliopsida > Zingiberales > Zingiberaceae > Boesenbergia > Boesenbergia rotunda. The sequence goes on from JAGFNQ010000237.1 coordinate 23,770, forward strand.
ATTAAATATAAAAAAATTTTCAATGTCCTTGGACCTGAAGTCATCTGACATCAGGCCCACGCTGGGCCTGAAGTCGGATGACATCAGGCCCAAGGAGGGCCTGAAGTCATCCCACTTCAGGCCCTCCATCAGTTTTTTTTTTCAAGCAAACGGCTGAAGTTTTTTTTGTTCAACACTTGAATTGCTATGTTTCCATAGAGTCATAAGATTCTGTTGTCGGGATTAAGCAGTAGAAATTGTTTAGACACATCGAACTTCAGCCGTTTGCTTGAAAAAAAACTGATGCAGGGCCTGAAGTCAGATGAGTTCATGTCCAAGGGAATTGAAAATTTTTTATTTTAAAAATATTTTTTTATATTTAATCATTATTTATTAAATTAATTATTTATAGGGTCTGAAGTTATTTGACTTCGGGCCCTCCTAGGATGACTTTAGGACCTACGTTTGAATATGAAATTACGTGCTTTGATAAGGTTTTTATATATTAATATATTTATTAAATATTATTTATTATATTAATTTAGATTAATCAAATATAAAAAATTATCTCTTTATATTTTTGAAATCATGTTGAAAGAGATGTTTCTTTTAACTGTGCCAAGATACAGTCATATTTATATATCGTTGTGTGCCAACTGATACGGTTAGAGAACATAACTGAAAATTATTGGTACTAAGTTTGCACATCAGAAATAACATCTCCTAAGTAAATTCTAAATAGAGATATCAAGTATGGAGAAATCCAAGTATCCTAGGTCCATCAGTGAGTTTTCACCGAAACCCACTGATTCATCCTAGAAAACTCCTATTGCATCATAATTTATAATCATTAGAAATTTCGACTCCAAAAATACCATCTGCTAGCTCAACTCTAACTATTGATATTAGATTTTGAGAAATCTAAATATCATAAGTCTATCAGTGGGTTTTGGTAAAAACCCACTGATAGACCTAAAAATCACCTATTGCAACATAATTTATAATCATTAGAAGTTTGGACACCAAAAATATCTTCTCCTAGCTCAACTCTAACTATTGATATTGGATTTTGAGAAATCCAAATATCCTAGGTCCATCAGTGGATTTTGGTGAAAACCTACTGATAGACCTAAAAATCTCCTATTGTAACATAATTTATAATCATTAGAAGTTTAGACATCAAAAATATCATCTCTTAGCTCAACTCTAACTAGAACTATTGATATTTTAATTTAATTTACTTACATTTATCCAAGATTGTATTCAGGCCCTCCTAGCATGACTTCAGACCCTGCGTTTTAATCTGAAATTACGTGTTTTGATAGGTTTTTTTTATATATTAATATATTTTTAAAATAGGAAAAATATTTGTGTCCACGTCAGGCCTGAATCAAAAGATTTCAGGCTCAACATGGGCCTGAAATCTAACGTGACTTCAGGCCCTCCTAGCGTGACTTCAGACCTTACGTTTTAATATGAAATTACGTGTTTTGATAGGTTTTTTTTATATATTAATATTTTTTTAAAATAGAAAAAAAATTTGAGTCAACGTCGGGCCTGAATCAAAAGATTTTAGCCCGACGTGGGCCTGAAATCAAAATTTTCAGGCCCATGCTGGGCCTGAAATCTTTTGATTTCATGCGCACGCTGCCTGAAATCAACCGATTTCAATTTATATATATATATATATTAATATATTTATTAAATATTATTTAATATATTAATTTATATTAATCAAATATAAAAAATCATCCATTTATATTTTTAAATTATTTTGGATGAGATATTTTTTTAATTGAAATATTTTTTCGATTTTTACCTTACGTTTTTAGCCGATTACATAATATATTATTTTAAAATAAAAGGTTTGAGAAAACATGTTCAGACGTCTCGAAATTCGTTACTGAGAGAGAGAAAGAGAAATATAGTAGTTAGCGGGAGGGGTATAAGAGGAAGTTCACTAAAATGAGTGTGCCCTTTGGGAAAAATGAAATCATAATACGCCTTTTGATAAATACCAATTTTTGGATACGCCCTTTGGTAAAAAACCGAATATATATATAGCAAATTAAAAGGTTAAAAATCTCTTATCGAGTGCTCAAAATCTCTTATGGAGTGCTCTTCAACCGACATATAAATTTACGCTAAGAATCTTTGGGAGAAGCTGGTGAATCTAAACGAGAATATCGAATCAAAGCTTGTGAAAAGGGGTTATTTCTTACACACTCAAGTAAACACTTTCAAAATACAAGATGGAGAAAATGTGACATAAATGCATGCATGATATATGAGAAGCTCATCATGAACTCACAAGCATCGAAGATCAAATATCAAATTGAGATCTAATGTGATAATTGCTTTTCCAATAACATTCTTCTTGATGGTGGATGCTTTAATTATAAATTTCCAAACAAGGCATTTGTCCAATGTAATTAATTTCAGAAAGTTTGTCTGTGATTGTCGGGCCACTTGACGCTTCCCGGATTTATCATAGTAGACGGTGTGAAACTTCTATCGGGTCAGACCGAATACCTCTAGGATTAATAGTTGGTTCTTTTAATACCTAGATTATAACCAAAAATAAAAAAATAAAAATGGCTACTGTATAAGCTCTGGAAGATTTTGATACCAAGAACTCACTCTTTATCAGGTAAAATTCTTATATATTAGCATTTTTTTTAAAAATTATTTATTTATTTATATTATATTTTTAACATTCTAATCATCACCGACACTTGCTATTGATCCATGAATATGAATTTGTCTTGACCCCGGGCATGGTGTAGCGGTAAGAGGCAAACAACTCATTCATAAGTTGTAAGCTTGATGAACAATTTCCAAGTTCCATTGAGTCGAAACATGGTGATACGGTCAAGCCCTTTCACTAACTCAATTAGGCAAAGTTCTTAGATCTATATAAAGATTACCTTATAAGCTCGATAGAAGTTCATAGTTCAAGCTCTAGCAAGATTCTTAATATTAATGTTTGGAATTAATATATAAATAAGATAAAGTTGTACTAGAATCCATGTCAATTATGCGAATAACATGGCATGTTGGCCCAAGCACATGCTTACAAACCTTCTTGCTTCAATGACAAGAATGATTGCTTCTCTTCCATGTGAGAGGGCTCCATTTGTTTCTTGATAGATCGCTATGTAAGAATAATTGCTATGAAAGAATGAAAGCACATTAATTACCCTCTCGGCGAGTCTTGACCGATCGGTTGTCCATAAGAATGTTACATTGGCAACTTCTCGACCAAGTACCAATCATGATTCACACATTTTCAGGCCTCAATTATGGCATACTCATATGTTGCTACATGCAATAATATAGGTGAGACAAATACCACTACAAAAATTTAATTGAATAGCGACGGATATAAATTATCGTCACTAATATTGGGGTACAGGTCAAACCCCTAAAGATAGTGACCGAATTAGTAAAATTCGTCACTAATAGTGATGGATAATTAAATTGTCCGTCGCTATTAGCGACGGATTAATAATAGTCTATCGCTAATAGCGACGGACAAGTTACTTCCGTCGCTATATTAGGTTTAATTTGCGTGACTCGCCCCCCCGGCTGCGTGTTTAATTCTTCCTCTCTCTCGTCCTCGTCGCGTCTCTATCGTCTCCGGCGCTCCTCCTCCGACGAACCCTCCTCCGATCACAGGTACACTATATTAGGTTTTCCCCTTCGTCTTGTTTTCTCCTTTCACCTTGTTTTCTCCTTCCATGGCGCACCTTCTTTTTCCGGCAGTTGCGGCCAGGCGCGGGCAACTGTGTTAATTTAGAAATACAATCAACATCACAATTACTTATAGATGATAATGTCTCTTACGAGAAAACTGATGATGGTGAAATATCTAGCAGTGAGGAGGTTGATGTATCAATGGAGTCAAGCGATGAAAACTTGCATGTTAATTTAATTCCATGAGAATAAGATCAGTTGTTTGTATTGAACATTACTAGTTGTTTGTATTTCATCTTCATTGAATCTAGTTGTTTGTGTTTCATCTTTGTTGATATTAGTTGTTTGTATTTCATCTTCGTTGATACTAGTTGTATGTAATGCATATCTTCGTTGGATTAACAATTACAAATGTGTATATCTAATATTATGAGTTTGGATTTTTATAGTCATGCAGTTAGGGCAGAGACCGCATGGTGACCAGATTACACTGAGAGTAGTGGGTGACTGGTAAGTACATATGTAATTCTTATATATTTCAGGTCAAATTTTGTTAATATATTTCATTTTTGCTACAGTTTCGTCCCAGATGGTCACTAGGTCTCATCGTATATTATCAAAAAATTCAAAGAAAGATTGTCCTCGACTGCAACGACATGGGGTCATATCGAGTAAGAATTAAAGAATTTTTATTACGGTGAATTCTTGGTAAGTAGTTTAGATATATATTTAATTTGATGATAAAACTAACATGATACTAACCATATATTTTTTTTACAGAAAAGATATATTTGGGAGGAGGGTGCAGAGGAGGAATTCAAAAAAATATGGAATGCCTACTGCTCCAAGTTGTACAGGGACATGGTCTACAAGTGGAGAAAGAAGACAAATAGGCCTTTAGAGGTCCCTGAGACAGTTTGGGCAGCATGACGAGCAGTCTGGGATTAACACTAAAAAGATAATGCTGCGATTGCTCGAGCCAATCGCAACTCCGAGCTTGCAGGCCCCAGCACCGGATCCACGAAACACACTGCTGGATCCCATTCCACTGTCCAGCATGTCACTGACTTGGTAAGTTTTTATTTAGGTTATTATAAACATTCAGTAAGTTTTTTTGGATATATTTAAGCATTATATTTTGTATATACAGGCTATTGAGTTACAGAGACCTATAGAGATCTCCCGACGACATAAACAAAAAAAATACAGCAGAAACAAGATCCCTCGAGCAATCCATGCGAAAGAAAAACTCGTACGAAATTCATCTATCTAATAGAGCTATTTATGTGTGCCCTTGCGTTTATCCCGCTCATCCAAGCTTTGCTGGATCTCTTGCACGTTCAAGTGTTCGTGCCTCTATGCGTATCCACGAACACGATCTCTCAACTTCGGAGAAGAGCTACCTTAGCTATGCTAAAAACTTGACGTAGCTCACAAAAGCACCAAGAACCCAAATGTGGGTTTCAGCCAAAGAGGGGAAGAGGAGGAAGAGAGGAAGAAAAATAACTTAGCTTCATCCAAAATGACCAAAAAACTCTTTTATACTCATCCCATAAATATGAAGAGTTTTTTTTTGTCCCTTTAGCTTCCCTTCATTAAAGCCAATAAAGAGCACATCTTCTCATGTGACTCTTCAACTACTCTCCATTCAATGAAGAGAATCTTTTCCTCTTCCTTTATTATTAATTTATTAAATATTTTAATTAATTAATATCTCATCCAAATGTGGTTGAGTCTAATCTAAATGAGTCTAACTCAAATTAGACCTCCATCCCATAATCCAATTGGATTCGTTTGAGTCTAACTCAATCAATCCAATTTGGATTAAATCTAAGTCAAACTAAGATCAATTAATCTCTGAAGTATCGTATCCTTCGTGTGTGATCCAATAGGTTCTTATAACGTTGGCAATGTGTCTAAACCGCAGTAGATACATAAGCAATGAGCGACATCTAGCAATGCATCATTGCTACCCAAGTAACAAGAAAGTCGAGATCCGACTTATCCTCCGTGACTATGACAATGTATGACCTTGTCCTTCTATCCTCGATATCTAGATTGATCAATGAGGCATAGACTGTGTCATCCTCGAACAATCTATCTGTTTCTTGATCCCCAAGTAGACTCAATCAAACAAATGAGCTCAATATATCATATTGACTCATTTGAGCATGGTCATGCATTTTAGCAGTCCTACTGGATCAAGGGGCTCACAAATATCACTCCCGTCATATGGGAGGGATTGATCCCATCTACATCACTCACATCCCTCCGCATAATTCATTATATACCCAGTGATCGCCTTTATAATCCACCATGTTACGGGTGATGTTTGACGATACCAAAGTACATAACTCCTCATGTAGGGGAACCGTAGTGACTTCAGGTCTAAAGACTATTCATACTAATAGTCACATGAGAAAGTTTATGATACTCATATGACAATCTATGAAACGTTCTCATGGCGGGTCAATTCAGTACACATTCTCTAATATATACCCATGTGCCAACTTGATATCACATATCCATGACTTGTGAGTTCAAGTCATCAATTGACCTACATGCTAGTTTCCATGCATTAATATTGTCCTTGAATATTAATGCTTGACTAGGAATAATTTAGTGTAGTGTTCTTTACATTATCTCACTATCTGTCTATATGCCTCATTCTATTTTGCTATGTTGATGTTTTGGATGCCATGCTCATATAATACACATGCTTGTTTTGCCATGTTCTATTTTTGCCATATGTGTTCATATGTGTTTCAAAAATCAATCAAATCTTTATTTGTTTTGGTGTACCCCTAGGGTTGAGGGGGAGTATGTTTAAACTTAACAGCCCCTCTAGACCCTTTTCGGTGTTCGACAAAGGGGGAGAGTGTTGGTTGGTTAAGTTTAGGATGATTATATTGTAGGGGGAGGATCTTGATTCCCCTATGATTCTGAAAGTTGAGAGATTGATTGAGAATCCCTAAACTTAAAATCGGATTGTCAAACAATAAAAAGGGGGAGATTGTTGATGCAGTCTGACCCTGATTGTTGTTTTGGTGTTGACATCGATTTTAATTTAGGTTGATGATTATTGATTATGATTAAGTCCTGATCGGGGATCAGGCATGGTATGGAAAATCCTAGCTTGGAGGGCTAGGTGTTGGTAAATCCTAGTTTGGAGGGCTAGGTGTTGGTAAATCCTAGCTTGGAGGGCTAGGTATTGAAAAGTCCTAATTCGGAAGAGGTGGGTGAAAAGTCCTAGCTTGGAGGGCTAGGTGAAAAGTCCTAACTTGGAGGGTTAGGTGCAAATTCCCATCTTGGAGAGTTAGGTGAAAAAGTCCTAGCTTGGAGGGTTAGGTCCTAGCTTGGAGGGCTAGGTCTGGAAAAGTCCTAATTCGGAAAGGTTGGGTGAAAAGTCCTAGCTTGGAGGGCTAGGTGAAAAGTCCTAACTTGGAGGTTAGGTGCAAATTTCCAACTTGGAGGGTTAGGTGAAAAATCCTTAGCTTGGAGGGCTAAGGTGGATGAAAACCTAGCTTGGAGGGCTAGGTTTGAGTCCCTGGATCAGTCTAGTGATCGATCAGGGAAGCCGGCACGCTGCTCCGTCATGGATCGGTCCGGTGACCGATCCAGCAATGACTGATCGGTCTGGTGACCGATCAAGGAGCACACAGTGAGGTTGGGAACCTACTGTGCGGCTCCTGATCGATCTGGTGACCGATCAGGGAGTATGCGTTTCACCCACTACTTGGCTCCTGATCGGTCGGGTGACCGATCAGGGAGCACACAGTGAGGTTGAGTTCCCTCGCTGATCTGCTCCTGATCGGTCTGGTGACCGATCTGGCTCACTGTGCAGATCGTTCTAGAGAACGATCCAGCTTCGCGAGTGCCTCACCAAGATCGATCAGGACGGAGCCTGATCGGTCTGGTCATAATCTGATCGGTCTGGTGACCGATCAGGAGGCTCCTTGATCGGTTCGGTAACCGATCAGGAGGTTTGAACTACGAAACTCAGAAATCACCCCGAAAAGGGGTGGATCGGTCCGGTGACCGATCCACAACCTGGGATCGGTCTGGTGATCGGTCTAGGAGAGTCCCAAAGAAATTGCGATTTCTGATTGAGCGTTGGGGATCGATTAGGACAAAGCCTGATTGGTCTGAACCCATCCTGATCGGTCTGGTGACCGATCAGGAGACCCTCTAGTCGGTCCGGTGACCGATCACTTTAATTCAAAATGCACTGTCAGACGCTCTGGTCGCGTCTGAACGTATCCGATTCTCTGCTCTTAATCTCTGATGCTTGATTTTCTGTTTGATATGCTGCTCTAATGATCTGATTAAGCTGCAGGTGACAGGGAAGGATTCAAACACTCAAGGAGAGGTCAATGGAGGGTTTCCTTGGAGCAGGTTTTCCGTTTTCCATCTCAGGTTACAACGGTTGGAGCTGCTGACTGGAGCTTGGCTGAGGGAAGCTCAGGGAGTCCAGGGAGAGCTCAGTGATAGCTGGCGTTGGCAGGGAAGCAGCTGGAGGCTGCAGGAGATGGTGTCACCTGGTGTTGAGTGGAGAAACAAAAGGGGCGCAAGACAGCTTCGTTGAAAAGAGTTAGGGAAAATACAATTTCAAGCTTGAGTTCTTGCTGCGCCTTAGTGTTCTCCACAACATGCTTGCGTGTTCCGCTGTTCCATCATTCCTGAGCAAGCTCTTGAGATCTGAGAAGCAACCACTCCTTGCTTGAGCACTTGGAGGAAAGAACAAGAGGCTTGAAGTCCAACAGTGAGAAGACACCGAGAAAGGGATTCTTGCGTGAGATCGTCGCTGGGTGGAGCTTAGAGAAGCCTACTGTGTTCTTGTCCTTGCCAAGGGCTAAGTAAGATCTTTCTTGTGTTTCATTGTGCTTTAATCTATATCTGTGATTGAAACGTTGTGGAGAGGTTTCTCCATCGAGAACGAGGTTGTTTTCTATCCGGTGTTCACCGGGGCTTGATCTGCCGACCATCAAGGGATCGTCCACCTTAAGGGCACGCCAAGGAGTAGGGGCAAGTTATCCCCGAACATTGTAAACCCTCCTTGTTAGCGATCTTGCTAGTTGTGTTTATTTGCTTTGGTTTTTGTTTTCTGCACTTCTTTGTTTCCATTGTTTCTTCCGCTGTGCTACTGATAATTTTGAGTGCAGAATTCAATAAGTCTTTAAGTCCAAGTGTTTGGCTATATTCACCCCCCCTCTCTAGCCATCCGAGACCCAACAATAGGCTCCACAAATCTCTCCACAAAATTTTAGATTTTTTGGAGATTTATGGAATTAATTAGGCATTTCTGAAATTAGGCTGAAAAAAATTGAAATTCAGGTACCAGTCGATTGGTTCAGAACCTGTCAATTGTCCAGTCGACTGATCCGTAGGTATAAATGGAAAAAGGCATATTGGATGATTAGAACTTGCATAATTGGAAGCATAAGAAAGGTTCATGGTGCTTTATGAGATTTTATGTCATGGGTTGATATTATATGGTTTGAGGTTCATAAATTACTATTGGATGATAGGATATGACCTTAAATTAAAATCCGTGTTTATGCTATCATATTCCTTGAATAAAGTGTTGCTTCATGATTTGATAATTGTATGAAATAAGGCTCTATTGATATCATGGAATTCAAGGAAGATTAATAAGTGCATATGTATCTACGATTAAGAGATATGAAGAGGAGGTATTATCATATTAAGGATACGTAAGAAAAAGGGGAGAATTGAACGCAGTTATATATGGAAAATGTTAATGAATGAAGGTGGCAAACACATGAAATTATGTATAGGTTTGAAAGTTGATACAAGATGACCATGTTTGAGGAAATCAGAGGTTGTACCAAAAGTCAAGCACATTTGATACTTTTCATGGAACCATATTTTTCTAGGGTAGAGTATATCCTAATAAGTGTGCTTGCAAATTTTTTAATTTTTCTGGGTTTTCTAGAATTTTCTAGAAGTTTTGAAATTAGGCTGGAATTTCAGAAGTTAACTGTATCAGTCGACTGCCAAGGGGGTAGTCGACTGGTAATTCTGTATGTTGATTTTTGAGGGGCTTTCAGAAATAAAGTGAGTTCTTTTTGGCACTAGGGGTAGGGTTTCTTGGGGCAATCCTTTGATGGTGTCAAAGGGGGAAGAACTTGGGGTGTTAAGTTAAGTTTAACTTGACAAAAGAATGGATGGTGTTAAGTTAGGGTAGAACAAAACTTGGTATTATGGTGTTAAGTTAGGTAGAACTTAACTTGGTGATATGGTGTTATGTTGGGTAGAACATAATTTGGTGATATGATGTTAAGTTGGGTAGAATATAACTTGGTGTTGGGTGTGAGAATTGAAAATTGGGAGAGGACATAGATTAAGAGGGAGGTTGCCTCTTGTTGCTATGCTTTAATTTTCATAGGTAGTTTTGAGTTTGTGTCAAACTTGGGAATGATGATAGATACATTATTGAATGTATTTTTCCCAAGTAGGTATGGGTACCACAAACTTCTCCACAAAATTTAGAAAATTTTGGAGGTTTGTAGAATTTCTGACGCATTTTTGAAGTTAGGTTCAGAAAGCTGAAATTATGTTTTTCAGTGTGCCAGTCGACTGGCCCAGGGGCAGTTGACTGACACAGGCTGGATTGGGTGTTCAGCAGCTGAAATATGTTCAATTGATGTGAAACGAGTGTGGAACCTTGTAGGGGGTTAGTACACTATTTTTATAATCATTTAAGGGTTCAAAGATCCAATAAGGAGGAAATTGTTGGAGTCTTTTGATGTATGGCAAAGGGGGAGAAGTGTTGGATTTAATTTGGAAAACTAAACACGCCTTTGCAAGAAACCCTAGGTCTAGGGGGAGCCTAGGTAAAGGGGGAGCATGGTTGCTCCATTCTTAGCCTAAGGGGAACCTTGGAGAGGTTCTTAAAAAGTCTTTGTAAGTCTAATGTAGGGGGAGCCTTGGGATAGGTTTTAAAAAGCTCGTTTTGGTAAAAAATCCTAACTTGGGAAGGTTAGGTTGGGGATGCCTTGGGATAGGATCCGTGATTATTTGCATTGCATATGCATTGGCGGTGTAAGTCCAAGGTGGAGCCTTGGCAACATAAGTCCAAATGTTTGTTTAGCATTGTTATTGCTACTTATTACTATTTGTTTTCCCTAACTTAAACGTATTGCCAAACATCAAAAAGGGAGAGATTGTTGGGGCAATCTATGGTTCGAAGTGACCATGTGTTTTGATGTTTGGGCAAAGGGTTTAAGTTAGGTTTACCCTTGTGATTTAATATGTGTATTTGAGTGTGCAGGACTGCAGGTTACACATATTGGCTTAGCTGGACAGCTTCGATACGGTGAAGGGTGGCATGGAGAAAAGCTAGAGGCTTGTGTACACCCGAGGGACCATGGATAGCAGGGATGATGAGCCGAGGGGTGCAAACTTCGAGGCATGCTTGAAGGATGACATGGAGGCAAGCTGGAGGCTTGTGTGCATCCGAGGGACGGGAGCCGAAGACGAAGAGGGCGTAAAGGTAACAGTCAAGACTGCTAGTGAAGAGGCAGCTAAGTCATGAAGGGATAAGAGCCAAGGGAAGAGGACTCCAAGGGTAAGCCGGGAAGTGGACTTCAAAGGGCACACGTGAAGGGTGGCATGGAGGCAAGCCGAGGGCTTGCGTGCGTATCAGAGGGACAATAGATGGTGGAAGAGAACTTCAAGGGGCAAGTCAAGGGAGGATGCTTGAAGGCATACATGGAGGAGGGTCTTCGGAGTGAGGAGGAGTGTCTTTGTAAGCTGGGCAGTCGACTCGTAATATAACAATCGACTACCAACAGGAACAGAAACTCACAGAAGGTAGTCGACAGACCAGTCGACTTCTCTGAGAGCAGTCGACTGGTCGTGACTGGTGTTGGTTGAAAATTTGAACGTTGAGCTGCAACGGTTAATTTTCAGTGGGACCAGTCGACAGCCCTAGGGGCAGTTAACTGGTAGGGTGTTTTCCAGCATTGAGCTTTATTTAAAGAGGCTCGGGTTTGGCTGGAAACCTCTGACAAAACAAGCTTGGTTAGGGCTTGTTAGTAGTATTTTGTACTCAGAGGTGTGCTTGAGATTGTGGCGAGGTTTCTCCACCCACAAGGTGCTACACGAGCTAGCCGGAGGGCATCGGGGGAGTGATCCGCCGAAGGATCGAGGGATCGTCCACCTCACGGACTGTCATGGAGTAGGAGCTTCATCTCCGAACCATGTAAATATGTTTGTTAGCATTATTTCATTTGATTTCCGCTTGCACACGCTAACCTTGTAAGAAGAAAGAAATCGAAAGTTGCTATTCACCCGCCCCCTCTAGCAAGCCGACATCGATCTAACAACAAATATAATACAAATACATATATAATCTTAGCCTTACCGATTGGTTCTGACTTTGGATTTCCCATGAAACCCTAGGTCGAACCGAGTTCCCTTCCCAGGGAACGCACCTTCGCCTACTCCTCTCAGGAGAAGTTTGTTGGTGCAAGATGCATCAGTGGTGTCCTCCTTTAAGTGTTTTAATGTTTGACAATATACTTAAGTCAGTGATACATTGAACAAAGGAAGGGGAATTAAGAGAGGAGTAACCAAAGTCCTAAATTAACCTAGGCAATAAGTCCTGGTTCGAAGAATTGGGCACTAAGTCATGATCATAGATTGGGCAGTAAGTCCTGGCAAAGGGCTGGGCACCGAAGACCTGCTCGGAAGGTGGGCATGAAGTCCTGGTCGAGGTCTGTGCAAGAAGTCCTGGCCTTGGGTTGGGCACTGAAGACCTGGTGAGTAAAGCTGGGCAATAAATTCTGGTGAGTGAAGCTGGGCAAAAGTCCTAATGAGTGAAGTTAGGCACCGAAGTCCAGGACTTAGGGTTCGGGCACGAAGTCTTGGTCCGAGGGATTGAGCAACCTACCTGAGCGATGACTAAGGATAGAAGTAGAGACGGGTCAGGATTCAGACGTCTCGAGATCGGAGAGTATCGAAAGCTAAGCAAAAGTCCACCTGAAGGACTGGGTGGCAACCGTCTCTGGAAAGGAGTAGGTGAAAGGCGCATTCTCGGGGGTGAGAACTTGCGTCGGTTCGATCTAGGGTTTCATGGAAATCTGAAGTCAGAACCAAGTCCTTAAGGCTAATATTGTGTGTATATTTGCTTTGTATTCGTGTATCTTGCAGGTGCCAAGAATGGAAGACAAAGTAGGGAAATCACACAGAAGGCGGCTGGAAGCCTTGAAGCCAGGCGCCCCCAATGGGGGCGCCCAACAGCTTCCAGGCGCCCCCATCAATAGGGGCGCCTAGCTCAAAGAAGGAAAAGCAGTGTCAGCGAAGGAACGCATAAGAGGCTTTCATTCAGGCGCCCGGGTTCATGTAGGTGCCCAGGTCAAAGGTTTTATCAGCAACGACAAGTTCGGTGCAGGGATAAGGTTTGACCAAGCCTATAGGGGCACCCCCATCAACACAGGCGCCCGTACGAAGCCTATAAAAGGGACTTTGACCCCTCAGCTTCGAGAACAACTTCTACATTCATTCTAAGCCATTCCGTGCGATGCAAAAGCGATCAGACGAAGCTCTGCGACCAAGGAAGCTCCAAGAGAAAGTGAGCGACGCTTCGGAGTTCCGGATTGGTCGGATCGTCTGTTTCTATTTGGTTTGTTTTAATTCAAGTTGCATTTCAATTCATATCTTTTTTGTTTGTATATCAACTGTAAGATGGGTTTTCTCCGCTTCCGGAAATTTCGGAAAGGAGACCAATAGTGGACTCACGCCGAGTATATAGGCCTTGGATGTGCTGACCCTGGGGGGTCGGGAACCAAGTAAATAAATCCCACATGTCTATTGTCTTGCTTTTCGTTACTTTATTTTCCGCTGTGTATTTTCTCTTTCTTAGTCCAAAAATTTTTAACGATATTCACCCCCTCTATCATTTTCTTCGATCCAACAAAGTTTGCCAATCGGCTCCTCCGATTAAACTTTTGCCCGATCTTCCGGATCAGGACTTAGGTGCCCAGCCCTCGGCCAGGACTTATTACCCAATACCTCGAATCAGGACTTTGGGCCCAGTTCGTGACCAGGACTTATTGCCCAACCCTCGGTCAGGTCTTCGGTGCCCAGCCCTCGGCCAGAAGTTATTGCCCAATTCCTCGAATCAGGACTTCGTGCCCAACCCTCGGTCAGGTCTTAAGTGCCCAACCCTCGGGTAGGACTAGTGCCCAATCCATGATAAGGACTTAGTGCCTAATTCATCGAACCAGGACTTATTGCCTAGGTTAACTAGGACTTTGTTTACCTTGATACGGATTTCTTGGATTTCTTGACTAACCCTTACCTTGTCTAATATATCACTAACTTAAGTATATTGTTAAACATTGAAACACTAGAGGAGGACATTACTGATGCATCTTACACCAACAATCTCCTCCTTTTAGATGCTTGACAATATCTTAAGTTAAATTGGATTTAAGGGTTAAGTTTTGATCCTTGGGAGAAAAAAAAAAATTTGATTTAAGTTTTGATCCTCGGGAGAAAAAAATATTTTGATTTAATTTTTGATCCTTGGGAGAAAATTTTTTTCTCTAACTTAAGCTTCTCTCTCCCCCTTTGTCACACATAAAAAAAATGATAAAAAGACTTGCGCCAACAATGAATATTTCTTAGGATAATTCTTTGAAAGCATATAATTTTTGATAAAACATTTTGAAACTCTTCTCCCCTTGTCTGAAAAAGACTAGTTTGAAAAAAAACTAAGTACCTAAATTGCACCTAGAAAAATATTTTGTACTTGAAAAAGTATTGTGCACTTTGAAAAATATTTTGCACTTGGAAAATCTTTTGCTCTTTAGAAAAATATTAGGACTTTGAAAAATATTTTGTATTTTGCACTTTTAGAAAAATATTTTGCACTTGAGAAGTATTTTAAAAAATATTGTGCACAAAAAAAATTTATACTTTGAAAAATATTGTGCACTTAAAAAAATATTTTAAAAATACTTTAAGACTTTTGAAAGAAGATTTTCAAAATATGTTCTTGACTTGGATTCTTTTCCAGTCTGACATAATCCTAGGAAACCTTGTTAACTACAAGGAAATTTTCCTAAGTGTCATGGAAATTCTTCAAACTCTAGTAAAATTATTTTCAAAAGTGATTCCTGAAAAAAGATTTTCAAAATAAGCATTTTGAAAATGATAGTATAATATCTTTATAAAGTGATTTTTAAGACCAAAAAAATATGATTTTAAAATGAGAGAATACTTATGTTTTCAAAATGATTTTGAGAATATACTATATGAAAATATAATATTTTGAAATATTTAATCATTCTTTTAATTTGACCTCCCCCTAAACTTGACACAGTCCTAGGAAGCTTGTTGACTACAAGTGATCTTCCTCTGAGTCTTAGGGTTTGATTGAAACCAAAAGAATTATCTAATAATTTCAAAAAAAATCATCAAAAAAAAGAATCAATTTCTTTTGACTTAGACTCCCCCTAAATCTAACACATCTAAGGAGTTCTTGTAGATCATAATGGAGGCTTCCTATGTGTCTTTAGGGTTTATCAAAATCAAAAGAGTAATTTAAAACAATTTTTGAACGGCATTTTGAAGTGATATAATAAGCCAAACAAACTTTTGACATGCATATGCATTTTGAAATAGCATTTTGACATGCATATGCATTTTGAAAAAGATATTTTGAAGTATATCATAAGTTTTGAGACATTTTCTAAAATATATTTTGAAATGATAATAATTTTTAAAGCACCATGTATTTGAAAGATCTGAATTTTTCGGAAAGAATACTTTCAGAAACGAGTAAAATTAAAAATAATTTAAACAAAAAAATGCTCCCCTTGAACCCGACACCGTCTGACTCTATCTAAGTGTCTTAAGGGACTTTAGTGTTGACCTAAAAGGTTTGTGTCTAAGAGTGTAGGTCAAACAATTTTTTGAAAAGATATAAATTTGAAAATGTATTATGTATTTAAGCAACCTGGCAAGCATGAAATCCATAAAAATATTTTTATATTGAAATATTATTTTGAAAATAGATTTTTAGAAAAATATTCTAAGGATTTTGAAGACATTGTGAAAACATCTATCAATTAATTAGTCCTTAACATTTCACCCACTAAATGTATCAATACAAGCAAGCATGGTTGCCTTATGGGTGTATTGTGAGATGCTTGAATAATTTTTCTCAATTTCTTTGTAGATTGGTTGACCTTGAGTTAGATTTGAGTTTAATCAATTTGTAATATAAAAGTAACTTTCAATAATCGAGTTCTTGGTCTTGGTGAGGCACAGAGACCTTCTTTGGTCGTAGCCTTATTGGATCATCAACCCTTTCCTTAGACAAAGCCTTTTAAAGAAATAATACCTTTATTTTACTCTTTGAAAAGCACTGGTCTAACTAGTCTAGGATGTGGCGAGATAGCTTCGGCTCGTTCCACTTAGCTAGGCCAAGGTTCCCTAATGTACTATCATCTCGCCCCACCCTGGTACTAGCTAGGTTAGGCAAGTGTTAATCAATCTTTTTCCTATCTAACCATTCTAAATCATGCGAAAAATTAAACATGAATGACATGACATATATTAAAAAAACATCAGCAAATGCATGAGCATGACATTTATGCATGAGTCAAGCAAGTCAAAATATTTTATTAGGTTTCTAATAATGTACAAAATTATCGATTTGATACATATCATGTGAACCCACGAATATGCCAACCCACTTTGACATATTTAATTTTATTAAATTGATTGTTGCGATTGGGAAAACTTTTATTTAATTTCATAATTAAGGGTATTATAATCAGAATTTTAGTTCGTGGATTGAGTTTGAAATTTAGTTATTAATAACTAATTAGAAGTCAATTAGGTTGAAACTATTAATTTTAATTAAGGTTGACATTATTAAGAATTGATTAGAGTTAAAATTGATTAAGGATTAATTAAAGTTAAAATAAATAAGTATTAATTAAAGTTAAAATAATTAAGGATTAATTAAAGTTAAAATAATTTAAAATAATTAAGGATTAATTAAAATTAAAATAATTTAAAATAATTCAGGATTAATTAGAATTAAAATAATTAAATATTAATTAAAGTTAAATTAATTAAAAATTAATTAAAGTTAAAATAATTAAGTATTAATTAAAGGTAAAATAATTAAGATTAATTTAAGGATTAATTAAAGTTCAAATAATTAAGGATCAAATTAGAGTTAAAATAAATAAGGATTAATTAAAGTTAAAATAATTAAGTATTAATTAAGGTTAAAAATTAATTAAGATTTAATTAAGGTTGTTAAGATTTAATTTGATTTAAGTTATCAATTAGATTTCAAAATTTCTGAGTTAAATAATAGTTGTGGGTCTAACAGTATCATTTTCATTAATTCAAAAATATCTGAATAATCTACTATTTCTTCTTCATTTGATTTTTCAAGTTTTTCTATTACTTCTACTTTGTTTGAATTTTTGTAGACTTTATTAAGTGTAGCCTTGATTCTAAGAAATTCTTCTTCCTCCTCGTCCCCATTATCAGAGTT
>JAGFNQ010000237.1:44168-72662 GCA_024364735.1 Boesenbergia rotunda
TCATGCCCAGTCCGCGACCAAGACTTATTGCCCAACCATCGGTCAGGTCTTCGGTGCCCAGCCCTTGGCCAGCACTTATTGCCTAATTCCTTGAATCACGACTTCGTGCCCATCCCTCGGTCAAGTTTGAGGTGCCCAACCCTCGGCCAGGACTTAGTGCCCAATCCATGATCAGGACTTAGTGCCCAATTCTTCGAACCACGACTTATTACCTAGGTCAACTAGGACTTTGTTTACCTTGCTACGGATTTCTCGGATTTCTTGACTAACCCTTACCTTGTCTAATATATCACTAACTTAAGCATATTGTTAAACATTGAATACTAGAGGAGGACATTACTGATGCATCTTGCACCAACAGAACTTACTTACCTTGATTGCTCCCCCTGGATCCTTGAGTCTTCATTCTGGGCATTGACTTTTGTAGTGACCCATTTGTTTTCACTTGAAGCATTCAATATGCTCATTCCTTTTTCAGACTCCTGGCATTGGTTCCTCCTTTGCCTCCGATTGTGTGGATATTCTCTTATAACTAGGGCACTTATTTTTGTAGTGCTCTCTTTCACTGCATTTAAATATATATTACATGTCCTTTAAATTTTGAATTTACAATTTTACCTTTTAAACCCTCATTAGGATTCTCCCCTTGACTATTGCCACCTCGGGTTTAGGTTCAGACTCTTGTTCTAACTCAGATTCTGATCCAACTATCTCCTCCTTAGCTATCAAGGTCATCAAGTTGATTTGGTCAGGTTGTTCTGAGTCAAATGATGACTCGTCCTTGGACTCATATCTTGATTCAGATTCATATTCGATTTCTAATTGATCTTCTAGCTTCGACGGTCTCTTGTGAAGTTTGATCAGTCAAGTCCAAAGTCCATAAGCATTTTAGTACTCTCCTAACATACATAAGATTTCATTAGGCAAAATATTAAGCAATATGTTTGTTACCTTTGTGCTTGCCTTAGAGTTTTGAGTCAGCTTCTTTAGTGTTATCTAGCAGTTGAGACTTTCACTTCGTATCAACCATTCCATTGTTCGCCTCCAGTAGTTGAAATCATCTTGGTCGTATGGTGGAGGCTCATAGATATTTTTCCCTTCTTCGTGCTCCATTTTCTTTGTACCAAAAAAAAATAAAATAAAAGAGTCTTCCAAGTCTTTGTCTTAGGATTAGCAATGCGGGATGAAATATTAATTAAAAGAAATGGTGTAAAGAAAGGAATTTTTAAGAGAGAAAGAAAAGAATTTTAAAATGCTTGAATGGCGGTGAAGCTTTTTCAAAGCAACATTGCTCTGATATCACTTGTAGGACCATTGAGAATGAGAGAGGGGCGGGGGTGAATCTAGATCGTTAATGTTGGTGCAATCTTTGTTAGGTCAGGGATAACCTAGTTTGACTAGGCTAGGGTGAGCTTATGTTTGGTAAGCTTGGTAAGCTTAAGGTTGGATGTTTCGATGTTTGGTAATAATGTTTGAATATCGTATGATGTTTGAATATCGTGTGAGTCAAGTGGTTAAGGATGATTGGAGACTTGACTGGAAAAGACCTAGAAGAATTAGGTGAAGTCTAGGTGGATCGGGCGTAATTTCTCCTTGCCTAATTTATCATCTCTCGAACGTCGCGTATATTCTTCTAGTATAATTGTGTACTCATTTGTAGCTCTTCATCTCTCAGACACACCAAGCCTATTGGCTCCATTCCCGTGTCATCCTTCTCGCTCGCTACATCTTCCGCTCAACTTTTTGTACTCTTAAATTCCTACATACTTAGACATAAGAATCAAAAATAACAGGACCTAACTTGACTTGATTGACCATATCAAAACTTACTCAGGGTACTTATAATCTCTCCCTTTTTAATTAGTATCAATCTGAGTTAACTTAGGATAAAACAACAAGAAATTAAATAAAACTTGTTACACCCAATTCATAAATTTTGTAGTTAAGTATACAATAATAATTTAATACTTAGTCACAAGCAAAATAAATTTTGCAATGATAAGCCTCCCCTTTTACTTAATTCTACTAATTCTCACCCTTCGATCACATCAAATAATAGGGATAACGAAAACAAATATGAAAAAAAAATCTATGGGGTAATACAATTTTCATATGAAATTCTGGATTTTTTTAAACAAATTGCAACTTAAATAACATATAAAATCTCAGATTTGGAAAGAATAAATAAAAAAATATTGCTATTTCGAAAAAATACTGATTTTTTTGTTATAATTAATAGTGTCTTTTTAGATCATAGGAAAAATTCTCACTAAAAATACACTTTTAATTTTTCTCAAAATAATTATTTGTATCAAAAATAATTATTTTTGAATGTAAATCATTAAAAATATAATTTTTGGAAAATTGATTGGAAAATTTTTTTGTTTATGTGAAATTGAACAAATGTTCACAAGAAAATTTGTTTCATCAAAAATCTATCTCCAAAAATTTTTAATTATAAAATTCATTTTTTGAAAAAAAACCCTAGAAAAGATTTTAACAGTTAGAAAATTTTGAAAATTTTTGACAATGTGTGACTATAATCAATCTAACTCTACTAAAATAATTACAAAAAAAATAAATTTTCTATATATAAAAAAACAATTTTATTTACAGAACTAAAGATTTTTTAAATTAAAATTTTCAAAAATAAATGTATGCTTTAGAAAATCTTACTAATTTTTCTCAACAGTCAACATATAATGTATAATTTAAAAAAAATGGTTTTCAAAAATAGTCTTTGTAACATTTTTTTAATTTAAAATTTTAAATTTTGATAAAGAATTTATAAAAATTCATTTAAAGGTCAAAAAATTCTACGAATACATAATATCAGTGTCTATCACAAAACACTTTTAGACAAATTTAAATCAGGTCAAAAGTACTTTCAAAGTTTTTTCATGTAACCATGAAATTCTAAAGCAACTTATTCACTTTAAATAAAACAATAAATTCTAGCATGCACAACAAAATCTAATAGTTCAAAACAGATTTGAAAATCCAAAATAAATCTTTACCTACTAGATTTATTAAAAATTTTGGTAGAATATAATTTCTAGATATTTTTGTAATTTGGCTTCTATGGTTTCTATTGTACTTATTAAATCCTCCATTATATTTAATATCCCTTTTTGAATTTTTTTTATCAAATTTGTGCATGCATGATCTTTTTTCAACATTTCTTTTTGTTCTTTTAGTTTATCATTTTCATGCTTCAGTTTGTCAAAAAGCTCTAATGGACATATAGTTGGTAATTTCATTTTGAGATCTATATTGCCCTTTTTTAATTTAACATATTTAGATTTTAACTTGCATAATGATTTAGTCATTAATTTTATACCATGATAAAGATTATCAGGAGGTAGAACACTTACCATGTCGAATTTGAAGTTGGATTTGTCGGGTCGAGATGGACCGACAAGAGGGGGGTGAATTGTCGCTGTAAATAAAACCCAATATTTTGTGCGATCTCACAAAGAATTCAGATTAGTTGTAATAATCAGTTAAAACAAACATAAACTAATTAAACTAGTAAAAGGCTAAGACACAGGGATTTACTTGGTTACAACCTAGGTGGTTGCTAATCCAAGATGATTGAAGCTCACTATCAAAATCTCCTTCTGGCGGAGAAGTATTTTACAGACTTTGAAACACAAGACAGAGGAAAACTAATAACTGAATTGTATGTAATTGATGATTTGATTGATATTGAGCTCTAGAGGCCTATTTATAGCCCCGGTCAGAGTTATCAATTTGCTGACGTGACGCTTATAGGGCGCCCGAGTGCTCTTGGGCACCTGACACATGGCCCAAGAGTTATCCAAAGAGCAACATTTGCAAATGGCTAAAAACAGCCTCTCGGGCACCTATATAAACAGGGGCGCCTGAGTGCTCGGGCTCCCGAGAGCCCAGGCGCTTGTATGCTTACGGGCACCTAAAAGTGGATCTTTTGGTCAGCAACCACTGACCACTCTCCAATGTGACTTCCGGTCTTCTTGGGTGATTTCTGGCCAACCGGAGTTAGACTCATCCGAACTTGACTCCAGCCTTTCACCCCTCGAGCGTCCTTCCTTCTGGCTTCTTGTCCCTTAGACGTCGCACACGTCCTTTTCGCTCCATCGATATACTCTTTTACAGTTTTCGCGTCCCTCAAATGCACCGAGCTTGTCAGTTCATCTATCCGTGCAATCCTTCTCGTTCACTGCGTCTTACGCTCGACTTGCTCTGCTCCTAAGTTCCTGCACACTTAGATAGAGGGATCAAAACCAACAGGACCTAACTTCACTTGGTTGATCACATCAAAACTAATCAGGGCACTGATGGACCCAATTTAGCTAATTAAAGTTGTCACGAAATGTGTGGATCCGTCAGAATTTAGATATTTATAAAGCTGGAAACCCTTTTTGCAATCAAAGAAGAAAAACGTAGTAAAGGGGCCACAGGTCGTATTTTTCCAAGGCTAGTTCAAGTTTGTTTGATTCAAACTTGCGTTTATGTGTCGTCAATGTTTTTGGGTTTCAAGTAAAATCTGGTGTTTGGTTTCAAATAGACAAGAAAATGCAATGAAAAGGAAAGAAAAATTAACTTTGCAAACTTAAACTAGAACTTTGCAACTAATGATTCAACTAATGGGAAAATTAACCAACTAATTACTTAACCAATTTTGAAAACCAATCTGATTTCAAATTGCAAAACAAATACTAAGCAAGTGAACAAAAACAGTAATGGAAATTTTCGGAAGCAAACCAACTTGAATCAAATGCTAGCTTCAAACTTAAAGAACAACAATTGTCTATATGGATGATAAGGTTTAAGAATGATCCGAATACAAACCTACTGATTTCAAACAACTTATCACAAGAAAAACAACATCTAACTTGACACCAATCGGTGTCTACACCTCTACTGATACAATGTGCAGAAATAGAATCACTCTTGATACAAATAAAAATAAGAGAACTTATGTACCCAAAAATTGGGATTAACTGCAGAAATTATACATGCTCAGCTCAGCTTGGTAGGCTAGGCTATCAGGGATCTAATACGTAGTATTGAAGGAAGAAACTTCAGAAATGAGATGCTGGATAGTGCAGAACAAGAAAGTGCAGAAAACACTAAAGAATTGCAGAAAACAGTCCTAATGCAGCACAAACCTAACAAAGCAAGCTAGATATGAATGCATCATCCATTGTTCAGACAAGAAATAGAGAAACTAAGGTTTACTTGACTCAAAATTACAGCAATTACAACTGAAAATTGACAGAGATTGGCACTGAACAATTGCAGAAAGAAGAAAAACTGATACGCAAGGATACAAACTGAAAATTGACAAAATTTCTGAATGGAAATCAAACTAAGATTAAATGTACTTGATCACTTAACTATCTATCTATCCAATTCAAATGCTGTTTCAATAACAAATGAATGCGGAAGTGATACAAAAGCACTAAGTAAGCTGATCAAAATACTGAAACTGTAAATGGCACGCAGAAAACAGGGCTGATACAATGAAAACAGAATTGAAATGCAAGCTGTAAACTGAAGATTCACTGAATTCGTATACAATGGATCACTGAACAAGTTCACTAACTAATCTACTTGTAGTATAGAACCTAATTAAAGCTGGAAAAATTCAGAAAACAAAGAACTAAACAACTGATACGAAGACAGTAACAGAATTGAAATTACAGCAACGAAATTACAGCTAAAACATAAAGAAATGCCATAAAACTAAGTCTCGACCATTCCTTGTATCAAGACCACCTTGTTCGTCACGCAAGGGCAAGCCAAGAACCCCTTCAACTCGCAAACCAATGGAAAATTGCTCCAACTTCAGATCTGATCATAGATTCGCACACAGCTGCAAATCAGTGATTAAATCTCCATAGAAACCTCTTCCAAGGATCCAGATCTTGCTCCAAGGTGCTGATCGAGTTGGCCATGCCTTCGGATGGAAGAAATCGCAACTAAAACGAAGAACAAATGAAAATACTGGAAACTGAGCTGCGAAGACGCGACGCCGAGATCTGAACAGGGCAGCCGTTTAAATAGTTGAAGCAGTGGACGGCTGAGATTGATTCCGCTTCATCCAACGGTGGATCCTCGTCCGATTTGATTCAAATTTTCCAGATCTTGATCAGAGGTTAGGATCATCCTCGTGGTAGCTTGGATCTGCCAGATCTCCAACGGATGGTTCAGATCATCTTGATCTTTGAATGGATGGTCTAGATCACTCGGATCATGATTCAACGGCTAGATGATCTCTGATTGGGCTGAAACTCTCAGATCTTGATCTGATTGCTTGATTAACCTTAATCCCAGCTCGGATTGATCAGAAGTTCTCAGATGGTCTAGATCTAACCGTTCTTGCATCGAACGGTCCAAATTAGTTGACGCTTGATTACTTGATCTAGTCCACTTTTGACTCATCATTTGACCCAACATGACCTAGGTTCATGATCCCTCCAAGCCTGCAAAAGTTGATCAAAAATTTAGTGACAAAACAACTCAAATATATCAAAATTTGCAATTAAGTCCAAAAAGAGTATAAATCCTAAAACCTAGGGTAAATCCACAATTATACAAGTAAAATATGGGTCAAATTCAGATTTAAGAATATGAAATGATCAACAAAATGACACTTATCAGGCACCAACAGGATTCACCCCTTCATTGTTGTTGTCTTTTGACGTAGCTCCTTATTCATCGATGCTTTTGATGTTTATTCGGGCAAACTTTTGTCATCTTCTTCTTCTTAGTGGCTTGCTATTAGTGCAACTCCGACGTATTCCTTAATCTCATACTCTGATGATGACTCGTCCCATATAGTTTTTAGGTTCTTATGCTTCGATCAAATTGGCCCTTTGTCTTTTTCTTTGTTATTAATTCAATTTTAGACAGTTGTCCTTGATATGCCCTTTTCTTTGCAGTTGTAGCATCCAATTTTTCTTTTACCTCATAGATTTTTCTTGGTCTACATCTCATTAAATTTGTTAGATTTAAAAAACTTTTTGAAGTTTCTAACCATAAAAGCTTCTTGATCCTCGTCGAGAGATGTATCTGAATCTGATTCTTCTACTTTGGCTTTTAGTGCTAGGTTCTTATTCGTATTCTTTCTTGACCCTACACATCTAGATTCATGAAGCTCAAAAGTAGAGAATAGACTTTGTAAGCTACTTATCTTGAGGTCCTTCGAGATATAATAGAAGTCAACTATTGACATCCATTCCAGTGTTCTCATAAATACATTAAGAGTGTACCTTAACGAATCCTAATTCTTTACCGTTTCTCCGAGGTTATTGAGTTCAGTGATCAGCTCCTTTTGTTTTACGTTCAGTTGAGCTACTATTTCTCCCTTTTTCATTTGGAGGCTCATTAGTTGATTCCAGAGCAGGTCTCGTATTGCTAGCTTAGCTTTAGAGGTTCCTTCGTGGAGCATAAGAAATTTTTCCCAAAGTTCCTTGGCAAAGTCGTAGGTGCTGATTTGATCGACTTCTTGCCACGACGGTACACATAGAAAATGAAATTCTGTCTTACCATTTGCCATAAAGTCTTCTATTTGATTTTTGGTCCAGTAGTACTCTTCAATTTCTCCTCCATCCTCGTTTCTCGATGCTTCAAAATCATATTTTATTATTAGTAAAATATCAAAAATCTATTTTAAAATATACCTCCATTTTCTTTTTCCACGGGTGAATACTAGATCCGACCATCATCTTGTTGCTTTAGGCGACGATTAGTCCTCCTGAAGTGGTTAGGCTTTGATACCACTTATAGGTACGAGTTAAACTGGCTAGAGGAGGAGGAGGGAGGGGGTGAATAACCCTACAAATATAATTATAGAATTCTCTTACTTTTTAAACTTAGCAAAGATAATGAATTAATTAAGCAATAAATATTAATCAATAACATAAATAAAGAAAAGAGATTCAAAATGTACTTGGTTACAGCCATGGAGATTACTAATTCAAAACAATGAAAGCACACTTAAAACTCCTTCGTTGAAGGCGAAGAAACCTCTTACAGACGTTGAAAAGCTTATATAAGAGTTAGAAAATTGAATACTAGTTATTGTTTTAAATTCATAACTCTAGGGTGCTATTGATAGCCCAACGGTCAAAGTGACTATTTACTGACGTGACATTTAGAGTGTCTCAGTTGAGACACAGGGAGCTCTCAATGGATAAAAGTTTATCCACACAGCAATGGTAGCTTAATGACTATTGCTCACTTGAAGTGCCTCATTTCACAAGGAAGGTGCCTCAATTGATAAGTAAGGTGTCTTGATTCATAGTGAGGGCTCCTTGAGTACTGTTTAACCGAGGTACCCTCAGTTATAACTGAAGCGCCTCAATTCATCTTTGCGGAAACTCTAATCTTCATAATCGAGGCACCCTCAATCACAACTGAGGAGCCGTGGGTCTTCAAGGTCAGCCTCTGAGTTAACCTTTATGGACTTCACTCACTTGGGTGATGCTCAGGCCATCTGGAGTTGAGTTCACATGAACCCAACTCCGATCCGTAACTCCTCGTCCTTTAAATGCATCGAGCCCGTTGGCTCCCTTCCCATGCCATCTTTCTCGCTCGCTCCATCTTCCGCTCCATTGACTTCTCGTGCTCCTAATTTTCTGTTAGGATCTTGCCGTGTGCTAGAGGGGGGGGGGTAAATTGCACTTTTTCAATCTTATCTTCCTATAATGGTTAGTGGCAAGCGGAATAACAAAAACTAAAACCTAACACACAAGAAAGACACACCTATTTACATAGTTCGGAGATGAAACTCCTACTCTACGACTGTCCGTAAGGTGAATGATCCCAATCCTTCGGTGGATGATTCCCCGGAACACCTCCGGCTAGCTCTTGTCACTCCTTATGGGTGGAGAAACCTCGCCACAACCTTGGACAATCACTGAGCAATACCAGGCAACTAACAAGCTCTAACCAAGCAAGTTTCGCCAAGAAGAAACAGCCATAAACAAGCTCTCTTAAATAAAGCTCGAGGCTGATATGACCGTTACCAGTCGACTGGTCCACTCTGAATTCGAATATCACCGCCTGACCTTTCGAATTCTGGCCACCATCAGTGGATTGGTCCTGGACCAGTCGGCTGATCTTACTGTGAACCCTATCAGTCGACTGGTCCCTCACCAGTCGACTGGTCCACTCCCTAAGTCTAGGTTTACCCTCCCCGAGTGCATTTCTCTTAGCACTCGAACCCTCACGACTTAGCCCCCCCGAGTACAATTCCCTCTGCACTCAGAACCTCACGATCTAGTTGACTCTTCATCCAGCAACCTCGATCTGTTGCCTTCACGGCCTCTTCGTCTTCGGCTCCCGTCCCTCAAATGCACACACAAGCCCTCGGCTTGCCTTCATGCCATCCTTCACGCATGCCTCGAAGTCTGCATCTCTCGACTCATCATTCCTCCTCCAGCAGCCTCAATCTATTGCCTTCAAGCCCTCTTTGACTTTGGCCCTCATCCCTCAGATGCGCACACAAGCCCTCGGCTTGCCTCCATGCCACCCTTCACCGTACTTGAAGATATCCAACCAAGCCTATGTGTATCCTACAAACCTGCACACTCACATATACATATTAGATCAACATGAAATCCTAACTTAATCATATTGATACACACACATCAAAGCCCATGATCCTCCCGATCATACTTGGGTCGATTGCCCCAACAATTCCTACACACATAGACATAAGGATCAAACAGAACTGGACTTAACTTGACTAGATTGACTACATCAAAACCTACCTGGGGTACTTACACTCCTATGTTTGGATAAAGAGGACCAGACATCAGGCAGGAAGTCCTGGTAGACAGCCAAGCAGAGAAGCCATAGCTGTTGCCATGCAAGGAAGACCTAGAAAGTCAGTTGGACTGAGAGAAAAGGAAGTCCTAGTAGGTCGTTAGACTGTGGACAATGAAAACTTAGTGGGTCAAGGATCAGAGTCAAATGGATAGGTTTTCTTCTTGAGATGAGGATCAGACATTTAACAGATAGACTTTCCTGTTGAGGGGGGTCTTGTGGTCCTTCGTTTGGGGGGGTGTGATTGTGTTAAAAATGAAAGTCCTGTTGGTGCAGAAAGCACCCAAGTCGAACCTGTGTTTTG
This sequence comes from Boesenbergia rotunda, assembly GCA_024364735.1. Taxonomy (NCBI): domain Eukaryota; kingdom Viridiplantae; phylum Streptophyta; class Magnoliopsida; order Zingiberales; family Zingiberaceae; genus Boesenbergia; species Boesenbergia rotunda. The sequence continues at coordinate 54,292 of JAGFNQ010000237.1, forward strand.
ATAATGACAAAAGGGTTCAAAAGTTAAGGTATAATGTTTATCTAACGTGTTACTCAAGTGTGCAGGCAAAACCCTAGCGAAGGACAGCTAGGCTCCTGGAGAAGGAGTGCCAGGATACAAAGCCCTAGTGAAGGACAGCTAGGCACCAGGCGAAGGACAGCTTGGTACTGAAGCCCTAGCGAAGGACTGCTAGGCACCTGGCGAAGGAGTGCCAGGATACAAAGCCCTAACGAAGGACAACTAGGCAACAGGCGAAGGATAGCTTGGTACTGAAGACCTGGCGAAGGACAGCTAGGCACCTGGCGAAGGACTGCTGGGCAAAAGTCCAACCGGAGAAGACGGTTGGCATCAGGTCCATTCTCCCGAGAGGAGTAGATGAGGACGCGTTCCCCGTCGAGGGAACAGTAGGCGTCGGTTCGACCTAGGGTTCCATTTTGGAGACCCAAAGTCAGAACCAAGATAGCTAAGGCTGTAAAAAATCTAACACATTATTGCTTTATGTTGTTTTTGTACTAACCCTGGATGCAGGACCGAAGGAATGAGTGTCTACAGCTCAGAGAGTCTTAAAGGAGTGAGGCAGCAACTGACCAGGGCGCTCGGAGTGTCCCGGGCGCCCCCAAGGTGAACACAAAACAAAATAAAGCAAAGTAAGCTTCGGCAACTTATGGGCAGGGCGCCCCCTTGCTCCCCGGCGCCCCCCATGCTCCCGGGCGCCCCCAGCGTCCCAGGCACCCCCAGTTCAAGCAATCGAAGCAGACTCCAGCGAAGCCAATGGATAAGAGTTGACCCGGTCAACCCGGGCGCCCCCAGCGTCCCGGGCGCCCCTGTCAAAGCCTGATCCCGAGTTTTAAGGAATCAGGGCTGACCGAGAAGAACTCGGATCGACTGACACGTGGGGGGGGGGGGGGGCGCCCCCGACGTTCCGGGTGCCCCCAGGGGCTATAAAATGGCCCTCGACCCCAAGGCTTCGGTAACTTAATTCGTTCAACTCATCCACGCTCTTCTGCTCCCGCGCTTTGCTCCAGAAACGTCCCGACTCGAGACACAAGCGCCGACGACGTCCCTCTGCTCCGAGAAACATTCCACACCGGACGTCGGTAACGAAGAGCCGTTTTCTTTTTGTGTTTACTATACTGCAATTGTAACATCTATTTGTAAACCGTTTTGCGCACATATAGAATTGCCCGCAGTAAACGGCCAACGACCATGGGCCTTGGAGTAGGAGCCGACCGCGACTCCGAACCAAGTAAAAAACTTGGTGTTTGCGTGTGGTTGTTTTAATTTTCGCTGTGTAATTTCTCTAACTCTTAAATCCGAACGTTTAACAATATTCACCTCCCTCTATCGTTTCTCTCGATCCAACAAGTAGTATCAGAGCGGGGAAGCTCAAATTTGATGCAACCACCAATTTGAGAATTTTTCGAATTTTTTTAAAATCTTTTTAATATTTTTTTCAAAAATTTTTTCGTTAATCGAGGTTGGTGCAACACCCCTCGACAAATATTTTTTCTTTATCCAGCACTACTAATCCAAGACCAAGTCTTGGGATATTTCTCTCTCTTTTTCTTAGCTTCAGATAAATGGCCATCCAAGAAGGTTTCAGCACTGCAAGACCACCTCTCTTCAGTGGGGAGGACTTCTCCTACTGGAAGAGCAGAATGGAGGTCCACCTGAAAACACAGGTGGACATGTGGATAATCATCCAGTTCGGACTGGAGATTCCGAAAAATACTGAAGGAGTACCTCAAACCTACAAGGAGTGGGACACCGCTCTGAAACGGAAAATTGAAGCTGATGTAAAGGCAACCCAGACTCTCCAATGCGGCTTAACAAAAGAAGAGCTGAACCGGGTGGGTCCTTTCAACAGTGCCAAGGAGCTGTGGGGGAAACTGATCGAGCTATACAAAGGAACATCAGACACTCGGATCAGCAAAAGAGATCTGCTCCTGAACAAGCTGTATACGATCAAAATGATCGACAATGAAACAACAGCTCAACTTCACGCCCGAATTCAAGAATTAATGAATGGACTACACACCATCGGTCACAAGGTAGAAAACCGTGACCTAATAAGGTATGCTTTAAATGCTTTCCCGAGAAATATCTTGTGGGCATCTATGGTAGATGCATACAAGGTTTCAAGGGACCTTTCAAAAATTAAATTAGATGAATTATTCTCTGAATTAGAATTACATGAGCAGACTAACTGCACCCTAGCCGAGAAAGGCATTGCCTTTATTGCAGGAAAATCTGAAAAGAAATCCAACCAACACCTGAGTCTGAATCAGACTCAGACTCTGAAGACGAAGGAGATCGACCAAAGCTGGTCCGACTGGCAAGAAACTACTACAAGGAATTAAAGAACCAAACCAACAGAAGGAAAGCCAGCCGAAGAAAAGATGAACCAGCTGAACCCGCAAATGAAAAGAGCAAGCCCAACATGACCTGCTACGAGTGCAAGAAGAAGGGACACTACAAGACCGAATGCCCTAATTTGAAGGAAGCAAAGAAGACAAGGAAGAAGAAAGCACTTCAAGAAACGTGGGACGAGTCCTCCTCCTCCGAAGAAGAAGAGGTCCCACAATCGAACCTACTCGCACTAACCGCCTCAGAAGAAGTCGAGACCGAGTCAGAGTCAGAGTCAGAACAGGGCGACGACAGACTGACATTTTCAGAAGAAGGCGAAATCAAGGTAAGTGGTTTTACTAGAAGTCAATTAAATGAATTAATCTCTTATCTTTCTCGAGATTTGGCGAAAGCTAAACTCCGAATCGAATCCCTCCGACAGAAAGTAAAACTCCTGAAAGAGGGAGCTGACTCTAAACCCTTAACTGAGAAGGTTCAAGAAGGAACCTCTACTCAAGTTGAAAAACTTGAGAAAGAGAACTCCTCCCTGAAAACTCAGGTTAAGGATCTTAGATCAACGTTAGAATGATTTACTTCTTGTTCCAAGGGTCTTGACATGATTCTTGGAAAACAGAAATCGGTTCTAAATCGATCCGGACTAGGCTATAGAACCAAATCTAGACAAAGATCCTATTATGCTGTACTGAACCAGTCTAGACCTAAAGTTCAGGCATGGGTACCCAAACTATGCCTGAACAAACAAATTGGATCAAATCAATATTGGATCCCCAAGGACAAGATTCACATCTTGCCAAACCATTATCGTGGCTATAGTCCAGGGGGAGCCAAGTTAAAAACCATATTTATTGTTCGATAAAATTCAATTCCTGCTTGCATGTTTGCTTGTGTATTTAATTTCTGCAATTTACCATGCTTAGACTTAGGATTGGCAAGTTTAAGGACCAAACCAACTTAACTGAAATTTGACAACATAGTATTGGGAGGAGGTGAGATGATAGTACGTTAGGGAAGCCAATTCTAATAAGCTCAAGTATACTCTACTTGGTCTCTTTAGACTGGTGAAACTAGCCGAAGCTACCATCCAAGACCCAAACTAGTTAGACAAGAATTTTTCAAAGATTAATTTTGAAAATGAAATTTCACTGAAAGGCTTTGTCAAGGAAAGGGTTGATAATCCAATAACGGCCAAAGAAGGCCTAGTGCCTCGCCAAGACCTGGAAGCCAATCTCTAAAATTCAAATTCGAATCTAATATAAATTTTCTGTTAGTTATAGATTTAAAACATTTTTTTCAAAATAAATTCAATTGTTTTCAAAATTAATTAAGTTTTTTAAAATAAATCATGTTTTTTAAAAATTCTTTTATCAAAACCTGTCTCACAAAACCTATAAGGCTAACGTGGTTGAAAACCCTAGATTTGGGTGAGACAGACTAGGCAGTGAAAATCAATTTAAGCTATTCCTGACTCTAATTGGATCCAAATCAACAAAACTCTTTATGTGTAGGAACATAAAGATTTGGACCAATGGATGTTGGATAGCGGTTGCTCCAGACACATGACTGGAGATAAATTGAAATTCACCAAACTCAAGTTCAAGAACCTAGGCTCAGTGACATTTGGCAACAATGCTACACTCAAGGTAATTGGGTCAAGTAATATTGAACTTAAATATGACTTTGTTATTAAGAAAGTTCTTTTGGTTGAAAACTTCAATTTTAACCTACTTAGCATAAGTCAGTTATGTGATTCTGGTTATATAGTTACCTTCAACAATTTTAACTGCCTGATTAGAAAATTGTAAAACTCAGAAATCATGCTTAAGGGCACTAGAAAAAATAATGTTTACACTATAAACCTTCCCTTAGTACCTAAATGCATGTTAACTCAGTTAGAACAATCAAACCTTTGGCATAGGAGATTAGGTTACACTAACCTAAGAATTATTTCAAAAATCACCCAACTTGGCATAATTAAAAGTATCCCCAAAATTAAAAATCATGAAAACCTAATATGTGAATCATGTAATCAAGGTAAACAAACTAGATCCAATCACAAACTAATTCAATCTGATCTAACTCAAACTACACTTGAGCTCCTACACCTTGACCTATTTGATTCACATGGAGCCAAGTCACTAAGCGAAAATCGATACTGCTTAGTCATAATTGATGATTACTCTAGGTTTACTTGGGTTAGATTTCTAAAGACCAAAGATGAAACCCTAAACCTATTTAATGAATTCTGGAAGTTAATTGAAAATCAAACCGATACTAAAATCAAAAGACTTAGGAGTGACTGTTAGATCGTGAAAATCGATAGAGGGGGGGGGTGAATATCGGAAGTCGTTAATTTTTCGGAAAACTGAGAGTAAGTGCACAGCGGAAATAAAAAGAACATACACAGCGCAAAGACACAGCGATTTTTACTTGGTTCGGAGCCTGTGTCGACTCCTACTCCAAGGCCCACGGTCGTTGACCATTTACTTTGGGCAATTCTATATTAGGCGCAAAATAGTTTACACAGGATTACAAATTAAGTACAGTAAACTTTTTAATAAGCTCTTTTATCGACGTCCGGAGTAGATTGACTATTTCGGAGCAGCAGGACGTCGTCGGCTCGAGTTGGAAGAATTCTGAGGCGCAGCACGAGAGTAGAAGAGCTTTGAGGCGTTGGAAGAAGTGATGTATGAAGCCTGGGGTCGAGGGCCCTTTATATAGGGCTAGGGGGCGCCCGGGACGTCGGGGGCGCCCCCCACGTGGCCTTCGATCCGCCAAAGTCTCGGTCACGGCTTATCTTCGAGATCCGCTTTGACCGGGGCGCCCGCAGCCCTCGGGGCGCCCGCATTGACCGGGTCAAAGGTTATCTGCTTGGCTTTGAGGGCTTCTGGTTCGAGGTACGTGCCTGGGGGCGCCCGCAGCGCAGGGGGCGCCCGGGAGCACGGGGGCGCCCGACCCAGTGTGTATTCGAACCAGTCTTCTTGTTACTTGTTTTGTATGGCCCTTGGGGGCGCCCGGGACGCTCCGGGCGCCCTACTCAGCAACTGCCTCTCTCCTTTAAGGCTTTCTGAGCTGCAGACACACGTTCCTTCGGTCCTGCATCCAGGGTTAGTCCAAAACAAAATAACATAACAATTAATTAGATTTATACAGCCTTAGCTGTCTTGGTTCTGACTTTGGTCTCCAAAATGGAGCCCTAGGTCGAACCGACGCCTACTGTTCCCTCGACGGGGAACGCGCCCTCACCTACTCCTCTCGGGAGAATTTACCTGATGCCAACCGCTCCTTTGGTTGGACTTTTGCCTGACGGTCCTTTGTCAGGTCTTGTAAGCTGGCAGTCCTTCGCCAGTGCCTAGCAGTCCATCGCTAGGGCTTGATGCTGGCAGTCCTTCGCCAGTGCCTAGCCGTCCTTTGCTAGGGCTTTAATACTGGCAGTCCTTCGCCAGTTGCCTAGCAGTCCTTCGCTAGGGCTTTAATACTGACAATCCTTCGCCAGTTGCCTAGCAGTCCTTTGCTAGGGCTTTTAATACTGCACACTTAAAATAACTTGTTAGAAAACAAGTAAGACTTAACTTTTGAGCTATGTTGCCATTATCAAAACACAGGTTAGACTTTGGTGCCTTCTGCACCAACAATCTCCCCCTTTTTGATTTATGACAACCCTAGTTCAAAAAGTTAAGTTTAATCAAGCAAAAACAGTTAAAGTTTTGTTCCCTCCCCCTGGAAGGAATCTCCCCCTAGATGTTTCAAAAATTGGTGGGGAAAAAAAACATGCACTTTTGAAAACCTAAGTTTTAGGTACTTTAAAAAGTATATAGTAAATTTTTGAAACATGATCTTTGAGTACTTAAAAAGTTTGAGGCTTTTAAGTTTCAAGGTACTCAAAGGTTTTGAAAGTGTTAGCTAAAAAAAACTTAAGTACTTAGTTAATTTTGAAAGCTATTTTGAAAGACTTAGCAGAATTTTGAAAAACTTAAGTAGAAGTTTTGAAAGCTTAAGTATTTTTCATAAAGTTAAACTTTTGAAAACAAGTTTTGAAGGCTTAAGTATTTTTCAAAAAGTTAAAATTTTGAATACAAGTTTTGAAAGCTTAAGTATTTTTCAAAAAGTTAAACTTTTGAATACAAGTTTTGAAAGCTTAAGTATTTTTTAAAAAGTTAAACTTTTGAAAACAAGTTTTGAAAGCTTAAGTATTTTTTAAAAAGTTAAACTTTTGAAAACAAGTTTTGAAAGCTTAAGTATTTTTCAAAAAGTTAAACTTTTGAATACAAGTTTTGAAAGCTTAAGTATTTTTCAAAAAGTTAAACATTTGAAAACAAGTTTTGAAAGCTTAAGTATTTTTCAAAAAGTTAAACTTTTGAAAACAAGTTTTGAAAGCTTAAGTATTTTTCAAAAAGTTAAACTTTTGAAAACAAGTTTTGAAAGCTTAAGTATTTTTCAAAAAGTTAAACTTTTGAAAATAAGTTTTGAAAGCTTAAGTATTTTTCAAAAAGTTAAACTTTTGAATACTTAAGAATTTTTAAAAAACTTTTGAATACTTTTTGAATAAAGGATGGAGTTAAGAAAATTTTGAAAAGAAATTTTACTTAAGAAAATTTTGAAAGGAAATTTTACTCTCTCCTTTCCTATCTCTCCCCCTTTGCAATATATCAAAACAAATAAATACAGCATAAATCAATGAAAAAGTAAAATTTTTGCTGTACTGAATCAATTAAATTTATACTAAATCAATCAATTCTCTGTAGGGGCCTGTCTATCCCAATTAGCTACTTACTAACTGTTATAAACAGTAGTTTTTGCTAGGGTTAGTCAAGTTTAAGTGTTTTTGTTCAAGTTAGATTTTTTAAACTTGACACTTAACTTGATTGCTATGTAAGTTGTATTTAGTGCCCCAATTTCTGCAGATGCACTGACTTAAAGCATCTTGAATTGAGGCAAAGACCTAAGCATCTCAATCCTTTCTAGGTTGTCAATCAAAAGTACCCTATGGTGCTTGTGAGATGCTGGCTTCTAAGTCTATAGGTGCATGCTGTTCTAGGGTTAGAGCCTTGGCTAAGTCCATTTTCGAAAATGCCCTAGTTTTGAAGGGGGTAGTTTTAAAATAAATATAAAACTAAGTCGAAAGAGATTTTAACACTGATTTTTGAAATAAATAAAGCTAAGTTGAAAATGAAAACTGGTTTTGAAATATAAATAAAACAGTTTTTTTTTAATTTTAAATTCTATTTTTAGAAGACTTATTTTTGAAATCAAGTAAAAAAAAATAATTGAGTTAAACTATTCTACTGAACACAATCCTAACTAGTGAGTATGAGCTAGTCAACATAAAGTAAAGTAGGTACTCAAGGTTCAACACAGTCATATAGTCAAACACAAGTCAACCCTACTGAGTAAGGATAGTCAAATAGGTACAATACTAGGTGAATCTAAGACGAAGGACCGGGATGATCGGAGGAGCCTGGCTGCCAGGATCGAAATAGGGTCATCATCTCATGATACTTTGCCTCTCTGGCCTCCCTCTCAGCTCGAAGTGCGCTCATGTAGCTGTTGTAGTAGCTCAGATTTGTCTCCATTTCTTCAGTGTGATTGGCCTCCACTTCCTCTCGGAGGCTCTGTACGTGGGTCTCTAGCTGAGTCACTCGGTCGTAAAGTGTCGGTCGAGCGGGCTCATCTATGTGCGCTCGGGCTGCTGCTGCTACATCTCCGACGTCGACTTCAACCTCCTCGTCTGAGTCGACTGGTGCTCCGGCCTGATGTCGTCGCCAACTAAGAACCCCGGTGGCCGACACCTCTAGACCCGCTAAGGAGAAGTTCCTAAATTCGATTTCGTCAAAGTCGGTCATAGTGGTGATTTCACCCAAGGTTATGTCACGACCGTGATGATGAAGGAGGGACGTGATGATATGGCAGTATGGTGTGCGTACTCATCCCTGGGTCATGACTCTGGACGCATGCAGAATGGTATGGAACATATGGAGTCCAATGTCTATGTCAAGGTGGTGGACCAGGGCATAAAGAAGGAAAGCATGAAAGGGTCTCATAGTTCCTAGGTCTCGGGTAGAGAGTGGTAGGATACAGCGGACCAGAACTCTATACAAGGCATAGTTCTGGGCCTTAAGTTCAACAGCTAGGAAGCGTCTGTTTGGATGGAGGTCTGCCCTAAAGAAATAGGAATGAATAGTGTCTAGGGTAATGTCTGAGTAGGGAGGATCAAATGGAGGGTTCCTCGGAGGATAGCAACAGAATGTGGACTGAGAGGGTCACAGTCCTAGGAAGCGGTTTAACAGAGTAGGGGTGATGGTTAAGGGAATCCCTTGGACAGTGGTATGAAACATAAGATTATCTTGTCGAATTATATTATTATAAAATTCTGCACATAGGGTTTCATTTATGGTATGTGTGCAGAAGACAAGATTATCCAATTGATAGAAATTGATGATGTTCATGGTGACAGGGCATGATTGGGTAAAAAAGTGCCTATTGAGATAACTCGTTTTAATAGGCTTGTAGACTGTTTGTGCGAACCTATTACATAACTCTAGATTAGGAAATCTAGGGTCGGGGCTAGGTTGGGCACCGGGGTTGGCCGGGTTCGGTCGGCGTCTTTGAAATTTAAAGAAGTTAAAGAATGAATAAAGATATTGCATGGAATAAATTTAAAAGCAATAAAATTACTAATCATACCGGACGGCACGAGGAGGCATAGTTGAGGGAGAGGACTTGCAAGGTCTTCTTGAAGAGTAAGAAGTGGGGAAGAAGGTTGATTTTTGGTGTGGGAAGTGAAGGAGGTTCGGGTGCCTTTTATAGGCAAGCTCATGGGGGCGCCCGGGAGCTTCCGGGCGCCCTCGTCAGGGCTGCTGCCAAAGGCAGTTTAAAGGTCTGGTTGGGGGCGCCCGGGACAGCCCCGGGCGCCCTCAACAGGTTGCTTTTGCAGATTTGACTGCATTGGAGGTGACAGGGGCGCCCGCGTGGTTTCGGGCGCCCTGGTCAAGGGCTGACAGCTTCCGTCTCGAGGAACGAAAAAAAAGCAAGGGGGGGCGCCCGTGTGGTCCCGGGCGCCCTTCTCAAGGGTATGTAGAGACAAAAATTTGTCTTGTCATGGTTTAATCAATTTGACCTTGATTGGGATTGATTTTGACTGTTTTGACCATAGTTTGGTAAGGTTGACCATGGTTTGACCATGTTGACCAAGGTTGACCATGGTTTGACCATATTGACCAAGGTTGGACTGTGTTGACCAAGGTTGACAAATACAAGATTATAAAAAAAATAAAAATTACTTGAGTCTTAATTCTACTGTCTCACTCAAATCTTAGGGTTTTCAATCACGTTGACCTTATAGGTTTCGTGAGACAGGTTTAGATTAGAAAAACTATTTTGAAAAAATTTTGATTAATTTTGAAAACTTAATTAATTTTGAAAGAAAAATTTTGAAAGAAGTTTAAATCTACAAATAACTGAATTTTTGTGCTAGATTCGAATTTGACAAAAATAATTTGAATTTGAATTTCAGAAATTGGCTTCCAGGTCTTGGCGAGGCACTAGGCCTTCTTTGGCCGTAGCCTTATGGGATCATCCACCCTTTCCTTGACAAAGCCTTTTAATGAAATTTCATTTTCAAAATTATTATTTGAAAAATTTCTGGTCTAACTAGTTTGGATTTTGGATCGGTAGCTTCGGCTGGTTTCACCAGTCTAAAGAGACCAAGTAAACTTGATCTTATTAGAATTGGTTTCCCCAACGTACTATCATCTCACCTCCACCCAATACTATGTTGTCAAATTTCAGTTAAGTTTGTTAAGTCCTTAAACTAACTTACATCTAAGCATGGTAATTTGCAGTAATTAAATAAACAATCAAACAGACAGTTTCAATCAAGAATTACAGGTTTATCTAATAATGAAAATAGTTTTCAGTTTGGCTCCCCCTGGACTAAAGCCACGGTGATGGTTAGGCAAGATGTGAATCTTGTCCTTGGGGATCCAATACTGATTTGATCCAGTCGGTTTGTTCAGGTATAGTTTAGGTACCCATGCCTGAATTTTACCTCTGGACTGATTCAGTACAGCAAGGTATGATCTTTGCCGAGATTTGGTTCTATAGCCCAATCCGGATCGATTTAGAACTGATTTCTGTTTTCCAAGGATCATGTCAAGACCCTTGGAACCAGATGTAAATCGTTCTAATGCTGATCTAAGATCCTTAACCTGAGTTTTCAGGGAGGAGTTTTCCTCTTCAAGTTTTTCAACTTGAATAGGAGTTCCTTCCTGAACCTTCTCGGTTGAGGGTTTAGAGTCAGCTCCCTCTTTCAGGAGTTTTACTTCCTGTCGGAGGGACTCGACCCGGAGTTTGGCTTTTGCCAAATCACGAGAAAGAAAAGAGATCAATTCAGTTAACTGTAATCTATTAAAACCAGTTACCTTAATTTCTCCGTCTTCAGTGAAGGTTAACTCGCCGTCTTCTTGTTCTGATTCTGACTCGACTTTCTCTGAGGCGGTCAGAGCTAGGAGATTGGACTGGGGTGCCTCTTCTTCTTCTTCTGAGGAAGACTCGTCCCAGGTTGCTTGGAGCGCCTTCTTTCTTCTCGTCTTCTTGGACTCTTTCAGATTTGGACACTCTGTCTTGTAGTGGCCCTTCTTCTTGCACTCGTAGCAGGTTACATTAGGCTTGTTCGTGGGTTCAGCTGGTTCGTCTTTTCTTCGGCCGGTTTTCCGTTTGTTGGTTCGGTTCTTCAGCTCTTTGTAGTAGTTTCGAGCGAGCCGGACCAGCTTAGTTTGTTCTCCTTCTTCATCTTCTGAGTCTGAGTCAGACTCGGGTTCAGGTTCAGTTTTCTTCTTCGTTGTCTTTAGATTTTTACCTGCAATGAAAGCGATACCTTTTTCGACCGAATTGGTGTTAGTCTGTTCGTGCAGTTCTAGTTCAGAAAATAATTCATCTAGTTTTATTTTAGAAAGATCCCTGGATACCTTGTATGCATCTACCATAGATGCCCACAAGGTATTTCTTGGGAATGCGTTTAGAGCGTACCTTATTAGGTCACGGTTTTCGACCTTATGACCTATTGCGTGAAGACCGTTCATTACCTCTTGGATTCGTGCGTGGAGCTGGGCTGCTGTTTCGTTGTCAGCCATCTTGATGGTGTAGAGCTTGTTCAGTAGCAGATCCCTTTTACTGATCCTTGTGTCTGAAGTCCCTTCGTGCAGCTCGATCAGTTTCGTCCATAGCTCTTTTGCACTGTTGAAGGGGCCCACTCGGTTCAGCTCTTCCTTTGTCAGCCCGCATTGTAGGGTTTGCGTTGCTTTTGCGTCGGCTTCTATCTTGCGCTTTAGAGTGTTGTCCCACTCCGAGTAGCTTTGTGGAAGTCCTTCCGCATTTCGGGGGATCTCCAGACCGGACTGGATTATGATCCACATGTCCACCTGAGTTTTCAGGTGGACCTCCATGCGACTTTTCCAGTAGGAAAAGTCTTCTCCACTGAAGAGTGGAGGTCTAGCGGTGCTGAATCCCTCTTGCATAGACATTTGTTCTGTAAAAGAAAACTTACAAAAAAAATGTCCCAAGACTTGGTCTTGGATTAGCAGTGCGGGATAAAGATAATTAAGAGAGAAAAAAATTAGTTAAATTAAAAAAAACCGAAAAATAATTTCAAACTGGTGGTTGCACCAAGTTTGAATTCCCCGCTCTGATACCACTTGTTGGATCGTGAAAACCGATAGAGGGGGGGGTGAATATCGGAAGTCGTTAATTTTTCGAAAAACTGAGAGTAAGTGCACAGCGGAAATAAAAAGAACATACACAGCGCAAAGACACAGCGATTTTTACTTGGTTCGGAGCCTGTGTCGACTCCTACTCCAAGGCCCACGGTCGTTGACCGTTTACTTTGGGCAATTCTATATTAGGCGCAAAATAGTTTACACAGGATTACAAATTAAGTACAGTAAACTTTTTAATAAGCTCTTTTACCGACGTCCGGAGTAGATTGACTATTTCGGAGCAGCAGGACGTCGTCGGCTCGAGTTGGAAGAATTCTGAGGCGCAGCACGAGAGTAGAAGAGCTTTGAGGCGTTGGAAGAAGTGATGTTTGAAGCCTGGGGTCGAGGGCCCTTTATATAGGGCTAGGGGGCGCCCGGGACGTCGGGGGCGCCCCCCACGTGGCCTTCGATCCGCCAAAGTCTCGGTCGCGGCTTATCTTCGAGATCCGCTTTGACCGGGGCGCCCGCAGCGCTCGGGGCGCCCGCATTGACCGGGTCAAAGGTTATCTGCTTGGCTTCGAGGGCTTCTGGTTCGAGGTACGCGCCTGGGGGCGCCCGCAGCGCAGGGGGCGCCCGGGAGCACGGGGGCGCCCGGCCCAGTGTGTATTCGAACCAGTCTTCTTGTTACTTGTTTTGTATGGCCCTTGGGGGCGCCCGGGACGCTCCGGGCGCCCTACTCAGCAACTGCCTCTCTCCTTTGAGGCTTTCTGAGCTGCAGACACACGTTCCTTCGGTCCTGCATCCAGGGTTAGTCCAAAACAAAATAACATAACAATTAATTAGATTTATACAGCCTTAGCTGTCTTGGTTCTGACTTTGGTCTCCAAAATGGAGCCCTAGGTCGAACCGACGCCTACTGTTCCCTCGACGGGGAACGCGTCCTCACCTACTCCTCTCGGGAGAATTTACCTGATGCCAACCGCTCCTTTGGTTGGACTTTTGCCTGACGGTCCTTTGTCAGGTCTTGTAAGCTGGCAGTCCTTCGCCAGTGCCTAGCAGTCCATCGCTAGGGCTTGATGCTGGCAGTCCTTCGCCAGTGCCTAGCCGTCCTTTGCTAGGGCTTTAATACTGGCAGTCCTTCGCCAGTTGCCTAGCAGTCCTTCGCTAGGGCTTTAATACTGACAATCCTTCACCAGTTGCCTAGCAGTCCTTTGCTAGGGCTTTTAATACTGCACACTTAAAATAACTTGTTAGAAAACAAGTAAGACTTAACTTTTGAGCTATGTTGCCATTATCAAAACACAGGTTAGACTTTGGTGCCTTCTGCACCAACAGTGACCACGGAGGAGAATTTAAAAATCAACGATTCGAGGAATTCTGTAAGGTAAATGGATACATACATGAATTTTCGTCTCCTAGAACCCCTCAACAAAATGGGATAGTCGAAAGAAAAAATAGAACTCTACAGGAGGCCCTAGGGCTATGCTCAATGAATTTAATTTAGCCAACCAATATTGGGCAGAAGCAATTAGTACGGCTTGCTACATACAAAATAGGGTCCTGATTAACAAACGACACAACAAAACACCCTATGAACTATATTACCATAGACTTCCAAATCTACACTACCTAAGGGTCTTTGGATGCAATGTCCATATCCTAAACACCAAAGACTACTTAGGAAAATTCCAGTCTAAGTCAACCCCAGGCATCTTCCTAGGATATTCAACAACAAGTAGAGCCTATAGGGTTTACAACAACCAAACCAAGAAAATCGAAGAAACAACTGATCTAATATTTGATGAAGAAGTTAACTCAAGTCCAAATCAAATTTCATCAAACACTGATCAAGAAGATAATCAACAAATTGGAGAATCTTTAATTGAGCCCATAAACGGACTAACTATTGAACCAACTAATGAACCAATTATTGAACCAACGATTGAACCAACTCAAAGAGTGGAATCAAATAGTGAACCAAACCGAACAGCCGGACCGGAGGCTGAACCAAGCTCTAGAAAAACCAAGAAACCCAGACTCAGTCATCCAACCGATCAAATTGTGGGTGATCCAACTCTAGGAGTCAGGACCAGATCTTCCTATAGAAACCTTAGTTAAATAGCAATGATTTCAAAAATAGAACCTAAGACTATAGATGAAGCCCTACCTGATCCTGATTGGATCATAGCTATGCAAGAAGAATTAGCACAATTTGAAAGGAACCAAGTTTGGGAACTAGTACCTAAACCTGAAGGTAAGTCCATCATTGACACTAAGTGGGTCTTTAGGAATAAGCTAAATGATCAAGGAGAAATAGTCAGAAACAAAGCCCGCATAGTAGCAAAGGGATTCAGCCAAGTAGAAGGGTTAGATTACGATGAAACATATGCCCCAGTAGCTAGACTTGAGTCCATTAGGATGTTATTAGCCTTTGCATCCCATAAAGGATTTAAGCTATACCAAATGGATGTAAAGTCAGCATTTCTAAATGGATTCATTAAAAAAGAAGTTTATGTAGGACAACCCCCTGGGTTTGAGAACTTAGAAAGACCTGACCACGTTTACAAACTTACTAAAGCACTATATGGACTAAAACAAGCACCTAGGGCTTGGTATGAACGCTTATCAACTTACTTAATTTCTAAAGAATTTAAACAAGAACAAATTGACTCAATCTTATTTATTAAGACCCTAGGAAAAGACATATTTATTGCCCAAATCTACGTAGATGACATAATCTTTGGGTCCACCAACTCAAACTTTCTAAAAGAATTTGTTAAAATAATGGAAAATGAATTTGAAATGAGCTTAGTTGGTGAGCTTATCTTTTTCCTAGGATTACAAATTAAACAAACTAGGGATGGAAACTATGTCCATCAATCCAAATACGCTAAGGAGCTAATAAAGAAATTTCAAATGGATAACTCTAAAAGTATAAATACCCCCATTGCCACTAATATAAAAATAGATAGTGACCCTGATGGTAAACTAGTAGACCTTAAACTTTATAGAAGCATGATTGGAAGTCTACTGTACCTTACAGCAAGCAGACTTGATGTAGCGACCCACCTTCTCCTGCCTTAGACGGATCGTTACTTCTGTCTACTTCTCGACTCTAATGCACGACTTAAGAAAAGAAATGCGGAAATCTTTTTTTTTCTTTTAAATTCATCTAAGAATGATATTCTAACTTAAGTAGTCATGCATGATACCATGTCACACTTTCTTTCTCAAAAACTCCTAAGATGAAACTTATTGAAGCTTTTGAAACTTGCCTCGCCCAACTCACACTTCGGGTATCAGTCGACTGATACTGCATCAGTCGACTGATAGGCCTGAAATCAGAATTTCAGGTTTCGGCATTTGCTTCAAAGCTCCACCAAACCTATACTTTCGAACCATATAGGACCATGACACCATTTCTATACTCTATGCCAGTTTTCAAATCAATTTAGCCAATCAAAACGGATCCATAAACTTGAAATTAGGACTTTTGCGGAAGAAAATAAACTATTCAAGTTATATGAACTTTAACAATAAAGTTTGTACCAATCTTGACTCCTATGTATTCATAACACCAAATACATGATCTATAACCTTGCTAAAGCATTATGAAATGTGAATGCAACTTTTCTAAACATATTTAAGAAGTAAAAACTTGATTCAAGGAGAAATTGATACTATCATGGCACATGCATCTATTTCTCTAACAAAGTATCAATATCTCCAATTACTCACATTTCTACTCATCCAATGCAATCATAAGAATATGTAGGCTAAAAGAAATAACATGGAATCTATACTCTAAGAAATCGAGTATTTAAAACTATCCAAAACTTATATGTTCGCTAACTCCATAAAACAAGAACTTGAAATCTGAATAAACTATAACATTGTAATTTAAATAGTTAAATTGTCTCGTCTCAAAGATCTCTCCAAAATCAGCCACCACACACACTTTTTTCAGCACCGCCTCGTCGCCTTCCTTCAGAATTGCTTGCCTTTACCTTTATCTGCAATAAGAGGAAATGCATCTAGTAAGCAAAAAGCTTAGTAAGTACTATCTAGCTCACAAAATCTCGAAATGTGCAAACATGCTTCTAGAACAATATGAAAATCATATGAGATACTAATATGCTTGAAAGAAAACTAAGAACATGTATAACTCAAAACATGCATACTCAAGCAATAATAAATCTCAATTTACTTTTCTTGGCTCAACTTGAAACTTTAGCTATTCTTTAACCTTTGAAAACTTTCTTAAACTTTCGAAACTTTGCTAAAGCATATACTTGAAAATAATAATCACTTGGATCCACTGAAGACGTAAGTACCATCTCATATGCGCGTTCCCTAAAAGGTTGGGGTAGCGAGCCACCAATCCTAATAGAGCAGACCTTGGTCTACAAGGGCCAAGACCTTGGAATTGGACACCTGGATTTCTTTAACGACGCCCTTGGACGCCGGGTACTGGCCTTAGAAAATAAAATAGCTTTTCTTTCTTTTCTTTCTTATCTGTAAATGCCTTGGCATTTTTTTGAGCACCTTGCGTGCTAAAATCCCTAAGTCTTGACTTTTGGGGATTTCTTAAGGCCTTGGCCTTTTTCTTTTCTTATCTTTATCTTCTCTTTTCTTTTCTCATAGCTTTTCTTGGACCCTAAACTCACATAGGGTGCTTAATCAAACATATATAAGCATATAATGAACTAAGATCACATGCAAAAACTCAAACAAAAAGGAAATATCTCTTTTAAAAACTTTTAAGGGAAATTCTTGTGGAAAAACCGCCTCTTACTGCAGGTGAGCAGTACTTACATTGATATCTTGGACTTACAACCAAGATTGACGTATAGGACTCGGGAGAAACTTGAGATCTCGGAGAATTCTTCGCGCCTACGCGTTCCTCTCGTCGCGGGGATCCCGAATATAGGAATATCTCTCGGAGGAGAGCCTTGGCCGGCCCTCTTGGCCTTGGTGTTGTTTCGCCCAAGAGAGGAGAGGGGAAGGGTCGCGCGGCTAGGGTGAGGAAGAGGGAAAACCAAAAATCCAATTTCCTCTCTTAACTTATCTATTTATATTTATGGGGCGGATTGACCTAACCACAACTTAAATATATGTCTCTCCACCCTTTGCTGTGCTTGATACCCTAGCCTGGCTGGTCGCGTGCTTGCCTGGTTTCGTGCTGGTCGCGGGTTCGAACCCCCTGCTGCCCTTAACGATTTTTCTCCCTTTCTTTTTTTTCTTCCTTTTTAAAATACTAAACGGACTCGGAAAATTCCATAAAAATATTCTAAAAATCCCTAAAAATATCTAGAATGTTTCTAAACCATTTTTAAATAATTCTAAGGACTTTAAGAACTAAAAATGGGAATTTTGGGGCGTTACAATCCCCCATATCTTATGAAAAGTTCGTCCTCGAACTTAGAATAATTCTGGATATCTCTCTCTCATGCTGTCCTCACGTTCCCAAGTAGCCTCTTCATGCCTTTGATTCTGCCAGATGACCTTCACTAGTGGCACTTCTTTGTTTCTTAATCTTTTAACTGCTTTGTCCACTATCTGTGTCGGTCTGCTCTCATAACTAAGATCTTCTTGGATCTGTACTGACTGAGGCTGAATCACTTGGCTAGGGTCGTGAATACACTTCTTTAGCATGGAGTCATGGAATGTACTGTGGATAGCTGACATATCCTCTGGTAAGTCCAACTCATATGCTACCTTACCAACCCTCCTTATGATCTTGTAGGGTCCTATGTAGCGAGGACTTAGCTTACCCTTTTTACCAAATCTCATCACTCCCTTCATAGGAGCGACCTTAAGAAATACTGAATCTCCAACTTGGAATTCAAGTGGCCTACGGCGTGTGTCAGCATAACTTTTCTGTCTACTCTGGGCAGTCTCAATCCTCTGGCGGATCGTCTGGATAGCCTGAGTGGTCTCCTCTATAAGCTCAGTCTGGCTGTCTAGTCCTGACTCCATCTCTTTCTTCTCACTAGCTTCTTGCCAACATATGTGTGATCTACATTTCCTGCCATATAATACCTCATAAGGTGCCATCCTGATGGTGGCCTGATAGCTATTGTTGTAGGCAAACTCAGCTAAGCACAGAAATTTGCACCAACTACCTTTAAAGTCCAATGCACAAGCCCTGAGCATGTCTTCTAAAATCTGATTTACTCTCTCTGTTTGTCCATCTGTCTGGGGATGGAAAGCTGTGCTGAACTGAAGTCTGGTGCCTAGGGCGTCCTGAACACACCTCCAAAAATGGGAGATGAACCGCCCATCTCTGTCAGAAACGATCGACTTCGGAACTCC
>JAGFNQ010000237.1:73235-167111 GCA_024364735.1 Boesenbergia rotunda
GGATGCATAGAGTACGGGGTACTGTGGGCTTCTTCTAAAATATTCTTTCTTAGTTCCTCATCATTGGGGACGCAAAGGCGGTCTCCAAGATAGAGGATGCCACTATCTGATACTCGAAACTCTGAATTTTCTGCCTCTTGGATCTCCTGCTTGATCTTCTGGATCTCTGGGTCTTGACTTGCTTTCTTTGTATATCAAAGCAGGGTTGACTCTAGAGTCAATGCAGAAAGTTGCCCAATTATTACTCGACTCCAAAATCCTTTATTTCTTTCTGAAGTGGTAGAGACAGTGATGATAGGGACATCAGTGCTGCACAGGATTTTCTGCTCAGTGCATCTGCCACTTTATTAGCTTTACCTGGGTGGTAGAGGATTTCACAGTCATAATCTTTGACCAACTCTAGCCACCTGCGCTGCCTCATATTCAGGTCCTTCTGAGTGAAGAAGTACTTCAAACTTTGATGGTCTGTGAAGATTCTGCACTGCACTCCATACAGGTAGTGTCTCCAGAGCTTCAGTGCAAAAACCACAGCTGCTAGCTCAAGGTCGTGGGTAGGGTAATTCTTCTCATAGTCCTTGAGCTGTCTGGAGGCATATGCTATTACTTTACCATCTTGCATGAGGACAGCTCCAAGGCCCATCTTGGATGCATCACTGTAGATGTCAAAGGCCTTGTCACTCTCTGGAACAGTCAGGATGGGAGCACTGGTCAGTCTCTTCTTCAGCTCTAGAAAACTGTGCTCGCATTTATCTGACCATTCAAACTTCTTGTTCTTTCTGGTCAAGGCTGTGAGTGGAGAGGCTATCCTGGAAAAGTCCTCCACAAATTTTCTGTAATATCCTGCCAGGCCTAAGAAGCTTCTGATTTCACTGGCATTCTTGGGTCTACACCAGTTGCTGACTGCTTCTATCTTGGCTGGATCAACTTGAATGCCTTCTTTGGATACAATGTGACCTAGGAAGGTCACCTGATCTAGCCAAAACTCACACTTTGAGAATTTTGCATAGAGCTTCTCCTGCTGAAGGATCTGCAGCACTATCCTCAAGTGTGTAGCATGGTCCTCTGGAGTCTGTGAGTATATGAGAATATCATCAATAAATACAATGACGAATTTATCGAGATACTCCCTGAAGATGTGGTTCATCAGCTCCATGAAGACTGCTGGAGCATTGGTTACTCCAAAAGGCATTACTACAAATTCGTAGTGGCCGTATCTTGTCCTGAAGGCCGTCCTGGGGATGTCACTTTCTTTAACCTTTAGCTGATGATACCCAGAACGCAGATCTATCTTCGAGAACACTGTAGCCCCTTTGAGTTGATCAAATAAATCATCTATTCTAGGAAGGGGGTACTTGTTCTTGATGGTTACCTTGTTCAGAGCTCTGTAGTCTATGCACAGACGCATAGACCCATCCTTCTTCTTGACGAAAAGTACAGGAGCTCCCCAGGGTGAATGACTCGGGCGAATGAAGCCCTTGTCTAGTAGCTCCTGGAGTTGCTCTTGTAATTCCTTCAACTCTGCTGGAGACATACGATATGGGGCCTTCGAGACCGGACCGGTACCGGGCACTAGCTCGATCTCGAATTCCACTTCTCTGTTGGGAGGTAGTCCAGGTAATTCTTCTGGGAACACTTCTGGATATTCGCAGACTACCCGTACATCCTCCTGCTTGAGTTCTTTCTTTGCTTCTGAGTCCACTATGTGTGCAAGAAAACCAGCACACCCTTGCTCTAGCATCTGGTGGGCTGCCAAGGCTGAGAGAAATTTCTGAGTCTTCCTCCTTGGGGCTCCTTGAAACTCGAATGGTGGTTCTCCTTCTGGGCTGAAAACCACCTTCCTTCTACGGCAGTCCACTGAAGCGCTGTACTTACTGAGGAAATCCATGCCCAGTATGATGTCGAAGTCTTGCATCGCAAGGACTATCAGATCGACATATAGCTCTCGGTCTGAAATCTTGATTGGCACAGCCCGGAGCCTCTGGGTGGACTCCATGATTTCCCCTGAAGGGAGAGTTGTCAGGAATCTGGACTCCCAACTCTCTGCAGGCACCTGTAACTTACTAGCAAAAGGTACTGATACGAAAGAATGGGTCGCCCCAGTGTCAAACAGTGTAGTAGCTAAATGCTGTAAAAGAACTATTTGACCTGTTACGACCGTGGAGGCGCTGGCAGCTTCTTCCTTCGTGAGGGCAAAGACTCTGGCATTGGTTGGAACTGGTGCTGCTTCCAACCCTCCTTGACTGATCTGAGGTCCCTCCAGTATAGTAGGCATGTAATGTAACTGAGGCTGGCCTCCATACTGTACGGACTGCTGAGGAAGTACCTTAAACTTGTTTGGGCAGTCTTTGGATCTGTGTCCCTCTTGTCCACATGAATAGCATCCAGTTACACCCAAAAGGCATGTTCCTGGATGGTTCCTCCCACACTTAGGACAAGGTGGATACCTAGCTTGCTTATTCTCTGGTTTTCCTTTCTGGCTGCCAGGCCACTGCTTCCTTTTGTGGTTCTTGTTCTTCCAGTTCTGGCTATTTGGCTGAGGCTTCTGGCCTCCTATTGTCTTGTTCTCAATCAGGACTGGCTTCTGCTGTGCTTGCTGTGCCTTGATGCTATTCAGGTAGTGCTCTGAGATTAGAGCACTACTGACCAACTCCTCGCTGGTCTGGGGTCGGTGCGTCCCGCTGTTCACGTTGAGTGCTATCTCAGGGTTCAGCATGCGGAGCATCAGTCTGACTCGCTCCTTCTCTGTGCTGACTAGCTCTGGGCAGAGGCGAGCTAGTCTGTTGAACTTTGCGACTGCTTCTCCCACTGGTAGGCTACCCTGTCTGAACTCCATGAAGTCCTCGAAGTGCTTGTTGGTAACCCATGTGGAAGAATTCCTCATAGAACTCGTGCTCGAAATCTGCCCAGCTCATCTGGTTGACTATCTTCTTACTCTTGACTCGCTCCCACCACATACGAGCATCTCCAGTTAGGCAGAAGGAGGCACATTTGACCTTCTCGACTTCTGGCCAGTCAAGAAGCTCCATTGTGCTCTCTAAAGTCTTGAACCAAGCCTGGGCATCCCAGGGCTCAGTCGTGCCTAAGAAGCTTTCAGGTTTCAGCCTTTGCCACTGGACGAGGTATGCTTCTTGTCTTCGGTTCACGGCAGGGGTCTCCTGTGGGACTGGTGGAACTTCAGCCACTACTGGAGTTCCCACTCCTGCTGTGGGTGGTGTAGGGGGCACTGGGTGCTGATTTGCCATTAGTGTGGCGATGGTCTTCTGTTGTTCTGAAATCTGAGCTTGCATTTGAGCAATGACTGCCATCAGGTTTGGCTGTTCTGTGCCAGGCTCATTGTTATCTTGAACTGGAGTGCTGTTCCTTGCATTAGGAGCTCGGCCTCTTCTTGCCATCTAATAATGCATAAGGGAACAAGAAATCACTACTACATCTCTAGGTATAAACTTATCTTCTTACTTAGTATCCTAATGTCCATTCTAGGGATTAAACATGATTCCGTGATACTAAGGGATTAAACATGCTTCCTTGTTCTATGCACATATGAGTAAGTACTTAAGCATTTCTCTATACTGAATTAAGTAAAGGAGCAATAGAAAAAACTGAAACTTAAAGCTTTCTTACTTGAAGACGGCAAGGTTGATGCTGATGTGTGTGTGATGCTGGAGAATGGGAACTGCTCTGATACCACCTGTAGCGACCCGCCTTCTCCTGCCTTAGACGGATCGTTACTTCTGTCTACTTCTCGACTCTAATGCACGACTAAAGAAAAAATGCGGAAATCTTTTTTTTTCTTTTAAATTCATCTAAGAATGATATTCTAACTTAAGTAGTCATGCATGATACCATGTCACACTTTCTTTCTCAAAAACTCCTAAGATGAAACTTATTGAAGCTTTTGAAACTTGCCTCGCCCAACTCACACTTCGGGTATCAGTCGACTGATACTGCATCAGTCGACTGATAGGCCTGAAATCAGAATTTCAGGTTTCGGCATTTGCTTCAAAGCTCCACCAAACCTATACTTTCGAACCATATAGAACCATGACACCATTTCTATACTCTATGCCAGTTTTCAAATCAATTTAGCCAATCAAAACGATCCATAAACTTGAAATTAGGACTTTTGCGGAAGAAAATAAACTATTCAAGTTATATGAACTTTAACAATAAAGTTTGTACCAATCTTGACTCCTATGTATTCATAACACCAAATACATGTTCTATAACCTTGCTAAAGCATTATGAAATGTGAATGCAACTTTTCTAAACATATTTAAGAAGTAAAAACTTGATTCAAGGAGAAATTGATACTATCATGGCACATGCATCTATTTCTCTAACAAAGTATCAATATCTCCAATTACTCACATTTCTACTCATCCAATGCAATCATAAGAATATGTAGGCTAAAAGAAATAACATGGAATCTATACTCTAAGAAATTGAGTATTTAAAACTATCCAAAACTTATATGTTCGCTAACTCCATAAAACAAGAACTTGAAATCTGAATAAACTATAACATTGTAATTTAAATAGTTAAATTGTCTCGTCTCAAAGATCTCTCCAAAATCAGCCACCACACACACTTTTCTCAGCACCGCCTCGTCGCCTTCCTTCAGAATTGCTTGCCTTTACCTTTATCTGCAATAAGAGGAAATGCATCTAGTAAGCAAAAAGCTTAGTAAGTACTATCTAGCTCACAAAATCTCGAAATGTGCAAACATGCTTCTAGAACAATATGAAAATCATATGAGATACTAATATGCTTGAAAGAAAACTAAGAACATGTATAACTCAAAACATGCATACTCAAGCAATAATAAATCTCAATTTACTTTTCTTGGCTCAACTTGAAACTTTAGCTATTCTTTAACTTTGAAAACTTTCTTAAACTTTCGAAACTTTGCTAAAGCATATACTTGAAAATAATAATCACTTGGATCCACTGAAGACGTAAGTACCATCTCATATGCGCATTCCCTAAAAGGTTGGGGTAGCGAGCCACCAATCCTAATAGAGCAGACCTTGGTCTACCAGGGCCAAGACTTTGGAATTGGACACCTGGATTTCTTTAACAACGCCCTTGGACGCCGGGTACTGGCCTTAGAAAATAAAATAGCTTTTCTTCTTTTCTTTCTTATCTGTAAATGCCTTGGCATTTTCTCGAGCACCTTGCGTGCTAAAATCCCTAAGTCTTGACTTTTGGGGATTTCTTAAGGCCTTGGCCTTTTCTTTTCTTATCTTTATCTTCTCTTTTCTTTTCTCATAGCTTTTCTTGGACCCTAAACTCACATAGGGTACTTAATCAAACATATATAAGCATATAATGAACTAAGATCACATGCAAAAACTCAAACAAAAAGGAAATATCTCTTTTAAAAACTTTTAAGAGAAATTCTTGCGGAAAAACCGCCTCTTACTGCAGGTGAGCAGTACTTACATTGATATCTTGGACTTACAACCAAGATTGACGTCTAGGACTCGGGAGAAACTTGAGATCTCGGAGAATTCTTCGCGCCTACGCGTTCCTCTCGTCGCGGGGATCCCGAATATAGGAATATCTCTCGGAGGAGAGCCTTGGCCGGCCCTCTTGGCCTTGGTGTTGTTTCGCCCAAGAGAGGAGAGGGGAAGGGTCGCGCGGCTAGGGTGAGGAAGAGGGAAAACCAAAAATCCAATTTCCTCTCTTAACTTATCTATTTATATTTATGGGGCGGATTGACCTAACCACAACTTAAATATATGTCTCTCCACCCTTTGCTGTGCTTGATACCCTAGCCTGGCTGGTCGCGCGCTTGCCTGGTTTCGTGCTGGTCGCGGGTTCGAACCCCCTGCCGCCCTTAACGATATTTCTCCCTTTCTTTTTTTTTTCTTCCTTTTTAAAATACTAAACGGACTCGGAAAATTCCATAAAAATATTCTAAAAATCCCTAAAAATATCTAGAATATTTCTAAACCATTTTTAAATAATTCTAAGGACTTTAAGAACTAAAAATGGGAATTTTGGGGCGTTACACTTGACATCCTTTTTGCTGTAGGAATGTGTGCTAGATACCAAACCTGTGCTAAGGAATCACACTTAGCCGCCCTAAAAAGAATTCTAAGATATGTCAAGGGCACCCTAAATGTAGGGATTTGGTATCCTACGACCTCAACCTTCGACTTGTCAGGATACTCGGACTCTGACTACGCAGGTTGTAAATTAGATAGAAAGAGAACAAGTGGAAGCTGCCAACTATTAGGAAATAGCCTAGTAAGCTGATACAGCAGAAAACAATACTGTGTAGTTCTATCCACAACTAAAGCTGAATATGTAGCGTTAGGAGAGTGTGTGACATAACTCTTGTGGATGATGCACACTCTCAAAGACTTCCAGCTTGACTACAATCAAACTCAGGTCTACATCAACAATATTAGCTCAATCAACCTGACTTAGAACCCAATCCAACATTCTAGGACTAATCACATAGAAGTTAAACACCACTTTGTAAGAGATCATGTGGCCAGGGGTGAGATAGTCCTTAAGCATGTAGACTCTAAATCCAACTTAGCTGACATATTCATCAAACCCCTACCTGAATCTGAGTTCAGCTCACTAAGAAGGCAGTTAGGATTATGCTTGGTAGAATAGATGTAGTCTACTGTTGGTTTTCTTACAACTTTACTCATTTCAAAATCAGTTTTAAAGTAGTTTTTAAATGCTTTCAAAATCAGTTTTTTTAAAGGTTTGAAAACTAAAATTTTTAACTTAGTTTTATTTAAAAATTACCCCCTTTCAAAACTAGGTTTTTCTTTACAAATGGACTTAGCCTAGGCCCTAACCCTAGAACTGCATGCACCTATAAATTTAGAAGCCAGCATCTCACAAGCACCTTAGGGTTCTTTTTGATTGATAACCTAGAATGGGTTGAGATGCTTAGGTCTTTGCCTTAATTCAAGATGTTTTTGTTGGTGCAGTTTGCACTGACGGTCAAACTCGGGTTTTGATGTATGACAAAGTGGTTAAAGTTAGGGTTGTGTGTGTTTAACCTCTTTACCAAGTGTGCAGAGTTGAAAGACTTAGGACCAGACACCAGGCTGAAGTCCAGGATGGTTGAGTCCTGGCGGAAAGTCCAGTTGGGTCCGCGGGACCTGACAACTGGCTGAAGACCAAGTTGGTTGAGACTTGGCAGGAAGACCAAGGTGGTTGAGCCTTGGCAGGAAGTCCTGGTAGGGTCAAGAAGTCAAGCAGAGCTGCATAATGGGTAAGTAAGGTAAGTCACTGGAGGAGCGACCCAGTGAGGACGAGTCCAATCTTGGACTTTAGGCGCGGTCCAACTTAGACCCATTTAGGTGATCTAAGTTGAGTCCTGGTTAGATCCTGGTCTGGGAGACAGGATCTAATTAACTTAGAATTGTATCTTATTTTAGTCCATATAAAATTGTGCTAGCCTTGTTTTGGACTAACCCTGGATGCAGGACCAAAGGACTATGATTCTGCAGCTCAGAGAGACTCAAAGGAGTGAGGCCGTAGCTGAGCAGGGCGCCCCGGATGTGTCGGGCGCCCCAGAGTCAACCCAAAGTCAGCAGAAAGGTAAACGCCCCGACAGCCGCGCGCATCGGGCGCCCCGCATGTCTCGGGCGCCCCCTGTGCCACCTCACTGCCAACTGCCGAAGCTCACCCTCGCGAAGCCAAGGAGATGTGGCTTTGACCGGTCAAATCGGGCGCCCCGCGCACGTCGGGCGCCCCAGTCAAAGGTGATCCCGAAGATAAAGAGATCAAGTGCTTGACCGAGAGGGCTGCGGATCGGCAGCCACGCAGAGGGGCGCCCCGGACGTTTCGGGCGCCCCCTGGGCTATAAATAGAGCCCCTCGACCAAGGTTCAAAAACAACACTTCCTCCAAAGCTTTCAAGTTCTTCTACGCTCGCGTCTTGCTCCGGAAACGCTACACTTCGAGCCGACGACGTCCCGCTGCCCCGAAAGAGTCGACCTACTCCGGACGTCGGTAAAAAGAAGAATTTCTTTTAATACTTTATTGCACTTAATTACTTGAAAGTGTGGGGTTGTCACACTTTCAATTCATTTGTACTCGCCTACTCTATCGGGGTTGACCGATAGAGAGTTTTAGTAGATTGCCCAACGGAAAGGTCCGAGGGACCTGGGCCTTCGAGTAGGAGTCGCCGAAGGCTCCGAACGAAGTAAAAATCGTTCGTGTTTGTGTGTTTGTTTTTCGTCTCTTTCATTTCCGCTGTGCACGCTTTTTATAGCACTCTGATTTAATTTTTTAAAAAGTCACGTGATTCACCCCCCCTCTCACGTGCATCGATCCTACAAGTGGTATCAGAGCCAGGTTCGCTCTCTATCGGTGCAACCACCGTAAGAGCCAGGGGAAATCCAGTTTTTATCGTTGTCTGTGATTTTTTTTGCTCACAGTCTAAATATGATATTATTATCAATATTTATATATTAGTTTTTTTATCGATCGATTTTACACGAATTTGGTGCAACACCATTCGAGTTGGTCATTTTATTTTTATATATTTATCTCTGCTGGCACTACTAATCCAAGACCTAGTCTTGGGACTTTGTTTGGTCTATTTTTTGTGTGCAAGATTTCTAAATGGCGCAAAATAAGATGCAAGGGCGAAATGTCAACGAGCCCCCACACTACTATCCAGAAGATTTCGACTATTGGAGGCGATCAATGGAGATCTTCTTGGGCAGTCAAGACTTCGACTACGTGCTAGCCCTGAGATACCAATCTCAAAATGATGAACTGAACAAGCAGGTAAATAAATTAATTTGTACAGTTTTGCCTAACAAAATTTCCTGCAGACTGGAAAAGTATAACAACGCATATGACCTATGGACTCGGCTGAATGAATTGCACGAGAATTTGAAGGAGCTGGATGAGCCTAAGCTTAAAGCTGAAGATGAGTCTACTAAATCAATCGCAGAACCAAACTTAAAGATGGAAGATCAAGTCCAATTTGCAACTAAAGTCGAGCCTGAACCAACGGTAAAGCCTACTAAATTAGGGGGTGCGATTGAGGTAAATTACAAGAATACCCCTAGTATTATTAATACAAATGTCTTGCATGATTCTGAGCAAATCTCTGAAATATCTGACTGTGTAGAAGGTTCTTGTAATAAATTAGATATCTCTATAAATCCTCCCGAAATGCATATTTTGTTAAAAACTTCCTGCAATACTTTAGACTTTTCAGACCAGAACAAACTCAACTCTGACTTGGTTAAACAAAACATTGACCAAGTTAATTCAGATTGTGAAAATCTAACCCTCGATAAAATCAATGTTTATCTCAATAAAGTTTTTAACTCAGTTAATAGTTCAATTGTAATCGAAAATTCAAAAACCATTAAACTTGAAAATAAACCCAAGTTAATTAACAATTCTTCAAAACTGAAAATTACAAACTTGGGTAATTCGAAATTAAAACCCAACAATAATTTAAGAATTACAAAAATTCCTAATAAAGATAAATTAAAAAATTTAACTAATTCAAAATTAAAAGAAAATTTAAGAGTCCACTTTAACAGCCCAAAGCACTCAACCTATAATCCAAGGGGAGGCACCAAACTAGTTGGCACCTCAAAATCGGTCTTTGCCCAGTTGGGCACTTAGGACTAGTCTTAAAAGTTAATCTGACTCTTGACCGACTTAGTATTAGGGTGGGTCGAGATAACGGTACGCTAGAAAGACTCTCGGGGAGAACTAGCTGAAACTATCTCGACACATCCTAGACTAGTTAGACCAGGGTGTCTCAACAGGTAGGGTAAAAGTATAACTTTCTTAAGCAGCTTTGCCTAGAAAGAGGTTGTTGTTCCAATAAGGCTTCGGCCAAAGAAGGCCCTTGTGCCTCGCCTCCTGCCTGGAAGCTATTTATCGAAGTACACTTTTAAACTACCTCTTGTAAAACCTGAATCTAACAAAAAGTCAGACTAACTTTTCTAATCAAACTCAAAACCATCTCACAAAATCATAGGACTCCCTTGATTGATAACTTAGACCGAGTGAGATGAATAAGGATAACCAAATTCAAATTCAAATTCAAATTCAAATTCAAATTCAAATTCAAATTCAAATTCAAATTAAAATTAAAATTCAAATTCAAATTCAAATTAAAATTAAAATTCAAATTCAAATTAAAATTCAAATTCAAATTAAAATTCAAATTCAAATTCAAATTCAAATTAAAATTAAAATTCAAATTCAAATTAAAATTAAAATTAAAATTCAAATTAAAATTCAAATTAAAATTCAAATTCAAATTCAAATTCAAATTCAAATTCAAATTAAAATTAAAATTCAAATTCAAATTAAAATTAAAATTCAAATTCAAATTCAAATTCAAATTAAAATTCAAATTCAAATTAAAATTAAAATTCAAATTAAAATTAAAATTCAAATTCAAATTCAAATTCAAATTCAAATTAAAATTAAAATTCAAATTCAAATTAAAATTAAAATTCAAATTCAAATTCAAATTCAAATTAAAATTCAAATTCAAATTAAAATTCAAATTCAAATTAAAATTCAAATTCAAATTCAAATTCAAATTCAAATTAAAATTCAAATTCAAATTAAAATTAAAATTAAAATTCAAATTCAAATTCAAATTAAAATTAAAATTCAAGCTCAAATTAAACCACCTTGCTTGTGCTTTCATAATCATGGTCAAACTATGATTAACGTAGTCAAACATGATCAAACACAGTCAAACGGAGTCAAACAGTCAAACCTGGTCAAAACAGTCAAAAGTCTGGTACCTAGGGCGCCCGTAACCTGTCGGGCGCCCCTGACAACACTGAAAAGGTACCAGCTCCAGTCAAAGCAGCAAAAGCTGCATTTGACCGACTCGAGAAGGGCGCCCGTAAGCTGTCGGGCGCCCCTATACGCTCCTGTCCCCCACGCTGATTAAAGCAGTCAAAAGCTGCAGTCAAACAGCCTTTGAGAAGGGCGCCCGTGACATGTCGGGCGCCCCCATCAAAACCTGTCTCCCACGCTGATTAAAGCAGTCAAAAGCTGCTGACAAACAGCTTTTGAGGAGGGCGCCCGTGACCTGTCGGGCGCCCCTGCAGACCTTTTCCCTGCCCGAGGCAAAACCAACCCGTAAAGGGCGCCCGTGACCCGTCGGGCGCCCCCCCCCCCCCCCCGCCCCCCATCAACCTCTATAAAAGGGACCCGAG
Source organism: Boesenbergia rotunda (assembly GCA_024364735.1). Lineage (NCBI taxonomy): Eukaryota > Viridiplantae > Streptophyta > Magnoliopsida > Zingiberales > Zingiberaceae > Boesenbergia > Boesenbergia rotunda. The sequence goes on from JAGFNQ010000237.1 coordinate 84,427, forward strand.
ACTCCCTCATTTCCCACACCACATCTCACACTCCTTCTTCCCTTTACCTCATTCTTGTGGATCAAGTGAACCTAAGCCTTCCCTTGCCTCAACCATGCCTCCAAGGTATGAAATTTAGTTGTGCAATTAATTTTTCTTAAATTACAAATTTTTTTTTGCACACTCCTTCTTTATCTTTAATCACTTATTTTTTCTACACTTAGAAAACGCCGAGCAGTTCAATCGAACCCCGGTAATGAGCCCAGTCCCGACCCTAGATTTCCTAACCTAGCACTTTGTAACAAGTTCGCACAAACCACCTACATTCCGATTAAAACAAGCTACCTTAACCGTCATTTCTTCTCCCAATCCTGTCCAGTCGCAATGTCCGCAATTAACTTCTATCAACTAGATAACCTCGTATTCTGCACACATTCGATCAACAACACCCTATGTGCAGAATTCTATAACAACATAATTAGGCAAGACCACTTGAGCTTCGTCACTACCGTTCAAGGAATGCCCTTGAGCATCACTCCTACCCTACTGAACCGATTTTTGGGACTCCGACCATCTCAGTCCATCTTCTGTTGCTACCCTCCAAGGAACCCGCCTTTCGACGCCCCCTACTCTCATATTGACCTGAACACCTTATACAACTATTTCTTTGGGGAAGCCATGGACCCTGCAGGAGGGCAGTTCCACTCCACCCGACTCCCGATTCAGGACTACGCTCTCTACAGAGTAATTGTCCGTTGCATCCTTCCTTTGTCCACTAGGGACACAGCCACCATGAAACCCTTTCACACTTTTCTTCTCTATGCCCTTATCCACCATCTGGACATAGATATAGGCCTTCACCTCTTCCACTGTATCCTACATGCCTCTAGTGTATCCACTAAGGGGCGGATCCGCACTCCCTACTGCCATGTCATCACCTCTATCCTCCACCACCACGGCCGAAATATCGCTGACGGCGAGATTACCACAATGACCGAATTCGACGAGATAGGATTTAGAAACTTTTCTTTAGCCGGTATAGACGTCTCGGGCACCGGGGTTCTGACTTGGCGACGCCGACCAGCCGCACAGGACATTGCCGACGAGGAGGTCGAGGTCGACATTGCCGACTTAGCAGCAGAGGTAGATCAGCCCGCTCCATCGACCTTGTACGAGAGAGTTACACGACTCGAGACGCACGTCCAGAGCCTCAGAGAAGAAGTGGAAGCGTACCATATTGAAGACCAAGAGACAAACTTAGGCTACTACAACAACATTATGAGTACCCTCACAGCTGATAGAGAAGCTTGGAATGCACAGTACCATGAGATCATGGCACGATTTGATGCATGGCAGCCGGGCCCATTTGATCCTCCTGGTCCCTCCTCTTAGATGACTTGGACATGTACCCATTTGACTACCCCTACTGAATAGGGTTGACTTCTGTTGATTTGTACTAGACTTCTACTTGAACTATGCTAATCTTAGCTTGGCATGTTTATTTTTTTTAAATTAAATTAGGGTTAGGCTTAGTAGAATAGAATCATTTGGTCTTTTGGATTTTCAATTTTAAATTGAACCTAAAATGTCTTTTAAAATGTTTTTTTTTAAAATATTACTTTAACTTTGAAAAGTTTTTTTACTTAGTTTTATCTCAAAAACTACCCCTTTCAAAACTAGGGCTTTTTCGAAAATGGACTTAGCCTAGGCTCTGACCCCTAGAATTGCATGAACCTATAGTTTTAGGTAGCCGCATCTCACAAAACACATTAAGATTAACTTGTTTGTGCTTGCAAAAACATAGAACGGTTGTGAGATGCATAGGACTCTGCCTGGACTTCCGAATGCTTAAAGTCAGTGCATCACAATAAGTCTGGGCGTAAAATACCAACGTTACAGTGATCATGTCAAGTAGTCTTGCCTTAAAAGCTGAGCTAGACATTATTACTTGACTTGACTAACTCAGTGAACACTACTATCATCTAGATAGTTAGTCAGTAACTAGAGTTAGACATATGAAAAGGGACCACAATCATTACTTGGTCCAGGGGGAGTTGAGGTCAAAATACTTTTGCAAAATAAATAGTTCCTTGCAATTCCTATTTAATATTGAACAATCCGAATTTTTGGGTCTTGCAAATCTCCTTTTTAAAACTTTGAAAATATTTTCATTTAAAAATAATGTTGTTGAAAACTATCTGTTAGTTTTGAAAAATTAATTTAGGGGGAGTTTTTTTTTCACTTAGGCTATTTTATCTTACTTAATCTATTTTGCCTAAGTCTAGTATTCCCTATCACTTAACTTTGAATCCGACTCTCCGTAACTTAATATAAGTATGTTTTTTGATGAATGACAAAGGGGGAGAGTAGGGTTAAAGCTTAGAAAATTCTGAAATTCTGTTTACTACTTAATTCTGTTTGCAACTTAATTCTGTGTGCTACTTAATTATGTTTGCTACTTAATTTTGCACCATGTACCTTCATGCTTATTTACTTGCATGTATCTGCTAGTTTTTCTCTAACTTTAACCTAGGTTGTCATTACATCAAAAAGGGGGAGATTATTGGTGCAGTTTGCACTGACGGTCAAACTCGGGTTTTGATGTATGACAAAGTGGTTAAAGTTAGGGTTGTGTGTGTTTAACCTCTTTACCAAGTGTGCAGAGTTGAAAGACTTAGGACCAGACACCAGGCTGAAGTCCAGGATGGTTGAGTCCTGGCGGAAAGTCCAGTTGGGTCCGCGGGACCTGACAACTGGCTGAAGACCAAGTTGGTTGAGACTTGGCAGGAAGACCAAGGTGGTTGAGCCTTGGCAGGAAGTCCTGGTAGGGTCAAGAAGTCAAGCAGAGCTGCATAATGGGTAAGTAAGGTAAGTCACTGGAGGAGCGACCCAGTGAGGACGAGTCCAATCTTGGACTTTAGGCGCGGTCCAACTTAGACCCATTTAGGTGATCTAAGTTGAGTCCTGGTTAGATCCTGGTCTGGGAGACAGGATCTAATTAACTTAGAATTGTATCTTATTTTAGTCCATATAAAATTGTGCTAGCCTTGTTTTGGACTAACCCTGGATGCAGGACCAAAGGACTATGATTCTGCAGCTCAGAGAGACTCAAAGGAGTGAGGCCGTAGCTGAGCAGGGCGCCCCGGATGTGTCGGGCGCCCCAGAGTCAACCCAAAGTCAGCAGAAAGGTAAACGCCCCGACAGCCGCGCGCATCGGGCGCCCCGCATGTCTCGGGCGCCCCCTGTGCCACCTCACTGCCAACTGCCGAAGCTCACCCTCGCGAAGCCAAGGAGATGTGGCTTTGACCGGTCAAATCGGGCCCCCCGCGCGCGTCGGGCGCCCCAGTCAAAGGTGATCCCGAAGATAAAGAGATCAAGTGCTTGACCGAGAGGGCTGCGGATCGGCAGCCACGCAGAGGGGCGCCCCGGACGTTTCGGGCGCCCCCTGCGCTATAAATAGAGCCCCTCGACCAAGGTTCAAAAACAACACTTCCTCCAAAGCTTTCAAGTTCTTCTACGCTCGCGTCTTGCTCCGGAAACGCTACACTTCGAGCCGACGACGTCCCGCTGCCCCGAAAGAGTCGACCTACTCCGGACGTCGGTAAAAAGAAGAATTTCTTTTAATACTTTATTGCACTTAATTACTTGAAAGTGTGGGGTTGTCACACTTTCAATTCATTTGTACTCGCCTACTCTATCGGGGTTGACCGATAGAGAGTTTTAGTAGATTGCCCAACGGAAAGGTCCGAGGGACCTGGGCCTTCGAGTAGGAGTCGCCGAAGGCTCCGAACGAAGTAAAAATCGTTCGTGTTTGTGTGTTTGTTTTTCGTCTCTTTCATTTCCGCTGTGTACGCTTTTTAAAGCACTCTGATTTAATTTTTTAAAAAGTCACGTGATTCACCCCCCCCTCTCACGTGCATCGATCCTACAGTTTTAAGTCAGTGCATCTGCACTAATTGGGGCACTAAATACAACCTACACAGTAATCAAGTTAAGTGTCAAGTTTAGAAAATCTAACTTGAACAGAACACTTAACTTGACTAACCCTAGCGAAAACTACTGTTTATAACAGTTAGTAAGTAGCTAACTGGGTTAGACATGACCCTAAAAGAAACTGATTTGGTCTAGTTCAGATCCTGAATTTGGTCAATACTGCAAATTATGAAATTTATTATTCGCTTGTATGCAATTTAATTATCCTATTTCTGCTGTAGTTATTTGTTTTTGATATATGGCAAAGGGTGAGAGATAGGAAAGGAGAGTTTAAAAATTTTTTTAGATAGGGAAGGAGAGTTTAAAATTTTTTTCAAAATCCAAAATTTCAAACTCTGTCCTTTATTCAAAAAGTTTTTCTTCTAAGTACTTCAAAACTTAAGTGTTCAAACTTTCTTCTAAGTACTTCAAAACTTAAGTTTGCAAAATTTTCTAAGTACTTCAAAACCTAAGTTTGCAAAATTTTCTAAGTGCTTCAAAACTTAAGTTTGCAAATTTTCTAAGTACTTCAAAACTTAAGTTTGCAAAATCTTTTTCTAAGTACTTCAAAACTTAAGTTTGCAAAATTTTTTCTAAGTACTTTAAAAACTTAAGTGTTCAAAATTTTTTTAAGTACTTCAAAACTTAAGTGTTCAAATTTTTTAAGTACTTCAAAACTTAAGTGTTCAAATTTTTTCTAAAGTTTGCAAAATTTTTCTAAAGTACTTCAAAACTTAATTTTTCAAAATTTCTTTCCTAGTACATAACTTAAGTTTTTCAAACTTATCTAAGTATTTTAACTTAAGTATAAATTTTCCAATGCGCACAACGAAACCTGTTTTGGAAAATATATCCTAAGAGTTCTATTAAAAATGTTCTAAGTAAAAATTAAATTCACCTTTAGACTTAGAATTTATCTTCAAAAAACCCCACGAACTTTTGAGAAATCTAGGGGGAGATTCCTTCCAGGGGAAGGAAACAAAATTTCAATTTTTTGTTTAACTTAACTTTTTGAACCAGGGTTGCCATAAATCAAAAAGGGGGAGATTGTTGGTGCAGAAAGCACCCAAGTTGAACCTGTGTTTTGATAATGGCAAAAGGGTTCAAAAGTTAAGGTATAATGTTTATCTAACGTGTTACTCAAGTGTGCAGGTAAAACCCTAGCGAAGGACAGCTAGGCTCCTGGCGAAGGACAGCTAGGCACCAACCGAAGGACAGCTTGGTACTGAAGACCTGGCGAAGAACAGCTAGGCACCTGGCGAAGGACTGCTGGGCAAAAGTCCAATCGGAGGAGCCGGTTGGCATCAGATACATTCTCCCGAGAGGAGTACGTGAGGATGCGTTCCCTGTCGAGGGAACAGTAGGCGTCGGTTTGACCTAGGGTTCCATTTTGGAGACCCAAAGTGAGAACTAAGACAGCTAAGGCTGTAAAAAAATCTAACACATTATTGCTTTATGTTGTTTTTTGTACTAACCCTGGATGCAGGACCGAAGGAACGAGTGTCTGCAGCTCAGAGAGCCTCAAAGGAGTGAGGCAGTAGCTGACCAGGGCGCCCGGAGTGTCCCGGGCGCCCCCAAGGTGAACACAAAATAAAATAAAGCAAAGTAAGCTTTGGCAGCTTATGGGCGGGGCGCCCTAGTGCTCCCGGGCGTCCCCCATGCTCCCGGGCGCCCCCATGCTCCCGGGCACCCCCAGTTCAAGCAATCGAAGCAGACTCCAACGAAGCCAACGGATAAGAGTTGACCCGGTCAACCCGGGCACCCCCAGCGTCCCGGGCGCCCCTGTCAAAGCCTGATCCCGAGTTTTAAGGAATCAGGGCTGACCGAGAAGAACTCGGATCGGCTGACACATGGGGGGGGGGGCGCCCCCGACGTTCCGGGCGCCCCCCAGGGGCTATAAAAAGGCCCTTGACCCCAAGGCTTCGGTAACTCAATTGGTTCAACGCATCCACGCTCTTCTGCTCCCGCGCTTTGCTCCAGAAACGTCCCGACTCGAGACACAAGCGCCGACGACGTCCCTCTGCTCCGAGAAACATTCCACACCGGACGTCGGTAATGAAGAGCTGTTTTCTTTTTGTGTTTACTATACTGCAATTGTAACATCTATTTATAAACCGTTTTGCGTACATATAGAATTGCCCGCAGTAAACGGTCAACGACCGTGGGCCTTGGAGTAGGAGCCGACCGCGACTCCGAACCAAGTAAAAAACTTGGTGTTTGCGTGTGTTTGTTTTAATTTCCGCTGTGTAATTTCTCTAACTCTTAAATCCGAACGTTTAACGATATTCACCCCCCTCTATTGTTTCTCTCGATCCAACAAGTCCCACATTGAAAACACATGAGAAAAATCATGCGTTTATAAGGGGAATATATCTCCATTAGTATAAGACCTTTTGGGTAAAGCTCAAAAATAAAACCATAAGGGCTTAAGACAAAAGTGGGCAATATCATTCCATTATGGAGATATCTAAATTTTTATAGTCCTAACATTCCTCTCTGTAATTTTATCTCTTATGGTCGTTACTTGATAAGCCCAGATATACTAGATTAAATTGTCACGAAAGTGTGGGCTCATCAGATTTAAATATGAATGAATGAAATGCTGGAAGCCTTTTTTACAATCAAAAACTGAAAATGTAATATAGGGACCACAGGTCGTATTTTTCTCGGGGCTAGTTGACATTGTTTGATTCGCGCTTGTATTTAGGTGTCGTTTGTGTTTACGGGTTTCTAATCAAAATTGGGTTTGGTTTTAAAGAAAAGTGAAGATGTGATGGAAAGAATTAAACTCAACTAATAACCAAACAATTGATGGCAAGTGCTAATTCAACCAATGAAAACCTAATCAAGCACTCACCAAATTTTTAGGAACTGATTTCTGATTTCAAAATCAGAAACAAATGCTAAGCAATGAAGCAACACAGCAGTGGAGACAATTCTCAGAAGCAAGCTAACTTGAATCAAATGCTATCTATAAAATTCAGCAATCAAACTTTAAACAAACACTACACACTAGCTACAAAATCTGGAGGCAAACAAATGCAGAGAAGTTCAGAACGATTCGAATGCAATACGAATTGAATTCAAACATCACAGCATACTAGAAATACCATATAACTTACTACAAGTCATTGCCTAAACTGCACTTGATACAAGTGCAGAATTCCAGCACTTGGCACGCAAAAGAGACTGCTTAAAGACTGATTCAAAGACTGAATTGCTGCAAATTGGCTTCCAATTGCAGAAATTGCAGCTGACAATATTTCGAATTCCAGCTCATCACTACAACTCCACTCAAGAAGTGCAGGGCATATATGAGTGAAAGAAATCAGAATAGCTGCAAAATTTCAGAAATGCAGGGACTGCATTTTGAAGCTACTGCAGAAATGCAATCCAAATGCAGGAGCTAATAGATCAAGTTGAATATGATGCAATGGGTCACTAACTAACAGCTGTTCTGATAAATTAAAATCAAGGATTCATACACAAGTTGAAGAATTTCAGAATTGATTCAAAATTGCAGAAATAACTTGCAGTTTTGCAGAATTTCAGAAATTATCTAAGCGCAGAGCAGCAAACAACAAGCTTATATCTATACACTGCTCTACAGTTCGGAAAGCTTCAGAATGGCTGATGAATACTTTGACACAAATTAAGAAGTGCTAAGTTAACAATTGCTGAAAGTAACAGATGTGCAGGAGGCAACCGTGATACGCACAATGAAGACTTGGCACGCATAAGGAAAAACTGAACAAACTGGGGAATTGAAATTACATGCTGATCAACTCAAACCAAACTCATTGACTACCAAAATGTTGACTTAAATCCCAGGAACTAAACCAGAAACGAACTGAATTCGAACTGAACTGAAATTTCAGAGCAAAAGTTGATACGCAATGTAAAAGAAAACAGAGAATTCTGATACACAAGCTGGAAAATAGAAACAAACTGGAGTAAAAAGCAATTGTCAACTAAACAAGCTACCTACTGATTAACTTGAAAGATTGAAACCTAATTTGAGCTGGAACAATGCATTAAACGAAGTAAACGAATCTGAAACAAAGACAGTAACGAAATTATGTGCAGGAATTTAAATTACAGCTAAGAAACTTAAAGTTAGCTAATTAAACTAAACCCCAATCGCTTCATTAGCTCAAAATCATCTTGGTTGTCCAATCAAGAGCTGGCCTCGAACCCCTAAGCTCAGCAATTCACTGAGGAACTGAATTTGCGGTCGAATCGAGCTCGAATCTGTTCAAGAAGGAAAACCCATTCGAATTCTTCAACTCAGCCTTGTCTGATTGAAACGAAGGTGCGGGAATGATCCAAGCTTGTCCGAGAACCCCTCCAGATGGCTTGGACTGATGTAGAATCTGACAAAACCGAAATCGAATCCTTCAAGTGCAAAGCTGCTGAAACCCTCAAACAACCCTGCTCTTGCCCAATTCCGAGCTGAAAACTCCACAAACTACTCTCCCTAGTGACCTCGACTTGATCTGATGAAGAATGGAGGTGGTCGCGCCCCTTGGATGAAGAACTACTGAAGAAACGATGAAAAACGAAGAAGGAAGCTGCTGTGCGGCGGAGACGCGACAAGGAGAAAGGCTGGGGAGTTTCTGATTAAATAGCTATCAATGGACGGCTGTGATTAATTTGAGAAATCCAACGGCTGATCTTGCTCTGATTGGAGCCAAACTTTGATGATGATGATCTGGGGTCAGGATCTGCCTCGTGGTAGCTCGGATCCTCCAGATGTGCAACGGATGGTCCAGATCAACTTAATCTGTGAATGGACGATCTAGAGCCCTCCAAGCTTGATCCAACGGTTGATTTAGCTCTGATTGGAATGAAACCTTTAGATCTTGATCATAGAGCTTGATCAACCCTAACCCTAGCTCGGATTGCTTCAGATCGCCCCGGATGACTCAGATCTAGCCGCTCTTGAATCGGACGGCCCGGATTAATTGTAAGCTTGATAATTCGATCCGGTTCACATCCGACTCAAGTTTGACCCAGTATGCCCTAGGTCCAGGATCCTTTCATGCCTACAAAAATATATCAGAAAATTAGTGGCCAAATAATTCAAAAATATGTAAATTTGCAATTAAGTCCAAAATAAGAGGAAATCCTAAAACCTAGGGTAAAATCATAATTAAACAAGTAAAACATGGGTCAAACATGGATTTTAGCAATTAAAATAATCAATAAAATGGTACTTATCAACTCCCCCACACATAACCTTGAGCGTCTCGCGAAACTAATAAGTAAGTATCCCCTAGATTTTCTTAAGCATAATTAGAAGCAAATGTAAAGAAATTACCTAAGGTTGTCAATTCTCATAAATCTAAGCTCTATGGATTAGTATCTTGTCCTTAAATCAACAACTTAGCCTTTTCATCTATCATGAGTCATTGAGATGAATTCAAATCACTAGCCTTTCATGGGAAGTTTTGGTGGCTCTCTCCTTAAGTTCTAAGTTGATGATGGAAGTGGAGCTCACTCAAACACGCATGCTTTTTGCACTACCATAGGCTTGCTTATTATCTAATCTCCACCATTATTCATGATTAGGATTCACATCTACAAAAACAAGTGAAAACATGGAAAATGGTAAGAAATGGAGTAAAAATTAAGGAAATGGAAAAATTGATGGAATGGAAGACTTGGTTGCTCAAAAATGTTTCCAATGTGCTTTGCCCCTCTTGACAGTCCTCTAATGCTATAAAAAGTATGATGGAGTGAAACTTGAATAAATTCCTTTGGTTTGGATGAAAAACCCTTTCTTGGTTTCAATGTGCCAACTCTTCCCTAATGCGTGTCATTTTTGTTTCTTTCTTCTCTTTTCTGATTTTTCTCTTCTTCTTTTATCCTCTAGCAAGGTCAGAATGATGGTGGAACAAATCTTCAATTTGTATGAGAGAAACCTCAATGATTTCATGGTGCCGAAATTTCAAAGGTGTGCCACTTATTTCTTTGTTTTTCTGTTTTTCAAACTGTCTACTTTTTTTTTTTTTTTGTAATTGGTCTTAGCTGGAGCATATCAGATCTTGCAACACTCTAATTCCTTCATATTAGTTGGCATCTAGAAGTTGTTGAGCACTTAAAGTGTTCCACTCGAAAATTCTGCTCAATCAAGTTGAACTTTAGCCAACTTCTTTCCATTTTCTTCTCTATTTCGAAACTCCTAGCATCCAAACTCCTTTCTTATTCTGATAGGCTGTGATGTGCTTCAATCTATGATACATTCATCCACTTTATTTCGTGATTCACAGCCTTAGAAAATCCAATTTCAGCTTCAACTTGGCACAAACTGCCTCACTAGCAATTCACTGCTTTGTTTTTTTCTTTTATAACTGCATTTACAGCTCAAGTATCAACCTCTCTGCTCTCCAGAATTCTTATGCTGTCGAATGGTTTGATCTGAATTCTTGGCAGCATCATCTTGCATTCCCAATTCAGTTCCGGTATTCAAAACAGTCCAGCTTCACTTCAATTGCTAATCCACACAGAATTTTCCTTTTCTTCCTCTGTTTTTGGCACTGATTTGCTCTGCAATGATCTCAGATTTTTCCAGCTGCAGAAATTCCTTTCCTTCTTCAGATCAGCCTTTGAATTCAGATCGTATCCAGCTAGAATTCAGCTAGTGTTCAGCTGTAAATTCAGCTTGTTTCCCTCACTGATCTGCACAAACTGCTTTTGGCAGAATTTAGACTCTTACTCAGCTTCAACTCGGATTTTACAAGGTATTGCTGATCTTGACTTCCCAAATTCCAACTTTCCAGTTTTGGATCCAAATCAATTTCGATCCAAGCTAGCAGAATTTTTCTTTCTTCACCTTGGCACAAGAATTGCAGAATTTTTTTTTTTACAAACTGCCATTGTTTCTCATTGCAGAAATTTTTTTTCATTGTCACTTGGATCTTCAAAATATGTCAAAGAAACTAGATCTCCAATTGCTTCCATCTCTCTTGTTCATTCTTGGCACCAAACTCACTCACTTGGCACCTTTTGACTTCAATTTCACAAAAAAAAAAATTTTCCTATGAAATACATCCAAAACTTTAGTCACTCCCCCACACTTGAATCTTTGTCCGTCTCGGGCAAAATAGCATTAGAACATATCAAACAACAAGTCCAAAGAAAAGTGAAGGTAAGAGTAAGAAATAAGTAAAGAAAAATGGAATGAACATGATTTTTTTTTGTTAAAATTGATATGGAAAGGTAAATAAGGTGATTAGCTCTATAGATGTGATCCAATCATTGAAATATAGTTTTGAATGAACCTAAGCAAGTTCTAGAGCACAATGACATATGTGTATCACAAAAGTAAGGCTAATTCTCACTAGGTAAAAATAATTCATCTCAAGTTCTCAATTAAGAATCTAAAGCAAGTAGTACTCAAACATCCAAGATTTCATCCATTAGCTCAAATCCTAAGTTTTAACAACCAAATTTAATTTATTTTCAAAAGACTCTAAAATGCTATGGAGATAACCTAGAGGGATATTTTTATTTCTACTCATGCAAGAAAAAGTGACAAAAGAAATAACATGCATTTATTTACAAGGACTCAGTTCCAAGGAAAATTCTAGTTCTAGGAAGCATGAAAATGAAAAATGAAATAAAAGAAAATACAAGAAAGAATAATCTCCCCTTTATTCTGGTGGACGGAGTCTATCCAGAAGTAGCCTCCATCATGGTAGTGGAGGAAAATGGGTGGCTGAGAGATTTGGGACTCCCTCACACTTGAACTTCGCAGAAAAATGCTCTGGTGGCCTAAGGCGATTCAGGTTCAAAATCCACTGAAGGAATGGAGGGCTATGGATTAAAGTAAGATTATCTCCTCCTTCTTTATGCTTTTCAGAAGTCCTCCCAGGAGGCTGGAGTCTGTTCAATTGGAGTACCCACTCCTGAAGTCTTCTGGACCCTGCAAAACAATGTAATACCTCTCTCAAGTGTTCAGGGTCAGAAAGAAATGATATAAATTCAGTCTCTGCATGAAATGTATCCAACACTGCATCATATTCAATTAAATCAATTCTTGGTGCCTCAATGAAATTTTCAACATCATTTCCTATAAAGTTTGCATCCAAAGACTCATCACAAATAAAGAAATCAATTTCTGGCATATCAATAGAAATTTCACAATTATTTTCTATCGAAGATGTATCAAGTAATGTGTCACAGCCAATCAAATCAATCTCAGATATTTTCATAAGTTTCTCACATTCAACCTCAGCATAAGATATAGCAAGAGATTCATCAAAATAAATAACATCAATTTCAGGCATTTCTAAAAAAATTTCACTATCCATATCCACAAAAGATGCATCAAGATATTCATCATAACAAACAACATCAATTATGGGTGTCTCTAAAATTATTTCGCAATGCATATCTACAAGAGATGTATCAAGTAATGCATGATGACTGAAGAAATCAATATTTGGTACCTCTATTGGATTTTCACAAACAATTTCTACACAAGGTATATCAATAAACTCATTAGAATCAATTAAGTCAACACTAGGTACCTCACTGCATTTTTCTGAACAAAGAGGAGAAATACTTACCTGAGCGTGCTGGAGAATACCTGGAGGTTCTACAACGGTAGATGTATCCATGGCCTCCTCCTGGTCAAGTACATGCTCCTCTTCAGCCTCAGACTCTGGTGGACACTCAACTAAAGCAGGTGATCCTTGGGTGCTTGCTTCCACCATGCAAGCCCCCACATTTTCTGGTTCATCTTCTGAATCTTTTAATGTACCAGTAACTTGTGGTGGTCCCTGGGGCTTAGTGCAATCCCCTACACCTGTGGAATCATCTCCTGTGTATGTTTCCTCAGTAATATCTGCAACAACAGTATCAGAAAAATTAGGACCATCAATAATGCTATCATCAGAAAATAAAAGTCTAGAATGGTCCTGTGGAGCTTCAGTTTCTTCTTCTGGAGCTGAAAAATTTGAAAATGAATTTTGAGTAGGAATCTCCGGAGGAATGCATGCTGTAGGTGCCCAATATTTGATGATTTCTTCATCTTCTTCTTCTATCACATTTGCAAGATTACTTGAAGAAGGTCTTGGCCATGTACTAGGGTCACCTTGAACTGATATAAATCCAACTCCGGGGCTCTCAGAATTAAGAGTTGCTTGAGAATATAATTGTTCTGATCTTTGGGCTTTTATCTGATTCAATTGATCAACCAATTTCGCAAGGCTTCCTTCGATGTCTTGTTGTCTTTGTAGAACTTGTTGTCTTTGTTGTTGCCAAGCTTGTTGTTGTTGTAACATTTGTTGACACATCTCTATTATCCTTTGTTGTTGAGCCTCATCCCAATCATGATTCTCAAAACCTCCTTGGTTAGTGTGGAACCCCTGTTGGTCTTGAAATGGAAAATAGGGCTGCTGAAGTTCAGGAGGAGGCTGTGCATTCTGAAATGGAAACTGTTGGGGCTGCTCAAATGGATGAAATGACTAATTTAACTGCTGAAAACTTGGCTCAAAAGTTGGTGGAGATGGCTGAAAATTGTAGCCCTGAAAATTTTGGATCTGAGGTTGAAATTGTGGTTGGTGAACACTGAATTTGAGTGGGCTGAAAATTCTGGTTTTGTTGTTGGAAATTCTGAAATGGTGGCTGCCCATGCTGAATTTGTGGCTGGAAATTGGGCTGAAATTGTTGAAAGTTGGGCTGAAAATTATGGAATTGTGGCTGCCCATTTTGAAAATTCTGGAAATTTGATTGATTTTGCTGAAAATCCGGCTGAAATTGTTGGAATTGCTGTGGTTTCTCGAATTGTTGTAATGGTGGCTTAAACTGAAAGTTTGGTTGCTGAAATTGATCATTTTGTTGCTGAAAAAACTGATTGGGTCGTTGAAAATTCGAATGTGATCGCTGAAATTGTGGACATGGCTGCTGGTAAGTAGATGAATCACTGTTGGGTCTCTGTTGGAATTTCAAGTGCTTAATCATATTTTTTAACTCCTCCAGTGCACCTTTGAGCTCTGATTGTTCGGATTGTTCAGTTGAAAACATTTTGATCTTGCAACCCTGTCACAAAACAAACAAGAAAAATGGCAGCAACCGTATACAAATGATAAAGCAACAGAAAATAGAACCCAATGATATGTCAAGTAATCCAAATGCAGGAGCTAATAGATCAAGTTGAATATGATGCAATGGGTCACTAACTAACAACTGTTCTGATAAATTGAAATCAAGGATTCATACACAAGTTGAAGAATTTCAGAATTGATTCAAAATTGCAGAAATAACTTGCAGTTTTGCAGAATTTCAGAAATTATCTAAGCGCAGAGCAACAAACAACAAGCTTATATCTATACACTGCTCTACAGTTCGAAAAGCTTCAGAATGACTGATGAATACTTTGACACAAATTAAGAAGTGCTAAGTTAACAATTGCTGAAAGTAACAGATGTGCAGGAGACAACCGTGATACGCACAATGAAGACTTGGCACGCACAAGGAAAAACTGAACAAACTGGGGAATTGAAATTACATGCTGATCAACTCAAACCAAACTCATTGACTACCAAAATGTTGACTTAAATCCCAGGAACTAAACCAGAAACGAACTGAATTCGAACTGAACTGAAATTTCAGAGCAAAAGCTGATACGCAATGCATAAGAAAACAGAGAATTCTGATACACAAGCTGGAAAATAGAAACAAACTGGAGTAAAAAGCAATTGTCAACTAAACAAGCTACCTACTGATTAACTTGAAAGATTGAAACCTAATTTGAGCTGGAACAATGCATTAAACGAAGTAAACTAATCTGAAACAAAGACAGTAACGAAATTGTGTGCAGGAATTTAAATTACAGCTAAGAAACTTAAAGTTAGCTAATTAAACTAAACCCCAATCGCTTCATTAGCTCAAAATCTTCTTGGTTGTCAATCAAGAGCTGGCCTCGAACCCCTAAGCTCAGCAATTCACTGAGGAACTGAATCTGCGGTCGAATCGAGCTTGAATCTGTTCAAGAAGGAAAACCCATTCGAATTCTTCAACTCAGCCTTGTCTGATTGAAACGAAGGTGCGGGAATGATCCAAGTTTGTCCGAGAACCCCTCCAGATGGCTTGGACTGATGTAGAATCTGACAAAACTGAAATCGAATCCTTCAAGTGCAAAGCTGCCGAAACCCTCAAACAACCCTGCTCTTGCCCAATTTCGAGCTGAAAACTCCACAAACTACTCTCCCTAGTGACCTCGACTTGATCTGATGAAGAATGGAGGTGGTCGCGCCCCTTGGATGAAGAACTACTGAAGAAACGATGAAAAACGAAGAAGGAAGCTACTGTGCGGCGGAGACGCGACAAGGAGAAAGGCTGGGGAGTTTCTGATTAAATAGCTATCAATGGACGGCTGTGATTAATTTGAGAAATCCAACGGCTGATCTTGCTCTGATTGGAGCCAAACTTTGATGATGATGATCTGGGGTCAGGATCTGCCTCGTCGTAGCTCGGATCCTCCAGATGTGCAACGGATGGCCAGATCAACTTAATCTATGAATGGACGATCTAGAGCACTCCAAGCTTGATCCAACGGTTGATTTAGCACTGATTGGAATGAAACCTTCAGATCTTGATCATAGAGCTTGATCAACCCTAACCCTAGCTCGGATTGCTTCAGATCGTCCCGGATGGCTCAGATCTAGCCGCTCTTGAATCGGACGACCCGGATTAATTGTAAGCTTGATAATTCGATCCGGTTCACATCCGACTCAAGTTTGACCCAGTATGCCCTAGGTCCAGGATCCTTTCATGCCTACAAAAATATATCAGAAAATTAGTGGCCAAATAATCCAAAAATATGTAAATTTGCAATTAAGTCCAAAATAAGAGGAAATCCTAAAATCTAGGGTAAAATCATAATTAAACAAGTAAAACATGGGTCAAACATGGATTTTAGCAATTAAAATAATCAATAAAATGGTGCTTATCATTACTCACCATAACAAAGGTTTTTTATTGTTAATATTACTAATAATATTGAGCTTACATGTTATGACCAAGTTGCCTTCCAATCTCATTGGCAAATAGCAATGCAATCAAAATTGGCTGCTTTAGAGGCCAACAATACATAGTCTCTCACACCTCTTCCTCTTGGAAAACAAGCTATCAGTTCTTATTGGGTATACAAAATCAAGCGTAAATTAGATTGCTCCCTTGAACGCTATAAAGCACCACTCGTAGCAAAAGATTACACACAACTTGAAGGTGTTGATTATCATGACACTTTTTCACCTTCTACTAAAATGGTTATAGTACATTGTTTATTAGCTTTGGCAACTGCACAAAATTGGTCTCTTTCTCAACTTGATGTCCATAATGCATTTCTTCATGGAGATCTATGTCTCTTTCGCTTAGTTTTTAGTGATAGGGGGAGAACCTAGTGTATTGCCTCAACAAGTTCTTATATGGATTAAAATAAGTCTCTCGTCAATGGTTTGCCAAATTTTCTATAACTATTCAAGATATCGGTTTTGTTCAATCCAAAGTAGATTACACTTTGTTTACATGTAAGAAGGGCAAATCATTTACTCTCGTACTGATCTATGTTGATGATATCTTGATAATTGGAAATGATCCAATTTCCATAACTATTCTTAAACAATATTTGCATAATCATTTTGGATTAAAGATTTAGGTGCTTATAGTTTTTTTGAGTATAGGGTCTCTCACTCAAAGAAAGGTATTTTTATTTTACAGTGGAAATCCACTTTGGAAATTTTGAAAGATGGATATTTTGGAGCTAAACCTATGGATTTTCCCATGGAGTAGAATTATCGGACGAAGGAGAATTGTTAAAATATCCTTCATTATATTGATAGATCGAAGACATTGCTAGAGGAGGGGGGTGAATAGCGTTTCTTCGAAGTCTTTCTTCCAACACGGTTAGTTGCACAGCGGAATATACAATAAAAAATAACCAAACAAATACTAACCATTGCTAATACGAATGATTTACTTGGTATCCACCCCGGACGAGTGACTAATCCAAGAATCCGTCGGTGGATCACTCCCTGAACAACCTCCGGCTAGCCCTCATCGCTCCTTGTGGGTGGAGAAACCTCGCCATAATCACTTTGACAATATCTGGGCACAAAAGACTACTAACTCACTTTACCCAAGCGAGTTTCGTCAAGAATCTCAGCCACCACGAAGTCCTCATTAAATAGGACTCGGGGTGAAACCCTCGCTACCAGTCGACTGCTCTGGGGGCAGTCGACTGGTGCCATTGAAATTCGACTGTTGCATCCCAACGTTCGAATTCTCAGCCAACTCACTAGCCACCTACCAGTCGACTGCTCCCAGAGTAGTCGACTGGTCCCAGGCCAGAACCCTTCTGTGAGTTCCATCAGTCGACTGGCCCCAGGCCAGTCAAATGGTCTACTCACCCTCCTAAGGTTACCCTTCCTGAGTACATTCCACTCCACACTCAAACCCTAGGATCTCCCGAGTACAATCACACCGCACTCGTACTCTCACGACTCGATTGACTCCTCATCCGCAGCCTCGACTATTGCCTTCACGCCCTCTTCATCTTCGGCTCCCGTCCCTCGAATGCATACAAACCTCCAGCTTGCCTCCATGCCATCCTTCACGCAAACCTCGAAGTCAGCACCCATCATCTCATCGTCCCTGCTCTCCAAAGTCCCTCGGGTGCACACAAGCCTCCAGCTTGTCTCAATGCCACCATTCACCGTACCGAGGTCGTCCAGTCAAGTCCATATGTGTAACCTATACAACTTGCACACTCAACATACACATATAAGAACACAAGGGTAAACCTAACTTAAACCCTTTGCCCAAACATCAAAACACTTGATCACTTCGAACCACAGATTGCCTCAACAATCTCCCCCTTTTTGATGTTTGGTCATACATTTAAGTTAGGGAAAGCAAAATAGTAGTCAATAGCAAAAACAATGCATATGCAATGCAAAAATGGATCCTATCCCAAGGCATCCTACACCTAACCCTCCATGTAACGACCCGACCCATTCGGCGACCCATTTACCGGCCCTCACGACCGTCATACCGTCGACCGTGCCATTACCATACTAGGTCTTCCCACTTCCTGGGCAGTGGATTTTTGCCTTCCCAGGATTCGAACCCTAGACCCAGGCTTAAATCTAGTTCTTTATGAATCCTGAATACCAATTGAGCTATAAGCCTGGGTCTAGGGTTCAAATCCTGGGAAGGCAAAAATCCACTGCCCAGGAAGTGGGAAGACCTAGTATGGTAACGGCACGACCGACGGTCGACGGTACGACGGTCGTGAGGGCCGGTAAATGGGCCGCCGAATGGGCCGGATCGTTACACTCCAAGTTAGAAATTTCTACACCTAACTCCCCTAAGTTAGGAATTTTCTCCAAAACGGGCATTTTAAAGCTTCTCCCAAGCTCTCCCTACATTGGACTTACAAAGACTTTTTAAGAACCTCTCCAAGGTTCCCCTTACACCAAGAATGGAGCACCCATGCTCCCCCTTAATCTTAGCTCCCCATAAACCTAGGGTTTCTTGCAAAGGTATGTTTGGTTTCCCAACTTAAACACAAACCTCTCCCCCTTTGCCTAACATCAAAAAGAACCCAACAATATCGCAATTATTCATTCTTTGAATCCCTAATAATTCTAAACACAGTGTACTAAACCCCCCCCATACACTTGTTTCCTATCATTTGGGAAGCAAACCAGCTGCTGATACACACATCAGACCTAGGCAGTCGACTGCCCCTGTTGGCAGTCGACTGATACTCTAAAATTCAGTCTTTCTGGCCAATTTCAGAATTGCGCCAGAAATTCCATAAATCTCTAAAAATTCTCAAATTTCGTGGAGAACTTTATGGTACCCATACCTACTTGGGAAAAATACATTTCACCATGTATCTATCACCGTTCCCAAGTTGGACACAAAACCCAAAAATTTTCTTATGAAAATTAAGGCACTTAGGAGGCAACCTCCCCCTTAACCTATGCCTTCTCCCAATTTTTAATTTTCTTAGGTGATGTTCTACCCAACTTAACACCCTAACACCAAATTTGGTTCTACCCAACCTAACAACCAAGTTCTTCTCCCTTGGCCACCATTAAAGAATTGCCCCCAAGCAACCTTTCTCTTAGTGCCAAAAAGAACTCTACAAAACTTACACAATCTTAAGAGTTTGCAAGCATATTCGCTAGGATATATCGTATCCTAGAAAAATATGATTATTATCAAATGTGCTTGACTTTGGTATAATCCTCTAATTTCCTTAAGGATGGACACTTTGTATCAATTTTGACTTCAATTCATGGTTCCTTATATTTACTAAGTTTAACAATTATCAATTTACACAAGGAATTTGCCTCAATTCTTTTCTTTATCCATATTCTCAATATGATGAAGGCTTCCCCCTTTTTATCTCTAAATCCTAGATACACATGAGAAACTTATCAAACTTCCTTGAATTTTCCATATGGTCTCATTTCATATAATCACCATTAACCCATGAGACAAACCTTAACTCAAGGAGTATAATCAAGGTTCTTAATTTTACGGTCAGGTTATATCATCTAATACCCTTTTTTTTCTTCCTAACCTTACTGGATCAATCGACTGCCAAAACTCACAGAGAGTTTCTGGGCTTGAGACCAGTCGTCTGCCCCTGGAGCAGTCGACTGATACCTGATTTTCAGGTTTTACAGCCCAATTTCAGAAATCCCTAAATAATTTCACAAATCTCCAAAATTTATGAAATTTCGTGGGGAGATTTGTGGGGCTAATGTCTTATTGGGAAAAATATTTTCTAAACAAATGTACTCTGGATCCCAAGATTTGCATGAAACTCAACTTATTCTTAAGTGTATCATTGAAACTCATCCTAAAAGTCTCAATTGTGGGTTCTCCTCACTGTTACTTCTTATCCTTGATTATAGTTCATTTCTATCATTGGATTACATGGTATTCACACATTAAAACCCAATTTTACCCAATATAATTATATTTTCATTCTTTTCTCCCTAAAATCCCTTTTAATGCGCCAAAACTTAGGATTAAGGCTTACCCAAGTCTTCCAACCATTTTTGGCACAATTCACCTAATTTTCTAGGAGAGAAACTTTTGAAATCCATTTACCATGGACCCCAAAGGCTCCTAGAGCTCCCCCTTGAGCTCTGAGCCCTAGCCACCTCCCTAGGTGACTCAACCCACACTAGACCACACCAGTGTGCCACCGGTGATTCTTGGCCTACAAAATGAACCCTCTTAACCTTGGACACCTTGTCCTTGATTAAGTCACCCTTTCTACCTTTTGATGGCACCCTCTTTCTATTCTTGGACTTACCCTCCTTGCTATGACTATATGCTTCACCAGCATATTTCTTTCCATTTGCCTTGAAGGTCTTAGACCGGTATCCCAAACCTGATCTATCATAGTTGGGTTTTAAGCTACCCAACACCATGTCTAAGCCCTTGGATCCAACCGTGAATCATTCTAGGGCCTTTTCTAATGTGTTAAGCCTTGACCACAAGGCTTGATTTTCCCTCTCAAGAGTTCTAACCTTAGAACCCATATGTCCACCTTGGACATTCCCAGGACAACCCATTTTCCTAGGTACATTCCTTCCCTTTTTGGGATTAGTGTCATGATCCTTAGGTCGAGAGGTCTTGGGTTTATCATTATGCATGCTTTTCCTAGAGTTTTGATCTACCTTGTTAACCCTAATCCTATCATTATATTTAAAACCAAAATTATGCATCATTAAATATTTTTCATTAAAACTAGCATGCATGGATGGGTAATTAACATGATTTTTAAAATGCAATGAAGAACTTGAAATCGAGTTATATTTTAACCTAGGGTTAGGAATTACCTCCCTTACCCTTGAAGTTCCCCCTTGATGTGATCTTAGCTTCCTTCTTTCTTCTTTCTCCCATCTCCTCAAGTGCTCCATTTTCTTTAGCTCACATTTTCTAGGACACTTGGTGTGAAAGTGCCCCATCTCTCCACATGTAAAGCATCGGATTTTCTTCCTTTTCTCGTGGGCTTCTCCAATCATACACTTCATGTTAGATTTAAATGGAATTGAAATAAGTGTAGAGAGTACCTCCTTTTTTTTACCAATTGGACACTTATCTTTGTAGTTCTCCTTTTAATTGCAACCAAAACATGTAATATGGTCCTTGGTCTTGGCTTTGGTGGAGGAAGAAGCTAGGTTGACTTCTTCTTCAACCTTTGATGATGTGGATGCCTCCTCTTGATCCAGTACGGTTGAGGGTTTCTCCTCCCCCTCAATTCTTGAAATTGATACCTCCTATTCTTCTCTTGAGGAGGTTGATGATCTTTCACTCTCTCCCTCACTTGAAGATGTAGATACTTCCTTTTCTTCTTCTTCTTCTTGACTCATTTGACTTTTCTCCTTGGGCTCTTGAACTTGTGTAGGACTTTCATGATATTCTTTCAATTTGCTCCACAATTCACATGCATTTTGATATGCCCCTACACAACTCAAAATTTTGTTAGCCACAATATCAATCAATATACCCATTACCTTTTCATTTGCCTTTGCTTGTTCTTGTTGTCCTTGATTCCAATACCTAGGTCTAAGCCTCTTCCAGTGCTTACCCTTTGGAATCTCGAAGGGCTCTTCAAGTGTGATCTGAAGGACCCACTCCATTCCGAACCATGCCTCCATTCTCGCTTTCCAATATCCAAAATTCTCATGGTCATAGGCCGGCGGAGTGTAGATGTCGTCCCCCAACTTATCTTCCATTTTCTTGTCCTCTAGCGTGTGCTCCCTCGGTGGTTAGTCTGATCAAGAGCGGTCCTTCTCTCTGATACCTATTGATAGATCGAAGACGTTGCTAGAGGGGGGTGAATAGCGTTTCTTCGAAGTCTTTCTTCCTACACGGTTAGTTTCACAGTAGAATATATAATAAAAAATAACCAAACAAATACTAACCAATGCTAACACGGAAGATTTACTTGGTATCCACCTCGGACGGGTGACTAATCCAAGAATCCGTCAGTGGATCACTTCCTGGATAACCTCCGGCTAGCCCTCATCGCTCCTTGTGGGTGGAGAAACCTCGCCACAATCACATTGACAATATCTGGGCACAAAAGACTACTAACTCACATTACCCTAGCAAGTTTCGTCAAGCATCTCAGCCACCACGAAGTCCTCTTTAAATAGGACTCGGGGTGAAACCCTCGCTACCAGTCGACTGCCCCAGGGTAGTCGACTGGTGTCATTGAAATTCGACCATTGCATCCCAACATTCGAATTCTCAGCCAACTCACCAGCCACCTACCAGTCGATTGCTCCCAAAGCAGTCGACTGGTCCAAGGCCAGAACCTTTCTGTGCGATCCATGAGTCGACTATCCCCAGGCCAGTCGACTGGTCTACTCACCCTCCTAAGGTTACCCTTCCTGAGTACATTCTGTTGGTGCAAGTTGCATCAATGATATTCCTCTTTAAGTGTTTTAATGTTTGACAATACACTTAAGTCAGTGATACATTGAACAGACAAAGGGGAGTAAGAGAGAAGTTACCAAAGCTGAAGAAAAGTCCTAGTTAATCTAGGCATTGAAACCTTAAGACCTAGCGAAGGGCTGCTAGGCACCTAGCGAAGGGTTGCTAGGTATCGAAACCTCAAGACCTAGCGAAGGGCTGCTAGGCACCTAGCGAAGGGCTGCTAGGTATCGTAATCCTAAAACCTAGCGAAGGACTGCTAGGCACCTAGTGAAGGACTACTAGGCATAGAAGACCTAGCGAAGGGCTGCTAGGCACCTAGCGAAGGGCTGCTAGGCATAGAAGACCTAGCGAAGGATTGCTAGGCACCAGGCGAAGGACCGCTTGGTAACAAAGACCTAGCGAAGGGCTGCTAGGCACCTGGCGATGGACTGCTAGGAAATGAAGACTTGGTCCGAGGGACTAAGCAACTTAGCTGAGCGATGACTAAGGACAGGAGTAGAGACGGGTCAGGGTTTGGGCGTCTCGAGATCCGGAGTAATCGGAAGCTAAGTAAAAGTCCACCCGAAGGGCTGGGTGGCAACTGTCTCCTAAAAGGAGTAGGTGAAGGGTGAGTTCTCGGGGATAGGAACTCGTGCCGGTTCGACCTAGGGTTTCGTGCAAATCCGAAGTCCGAACTAAGTCCTTAAGCCTAATATTATATATATATATATGCTTTGTGTTTGTGTATCTTGCAGGTAACAAGAACCGGAGACAAAGCAAGCTCAAAAACCCATTTGAAGGCTTTAAGGAGGGCGCCCCCATCAAGGAGGGCGCCCTCACCAACCAGGGCGCCCTGAACAGCCAGGGCGCCCTGAGCCAAGTGTAAAAACATAGTAAATGTGAAGCAGGCAGAACAGGTGTCAAGCAGGGCGCCCTGAGCGTCCGGGGCGCCCTGGTTCAAAGCTGTATGTGCAGTTTCGAACTCAAAACACAGATAAGCCATCATGAAGGCACCCTGGAGGTCCGGGGCGCCCTGGTCAATGATCTTATCACCAGCGATGAGGTAGGCGCAAGGATAAGAGTTGACCGAGTCTTCCGAGGCGCCCCCAGCGTCCAGGGCGCCCCCAGGAGGCCTATATAAGGGGCTTCGACCCCTCAGCTTCATACACAACTTTCAAGAGCGATTCTGATCATTCCGACTGACGACAACGCGCTAGAAACAAGGCTCTACGACCGGGAGGCTCCAGGAGGAAGTGCGCGGCACTTCGGAGGTCCAGATCGGCCAAGTTTCATATTTGTGTTCGGTTTGCTTTTAATTATTCCGCACTTTAATTTTCAATATCTTTTTGTAATTGCAAACTGTAAGACGGGTTTTCTCCACCTCCGGAAATTCCGGAAAGGAGACCAATAGTGGACTCACGCCGAGTACATAGGCCTTGGACGTACTAACCCAGGGGGGTCGGGAACCAAGTAAATAAATCCCGCGTGTCCTTCTGTTCTGCATTTATTTTTCTGCTTTTACTTTTCCGCTGCTACTAATATTCTAAGTCTAGAACGAACGAGTTTTCCACGAAAAGTTTTCACGATCGATATTCACCCCCCCCTCTATCGACGGCACCGGTCCTACACATTCCACTCCACACTCAAACCCTAGGATCTCCCGAGTACAATCACACCACACTTGTACCCTCACGACTCGACTGACTCCTCATCTGCAGACTATTGCCTTCACGCCCTCTTCATCTTCGGCCCCCGTCCCTCGAATGCACGCAAGCCTCCAGCTTGCCTCCATGCCATCCTTCACGCATGCCTCAAAGTCCGCACCCATCAGCTCATCGTCCCTGCTCTCCAAGCTCCCTCAGGTGCACACAAGCCTCCAGCTTGTCTCCATGCCACCCTTCACTGTACCGAGGGCGTCCAGTCAAGTCCATATGTGTAACCTGTACAACCTGCACACTTAACATACACATATAAAAATACAAGGGTAAACCTAACTTAAACCCTTTGCCCAAACATCAAAACACTTGGTCACTCCGGACCATAGATTGCCTCAACATTCCCTTCCCGAGCACAATTCTCTCAGCACTCGAATCCTTACATCTTAGCTGACTCTTCATCCAGCAGCCTCGACCTGTTGCCTTCAAGCCATCTTCGGCTTTGGCTCTCGTCCCTCAGATGCATGCAAGCCCACTGCTCATCTCCCATGCCATCCTTCACGTATGCCTCAATGTTCGCTTCCCTCGGCTCATCATCCCTGCTTTGTCCATGGTCCCTCAGATGTAAGGATTCGAGTGCTGAGAGAATTGTACTCGGGAAGGGAATGTAGAGGCAATCTATGGTCTGGAGTGACCAAGTGTTTTGATGTTTGGGCAAAGGGTTTAAGTTAGGTTTTCCCTTGTGATCTCATATGGGTATGTTGAGTGTGCAAGATGTACATGTTACACATATAAACTTGCCTGGACGGCCTCGGTACGGTGAAGAGTGGCATGGAAACAAGCTAGAGGCTTGTGTGCACCCGAGGGACCTTAGAGAGCAGGGACGATGAGCTGATGGGCGCGGACTTCAAGGCATGCGTGAAAGATGGCATGGAGGCATGCTGGAGGCTTGCGTGCATCCGAGGGACGGGAGCCGAAGATGAAGAGGGCGTGAAGGCAACAGTCGAGGCTGTAGATGAGGAGTCAGTCGAGTCGTGAGGGTACGAGTGTTGTGTGATTGTACTCAAGAAATCCTAGGGGTCGAGTGCTGAGAGAAGTGTACTCGGGAAGGGAAACCCTAGGTTGGTGAGTTGGGCAGTCGACTGATAAAACTCACAGAAGGTTTACAACCCTTGACCAGTCGACTTCCCTGGGAGCAGTCGACTGGTTGGTGGCTGGTGAGATGGCTGAGAATTCGAACGTTGGGGTGCAACGGTCGAATTTCAGTGGCACCAGTTGATTGCCCTGGGGGCAGTCGACTGGTAGCAAGAGTTTCAGCCCGAGTCCTATTTAAAGAGGACTTCGTGGTGGCTGAGATTCTTGACGAATCTTGTCTTGGTTAAAGGCAAGATAGTAGTCTTTGTGCTCAGAAGTTTCCTTGGTGTTGTGGCGAGGTTTTTCCACCCACAAGGAGCGACGAGTGCTAGTCGGAGGTTATCCAGGGAGTGATCCACCAACGGATTCTTGGATTAGTCACCCGGCCGGTGTGGATACCAAGTAAAACCGGTTTGTTAGCATTCTTTATTATTGTTAGTTGTTATCTTGTTTGTATTTTCGTTGCGCAACTAACAAAGTAGGTGAAAAGAGTCAAAGAAACGCTATTCACCCCCTCTAGCGTACCAGAAACGATCTATCAATTGGTATCAGAGCGAGGATCGCTCTTGATCGGACTAACCGCTGAGGGAGCACATGCTAGAGGGAAAGGAAAATAGAAGATAAGTTGGGGGACGACATCTACACTCCGCCGGCCTACGACCATGAGAATTTCAGATATTGGAAAGCGAGAATGGAAGCATGGTTTGGAATAGAGTGGGACAATTGGATCGCGCTTGAAGAGCCCTTCGAGATTCCAAAGGATAAGCACGGGAAGAGGCTTAAACCTAGGTATTGGAATCAAGAGCAACAAGAATAAGCAAGGGCAAATGAAAAGGTAATGGGTATATTGGTTGATATTGAGCCTAACAAAATTTTGAGTTATGTAGGGGCATACCAAAATGCATGTGAACTGTGCATCAATTTGAAAGAATATCATGAAAGTCCTACACAAGTTCAAGAGCCCAAGGAGAAAAGTCAAATGAGTCAAGAAGAAGAAGAAGAAAAGGAAGTATCTACATCTTCAAGTGAGAGAGAGAGTGAAAGATCATCAACCTCCTCAAGAGAAGAAGAGGAGGTATCGATTTCAAGAATTGAGGGGGAGGAGAGACCCTCAACCATACCGGATCAAGAGGAGACATTCACATTATCAAAAGTTGAAGAAGAAGTTCCAACCTCCACCAAAGCCAAATCAAAAGAACATATCACATGCTTTGGTTGCAGCGAAAAGGGGCACTACAAGGATAAGTGTCCAATTGGTATGAAAAAGGAGGTACTCTCTACACTCATTTCAATTCCATTTAAATCTAACATGAAGGGTAGGATTAGAGAAACCTACGAGAAAAGGAAGAAAATTCGATGCTTTACATGTGGAGAGATGGGGCACTTTCACACCAAGTGTCCTAGAAAAAGTGAGCTAAAGAAAATGGAGCACTTGAGGAGATGGGAGAAAAAAGAAAGAAGGAAGAAAAGATCACATCAAGGGAGAACTTCAAGGGTAAGGGAGGTAATTCCTAACCCTAGATTAAAATGTAACTCAATTTCAAGTTCCTTATTGCATTTTAAAAATCATGTCAATCATCCCTCCATGCATGCTAGATTTAATGAAAAATGCTTAATGGTGCATAATTTTGGATTTAAGTATAATGATAGGACTAGGAGTAATAAGGTAGATCAAAATCCTAGGAGAAGCATGCATCCTGATCAACCCAAGACCTCTAGACCTAAGGATCTTGGAACTAATCCCAAAAGGGAAGAAATGTACCTAGGAAAATGAGTAGTCCTGAGAATGTCCAAGGTGGACATATGTGTTCTAAGGTTAGAACTCTAAAAAGGGAAAATCAAGTCTTGAGGGCAAGACTTGATAAATTAGAGAAATCCCTAGAGAGATTCACAGTTGAATCTAAAGGTTTGGATATGGTGTTGGGTGGCCTAAACCGCACCAATGATAGATGGGATACTGGTCTAAGAACTCCCATGCCAAGGGAAAGAAATATGCTAGAGTAGCATATGATTATGCTAAGAATGGGGAATCCAAGAATGGCAAGAGGGTGCCATCAAAAGGTAGAATGGGTTACTTAACCAAGGACAAGGTGTCTAAGGTTAAGAGAGTTGAGTTTGTAGGCCAAGAGTCACCGGAGGTACACCGGTGTGGTCTAGTGTTTGTTGAGTCACCTAGGGAGGTGGCTAGGACTAAGAGCTCAAGGGGGAGCTCTAGAAGCCTTTGGGGTATATGGTGAATGGACCTTGGGAGGGTTGCTCCTAGAGGTCTAGATGGACCGTGGAGTGTGTCAAAAGAATTGGAGATGGACTTGAGTCTCAATTCTTGGGGTTTGGCACGGTGTGTTTAAGTTTCATGCATGGAAATATGACATTGGGGTCATATTGCATGAAAATTGGTCTTTGAAGTGCAAATGTCTTATAAATCAATATTAGGGATGCATTGTGGATTGGTATGGGAAGAGACATCAAGGGGAAACCAAAACTAGGACTTTTGATTAAGGTTTAAGTGAATCTTTTTGCTAATTTTTGGGTTTTATGTCAAACTTAGGAATGGTGATAGATACATTTTGGAATGTATTTTTCCCAAGTAGATATGGGTATAACAAACCTCTCCACAAAATTTGAAAATTTTTGAAGCTTTGTGAAATTTCTGGCACATTTCTGAATTTCGTCAGAAAGGCTAAAATTCTGGTTTTCAGAGTATCAGTCGACTGCCCTGGGGGGGCAGTCGACTGGTAAAAGCTAATTTTTGTATCAGCAACTAGGTATGTGTCCAAATGATGCAAAATAAGTGTATGGGGGGCTAGTACACATTGTTTATGGTCATTGGGGATTAGATGTTTTGATAATTGGGATATTGTTGGGTTCTTTTTGATGTTAGGCAAAGGGGGAGAAGTGTTGGGTTTAAGTTGGGAAACCAAACACATCTTTGTTAGAAACCCTAGGTCTAGGGGGAGGTAAGATAAATGGGGAGCATGGTTGCTCCATCCTTGGCGTAAGGGGAACCTTGGAGAGGTTCTTAAAAAACCTTTGTAAGTCCAGTGTAGGGGAAGCTTTGGAAAAGCTTTAAAAAGCCCGTGTTGAAAAAGTCCTAACTTGGAGGGTTAGGTGTGAAAAGTCCTAGCTTGGAGGGCTAGGTGTGAAAAGTCCTAGCTTGGAGGGCTAGGTGTGGAATGCCTTGGGATAGGATCCATTTTTGCATTGCATATGCATTATTTTTGCTATTAAGTACTATTTTACTTTCCCTAACTTAAACATATTACCAAACATCAAAAAAGGGGAGATTATTGAGGCAATCTGTGGTCCAGAGTGACCAAGTGTTTTGATGTTTGGGCAAAGGATTTAAGTTAGGTTTTTCCTTGTGATCTCATATGTGTATGTTGAGTGTGCAGGATGTACAGGTTACACATATAGACTTGGCTGGACGACCACGGTATGGTGAAGAGTGACATGGAGATAAGCTAGAGGCTTGTGTGCACCCGAGGGACCTTGGAGAGTAGGGACGATGAGCTGATGGGTGCGGACTTTGAGACATGCATGAAGGATGGCATGGAGGCAAGCTGGAGGTTTGCGTGCATCCGAGGGACAGGAGCCAAAGATGAGAGGGCGCAAAGGCAACAGTCGAGGCTGCGGATGAGGAGTCAGTCGAGTTGTGAGGGTACGAGTGTTGTGTGATTGTACTTGGGAAATCCTAGGGGTCGAGTGCTGAGAGAAATGTACTCGGGAAGGGAAACCCTAGGTTGGTGAGTTGGGCAGTCGACTGCCCTTGGGGCAGTCGACTGATAAAACTCACAGAAGGTTTGCAGCCCTGGACCAGTCGACTGCCCTGGGAGAAGTCGACTGGTAGGTGGCTGGTGAGTTGGTTGAGAATTCGAACGTTGGGGTGCAACGGTCGAATTTCAGTGGCACCAGTCGATTGCCCTGGGGGCAGTCGACTGGTAGCGAGGGTTTCAACCCGAGTCCTATTTAAAGAGGACTTCGTGGTGGCTAAGATTCTTAACGAATCTTGTCTTGGTTAAAGGCAAGATAGTAGTCTTTGTGCTCAAAAGTTTGCTTGGTGTTGTGGCGAGGTTTCTCCACCCACAAGGAGCGACGAGTGCTTGCCAGAGGTTATTCAGGGAGTGATCCACTGATGGATTCTTGGATTAGTCACTCGGTCGGGGTGGATACCAAGTAAAATCGGTTTGTTAGTGATCTTTATTGTTGTTAGTTTTTATCTTGTTTGTATTTCCGTTGCGCAACTAACAACGTAGGTGAAAAGAGTCAAAGAAACGCTCTTCACCCCCTCTAGCGTACAGGAAATGATCTATCAGGGAAATCTTCGGGTTTGAGTGCTGAGAGATTTGTATTCGGGAAGGGAAACCTTAGTTGGTAGTCAACTGATGCTTGGATCAGTCGACTGATCCTATGATCAGTCGACTGATGCTAGCTAGAATTCGAAGTGTCGGACTGTGACATTTGAATTCAAGTGAACCAATTGACTGGTGTTAGCACCAGTCAACTGGTGTTAGCACCAGTCGACTGGTAACGATCAGAATAGTATCGAGCACTATTTAAGAGGGCTCATTTTTTGTTGTTTCTTCTTGGCGAAACAAGCTTGGGTAAAGCCTGTTAGTAGCCTAAACGTGCTCAGAGGTTGTCAAGGTATTATGACGAGGTTTCTCTACTCACAAGGAGCGATAAGAGCTAACCAGAGGTGTTCTAGGGAGTCATCCACCGAAGGATTGGGATCGTCCACCTTACGGACAGTCGTGGAGTACGAGCTTTATCTCCGAACCACGTAAACGATTTGTGTTAGCGATTGTTTTAGTTTTCCGCTTGCGCACGCTAACAATGTAGGAAGAAAATCGAAAACTAGCTATTCACCCCCCCCCCCCCTCTAGCAAAACGACAAGGTCCCAACAAACAATTTAGCGATGCATTTTTGGGTTACATGACCAAGTTTGTAGTGCTAGAGATATGTCAAGTTTGAGTCATGCAATTTCTGTTTCTTTTTTTCAATACAATAAATTGGTTCATCTAAGTTAAGAACATAAAGATCGTTATTCATTGAACCAATCCCATAGAATACATTATTCAAATAAAAGGAGCATAACTTGTCCTTGAATTGAAATACAAATCCCTTGGCGCCCAAACATGACACCGAAATGATATTCTTTGAGAAACTAGGAACAAAATAACAGTTTTTTAAATTTAAAACTAGTCCACTAGGCAAATTTATTGAATAAGTTCCTATAACTAATGCAACAACTCTCGCTCCATTAGCTACTCGTAGGTCCATCTTGCCTTTGGACAACTGTCTAAAGTCATTTAGACCCTGCATGTTCACACAAATGTGAGAACTACTTTCAGAATCTATAACCCATGATGAAGAAACAGAAAGATTGCATTCTATCATAAAGATACCTGAAGCATCCGCTCCACTGACATTCTTCTTCATGAAAATGTAGCAGTTTTTCTTCCAGTGACCTTTCTTGCCACAATAGAAGCACATGGCCTCCTTCTCATTGGATTGGGGCACCTGCGCCCCTTTCTTAAGCTTCTTCTGAGCTCGATATTTGGGATTCTTCACTACATTAGCCTTGGGATTAAATTTCCCAGTGCTAGGGCGCTTGCTGGTCTTTCTTAACGTCATTATATGCAGTGAAGGATTTACCTTCATATCCTTCTCAGCAGTTTTTAGCATTGCCATTAGATCAGTCAAACTCTTGTTCATACTGTTCATATTGAAGTTTAACACAAACTGGGAAAAATATGGAGGTAGTGACGACAAGACCAAGTCAATGGCGAAGTCCTGGTCTAACTTGAAATCCAAGCTCTCGAGCCTTTCTATGTACCCTATCATCTTGAGTACATGAGGCCCAACTTGATTTCCTTCTTCTAACATGGTACGGAACAATGCTCAAGAGGTATCATACCTCTCTACTCTCGCACTCTTTTGGAAGAGCTCACGCAAGTGCTAATCAATCTACCTAGCACTCATGTTCTCATGTTGTCTCTGCAACTCGGGAGACATAGACGACAGCATGATGCATTGCACATCTAGTGTATCTTCCAAGTACTGAGAGTAATATGACTGATCTTCCTCTGAAGCGTTTAGCGCAAACTCTTTCATAGGTTCATCTTCGAGCACGTAAATTTTTCTCTTGTGTCTCAAGACAATTTTCAGTTTCTTATACCATTCTAGGTAGTTGGAACCAGGGAGGGCATTCTCTTTCTCGAGAATGCTTCGCAATGAAAGGATGTTTGTGTTTGCCATCAGAAATAATAATTTAAAGCAGAGTTTTAATATTTATGGAATATATATAATAAAGGACTTTATAACTCCTATTATTTTATTCAGGTCCAACATCCCCCACTGTTAGAATCGAGAATTGGATGGTTACAATTCCTAATAGGATCGAAATCCTGAATCATATAGTATGCACACAACTGAGCTGTACCTTCATGCTATATTCATCAAGTAGGTCTTAACTTGCCAATCATGAATCTATGTGACTTTCGATATATTTTGTCGAGCCTTATATTATCAACACTTGCCCCTCAAATCAATTGATTTTAGCTGAGCTAAACATGTCAACGAATTTGATTTAAGTCAACCCACTACTAATTATGATAAATTATAGATGTTTTGACACAAGCCCACAGCTGAGCTGTACCGACTCATGTAAAAACTCTAACTATCATCATAGTTATTAATAGAGGGTTTCAATAAATCTTGACTTAATATATTTAAGGGATTTTACAATTATTAAAATGTCTCACCATTAATTTACTTCTTGTGCATCCACACAATCTCATTACGAGATCTATCTCTATGAATCTCGAAGTAATCATGTACTTTAACCATAAGGAATTCATATCTAAATCATAACATGTATGTCTCTACAGGTTTGACAGATAAAATACATTTTTACATCTCTATCTTGAAATGTCAAAGCATATCACTTAAGATAAATAAAAAATGTCTTCGAAATCTCTCGAAGTACTAATCTTCAAAAGTTTGAAGAAGAGTTTTTGAACTATATGATTCAACCACGAACTAGCTCTGATACCACCATTAGGTTCTATGCGCAGAGGAATATTTATAATAAAGTAAACTTTGCTCATAAATCATGGATCTATTCGTGGTACATATGATTCTAAACAAAATGATATGAAATCTGGCATAAACAAACACATATCTTGTAATCCTTTGGATATTTGTGATCGATATTATGAAAAGATGAGAGTCCCACGTGTGACTCCTCTAGCTGTATCCACGTGCACTAGATCATGAACTGGATGATCCATTAGGTGCTAGCCATATGGATCGATAGAATGGTTTTGGAAGCACTACGGATCTAAAGATGTGTCTCCGATAAGAAGAAGTTGCCGAAGGCTTCCCGAGAGCAATGGAGAGAACTCGCACAAGAGAGAGACAAAAGAGAAGTACCCCTCTCTCTTCTTCCAAGGGTGGAGATATATATATATAGCCTTCAAGAAAGATAAAGAGACATGACTCTTCATATTCTTCATTAATTTATCATAATTGCGACTTTTGAAATTCTCCATTAATAATCATTAATAGAAGCTCTTCATCTTCTCTATTATTGCCACAATAATTGTGACCCTTCAAATTCTCCAAAGAGAATAAAAGATAAATCTACTCTCTCTTCTCTACATCAAATAAATTCATATTTGATCTTGATCCATTCTTGCTTCTGATATTTCAGAAATAATTAATAATCTAATTAATTATTATTCAGAAATAATAAATTGATTAATTTTAGTATTCACTAAAATAATCAATTACAAATATTGTTCGTGTCTATGCACTATACGTGCGACCCTCTAGGTTCTATACACGAAGGCAGTGTAAATTCATACATAGACTAAGGTAACCGTCTAACAATAATTTTTAGCCATCCAATGTGATAGAATATTAGTTATAAACTAAAACCTCCATGAACCGATTACTGTGTAATTCAATCTCTTCATCTTTACCTTACATCCCAATTAATTCGGTGCACTATGCATCATCACCAAAATAATTGTTTTACTTGATTTCCAAGATATAATAGACTCATCTTGATTAATAATCATTCCTCCCATGGCCATGGATTTTGAGTCACTAATATCTCTATCAAGCGGCCAGGATGTTAACTCTCTAATCCAAGAGAGCGATGAATCCTCTATTGACAACATTATTCTCTCTACATTTTGTCATACATCCAACTACCGTATTAATCACAATCCGATTAAAGACTGCTTTTAATGGTGTCAAAGTATATAACTCCACGCATATAATATATGAAGGTCTCAAGTCAAAAGATCAGTTACACTCGTTCATTAAGACGAACGACCAATGATGCTTAATATATGGTGTTCTCTTAAGCGGGTCGTATCCAGTGTACCTCTATACTCAAGACACCCCCAAGTACAACTTGAATATCCATCCCTCGGTCTATCTTGACCTAGTCATATTCAGCGTTGATCTAGATATCTATGCCCCCTCTAGATATCTATCCGATCAAGGATGATTTTCAGAATAATATAACCATTAATTTGTGGGATTTTATCATTAATCATATACGTATAAAAAAGTAAATGATTAACGATAAATACTTACCTTTATTAAAATAATTATCTATAAATACATAAAAGTGTCTTTGCATATAAGTACACACACTAACAGTATTTACTAAATCCATTGGGGAAGGAAGTTTTTTCCACAATGAAGCAAAGTTGAGAGTTCCCGATTCACTCTCCAATTTGAGGGAAAGTGTTAGAAAAGTAAATCGTATCCCATGATTCTTACTCTAAATATGTTAAGAAAGTAAATGATATTTAATTCAATTTAATTCTTGTTGTGAATATTGGAGCAGAAGATATGTATATATTATGTCTTTGTTAATGAGAAAAGTTACACTGATTATTATCATTTTCTACTTTTATTTTTACAAGAATGCAGTGGTACTCTCCCACCAACCTTCCACAAAGTAATCATTCAAAATTTTTACAAAACTCTCTTTTATAGGATTGTTATTTGTGACCAAAATTTATCTATCAATTGACTATTCTGTTGGAATTCGAACATTGCTCCACTCAATAGCTCCTTCCAGATCAGTATCTAGGACATTATTCGGCTAAACTGCACTTCATCAGTTGACTCATCAATCTATTGTCATAGTTGACTTTGAAATCCTCCATATTTCACAGCTGAAAAGTGGAGTTCACCAATCAACTGTATCTTCAGTCGACAGATAATCTCATACCTCAAACCTACTTAAATTCCAAATTTATTTTTTAAGTTCATCACAATCGACCGATACCTTAGTTATAGTCACACCGAAGCTACCTTTACCTAGTAAAGGTTGCTATAAGAAATTTCAAAAACCCTCCTCTAGTGTTGTGCTTATAATGCTGAAAGGTCTCTAAAGGTTTGGACAATGTTGGAAGCATCGACTCAAAAAAATGATGAACCAGACAGCAGACAAATTGAACCTAGGGTGACCGGCCCGGCCCCACGGAAATTTTCCACCGGTCACCAGGATAAATCGGGAAGCGCTCGCGGGGACAGTCTGGAAGCATCGACTCAAGCTCCTTTATCATATCTCTGTTACATAATTTATTTCATTCAATTATATTGAGAAAAGAATAATCATTATAAAGGACTCAAAAGGTTTAGACAAAGTTATTAGTCTCTCTTGTACTTAATTAATTAATTTCATTCATTGAGGTTTACTCAGGACCACTTAGAAAGGGGCAACTCATTAAAAACATTCATACAGCAATGCATGCGAGCACCTTATGCTCACTAACATGTCATTTGTCCTTAGGAAGGACACTGGGCAAATAGGAATTAAGAAGGCCCCTTCTGGACTTGCCCGAGATCTTTGACTTGCTGGGCACCCACCTCGCCTTCCTATGCGAGCAAGGCTTTGATAGGGTGGTCCGGTAGTTCCATGAGGAAATTTGACTTCTTGGATCCCCAAAAGATATTGAACAACATTGTCGAGGACAAGCTACCCAACTAAGTTTTGTTTCCTAGTATTTTCCTTTTTCTGCTAGTAAGTTTGTGGGGATAGAGTTTTAATATAACGCAAATGGGACTTGGTCCCTTTTTAACTTCATGTGTCCGGGTGGCTTTACTCTAAGTTGATAATCAGCTCAAATAAGGTTAAGTGTCCCAGCATTACTAATGGAATAATGAATTGGTTTGACGAGCCGTGTATGTTGGGTATTCTATGTGCGTATAAAGATATGCTTTCGAAAATATATATCGAAAGTATAATAATTTTTTAAATTATCATAACACATATCACACATATTCATAAAATATACATGTGCAAGACATGACCATATATTAAACCTTTGCTTAAGAATATATCTGTTAGATGACATTTAACAGAAACGGCATCAACTAGAAAACTTTGTAAGATTTACCTCTATCGGTATCCACGCTGAATAGTCTCCAAGATGACTCGCAAAATCATAAGTCGTGTCTCCGTTTCGATACTAGCCAAATAAAAGACATGATGCGAGAGAGGAGAAGAGTCCACGACTCAATTTGGTACCCAGTGGGAATCGCAACCCAGCGACACCCAATTGAGTTCTGGCGGCACCTTGATAAAGATCAACGGTGCTCCAAGAGATCCAACCAAAATTGAGATCCGGCCAAGCTTGAGGTTCAGCCAAGCTTGAAATCCAATGGTGGTTTGCTTGGCCGGTGGAAGAAACAACTTTCCTTTTGTTGATGGGGGCTAGGGATGGTAATGGGACGACTCGGGGGAGGGTTTGTCATCTCCATCCCGGCCACCAAATTATATCCCTGCCCTCATCTCCGATTTTACGTAATCGATGAATCCTCATCCCCGATCCTACGAGGATTAAATCCTCATACCCGCCCTAGTCTCCATTTCAAATTGATTCGCTATTAACATTTAACTCTAGATATTATAAAAAATTATGTAAAATATACTTATATTATAAAAATAATAATTAGTATAATTAGTATTATTATTATTATTGAGACTATCGGAACTATTGGGGCTATCGGGGTGGGTTTGGGGATAGCATCCTCATACCCGTCCCCAATCTACTGCAGGGAGTTGAAAAAATTTTCGAACCTGAACTCATACTCGATAACGT
The DNA here is from genome assembly GCA_024364735.1 of Boesenbergia rotunda. NCBI lineage: Eukaryota > Viridiplantae > Streptophyta > Magnoliopsida > Zingiberales > Zingiberaceae > Boesenbergia > Boesenbergia rotunda. Next base: position 120,762 of record JAGFNQ010000237.1, read on the forward strand.
CCCCTGAACCTGTCGCATTTCGGGTTTTCCCTGCAGGGCTACAAACCCACGGGAAAAATTGTCATCCCTATGGGTGGCAACTCTTAGGAGAGGGGTGGCACACGAAGGAGGAGAAACAAAAACTACCCTTAATGTATTATCGGCCTTCTTGTTTTATTAAAGGGGTATTTATACATTTCTTCATTACCACTTAGGGAGCAAGTCATAATCCAAGCCCAAGCCCATGATTAAGCCCACATCATAAGTATTGGTTTAATCCACCTCAAAGGTGTGAACAAAAATCAAACTCATGTCTCATGAGTAGGTCTTTGCCTACAATAGATATGGCCATTAACCCTTCCATCATGACAATTTTTTTTTCATATTTGTCATTCGTTTGGTCCAACCAAATTTATTCTCTTTCTCTCTTTGAGAATCTTATTCTCAACTCACTCTTAGGTCATTAAAACATATTGATAGTGTGTGTGACATAATAGATTCTCGATTATATATGTTGATCATTCATAATTAATCATTAATTATGATTCGATTATGAAAGACATCTAGTAATATATCATGACCATCAATTAATCGAAAATTCATAGTTGATATCAAAACATCTTCGGAATACTTCAACAACTATAATTTATTAGTGCGTCTTTTTTTTTATCCGTCTTATATCCACTTGATTTTGAGACATGATCTATATATCAGTTTGAGCAATGATAGGGAGAGTGAAAATGGGAGAGTGAAAACCATAGTGAATGATGTGGCATGACGTGACACTTTACATGCACATGTCCGATTATCGCTTGGACACCATCGGCGGCATTCGGCCGCTGCCCCGAATCAAACTATACCTTGGGGGGCACGGTGAACCCATCGAAGATCGTGCATGGAAGGTGAGGTGGCGGATCCACAACTTCATCTCCTCCACCTCCTGCGTAGACTGACTATATAGGTATACATTGTCCTACGTCACCATCTTCCTTTGCATCCGCAGCTTCATCTCCTCCACCTCCTGCCTTCGGGTTAGAAGGAAAGAGAGCAAGGGATCTCTTCTTCGGGAAGAAGAGCTTCCTCCATCACCGACGCATCTACATCTCATCCGGCATCTCCTCTATCTCCTTCCCTTCGGGTTAGAAGGGAAGCCTTCAACACAGCTGCTCCTCCAGCTTCCATCCACATCGGAGCCCTCCTCTTCAGGTTAGTATAGGAGGATTCGCGTCCGTAGCCACTTCGCCATCCATAGCCCTTTATTGGCTGATTCCCCCTTCATCTCTTCGGGTTAGAAGAGAAGAATCCCTTCACTTCCTCCGGCTATATCTCATGTCTCTCATTCTTGGCAGCATCCCTTCATCCAACGATTCTGGACAACAGCTCCATATCCGATGTGCCGTTTAATTTTTCTTGTGTTAGGTTGTTTCTTTCTTATGATGAATGCTTGTATTTAGCTGACCAGGGACCGCTGAGGTGGCGGATCCTTTTTTGAAATGATCTCTCATATTAGTTTGCACGTACTTTTGTTATGTTGATTCATGCTCGTAAGTTGTTTGACAAAATACTTATTCTAATAGTTAGGTTTAAATTCTTGTATTTTATTTTGCTTAATTCTTGCTTGTCTTATATCTTTCAATTTCTTTAAGTTTTTCTCTTTATTTGAATGCAATTAGATTAGTATATGTTTCGTTAATGCTTTACCTTATGTTTCTTTTAATTCTCTTGCAAATGTAGTTTAGCGGGGTTAGATTTATTACCTGCATTGTCTTTCGTTTATTAGTCTTAGCAACTCAACCAAAACCCACCATTTACATCTAAAATCCAAAAGCAATAACAAAGCAATCCTAGAGCTATCATCCATCGTTACATTCCTTATGAGAGACGATCCGAGTCATCCCTATGTTACAGTAGCGTAGAGAGGGTTTGGTATATTAATTGAGTTTGATTCACCCATAGTGCGACATACGAGTGCTTATCAAATTTAGCATCGTTGCCAAGAGTGTACGATGTTTGATAATTTAGGATTGTTTTTCTATTCTTCACAAAAATTTGGAAAAATTTTTAGGGCTTTATTCTCTTATATTCATGTGTTTTATTTTGTAAGCTTCCTGTTCAGGCGAGATTAGGATATTATTTCAGCAACCATGGATCAATACTTTTAGCAATTTGGAGGTATTAATCAGACTTATGATTCGGGAATGAGCTTTTGTCAGATGTGTGGTAGTCTAGCCCATTCAATTTATCAATGCCCTATCATGTATTTAGAAGCAAATGTTTTGACTATTGAGCCTCAGTGTTACCAACATCAATATTAGGACGTGCATGATCCAGCCGCTAGAACTCATATGTATGATTGGGGATATCATCCAACTCAGTACTACCAACCCCAACAGATTCCTGAGCAATATAGGGAAGTGCAGCAACAGGGCGAGTCAACTTCTTGAGGGGCATTCAAGGATAATAGTGCAGAAACTCCTACTCATAGTCAAGTAGAAACATCAATGCAGAAACAAGAAAAGCTTATGCTACAAATGCAACAACAAATTTCACAACATCTTGCATAGTAGCTTGCAACACAGCAACAATAAATTTCAGCACAGATGTACTGAACTGCTGAATTTGGTTGCAACTAAAAGCCTATATGCTTCAGTCTCAACAGTGAGCCGCTAAATCAAATTAGGCTTTGCATATACAATTGGATCAACTTACAGCATCTCGCCCAAAGACAAGCACAACACTCTAGTGTTGTTGATGAGGGAAGTGTAGGGCCTTATGTAGAGAAGGCAGAGCTCCAAGAATCACTCCCTTTGGTTGTAGAGCCACCTAAGCCAGAACCTCAAGAGCAAGTCACATCCACTTTTCTAAAACTTCAAGTATCTTTTAGCATTGCAAGGTTAGTAACTTCAGGTATCTTTGCTATCACGCTTTGCATCCACACTTTGCCTTCACACTTTTCTTTCATATTTTCCTTTTATACTTTGCACTTTGTTTGATCCTTATAGCATTTGGTTTCAAATAAACATCTCCTTGTGGGTTTGCTAGGAATCTTGAGAATCGTAAAAGTTCTTTAAGTTTGATTGTCACATTTTTGGTCATTTTACATAATTGAATGCTCTACTTGCAAAATATTGGTTAGTGTGGTAATGGATTCCATTTTGATTAATTGAGTTTGATTGCCAAAAGTACCTAGAGAGGACTACTGTAAGCCAAAACTTTATCCTCTTGTTGTGTTAAATACACTCATGACAAATGAACTCTAGAATTTGCTTTGTTTCTTTTTCAAAATCACAATATCATATGCATGCATGGATATGATGAAGGATATTTCATTCCCCATCCTTTGAATTCTTTTCCTTTAAATTCTAGTCAAATAACTCACTCAACAAATGTATTTTCCACCATATTTTCTTTTTCATGCTTTCATTCAGAGTTTGGTTGAATCCTTGATGAGTTAGATTTTCTGAGATAGACAAAGTTTTAAGTGTGGGGGATTAAATATGCTTGAAGTTCATGGAGGTTTGATTAGGAATTTTGAGGGTAGTGAGTTTTGGTTTGAATGCACCAAGTACAATTCAATTGAGAGGTATTACAATAAGAGAATTCTCAATATACAAAAGTTATAAGATGTAAGGCCTATTTATATACAAAGTTAAGGATCTATTATAGGAAATAAATAGGCCTATTTATATACAAAATTAGAGATCTATTCTAGGAAATAAATTAGAATTCAATTTTAGGGAGTAATTTGTATTTTAGGTAAAATATAAATTAGGATATATATTTATATAGTTAATACTCCCCCTTAAGTTGAGCATAAATATTAATCATGCCCAATTTGTTACAAAGATAATCAATCCGGACCCCATTTAAAGCTTTTGTAAAGATGTCCCCTAGTTATTCTCTAGTTTTTACATATCTTGTAGTGATCAAGCCTCGTTGAATTTTTTTCATGAACAAAATGATAATCAATTTCAATGTGATTAGTTCGCTCATGAAACACGGGATTTGATGCAATGTGAATAGCAGCTTGATTGTCACGCCCCCAGAGGCACATGCTTCCTCGAAAATCGGGCAGCATCTCTCCTGTACGGCGGATAATATGGGGCAAAGTATACATACTATCTCACATGTATAGCTTAGCCACATGCGGCTAGCATCACAACAATATAAAAAAAATACACAACCACGCAGTTTATAATAATTTAACGAGCGACTCAACCACCTTAAAACATAAAAGAAATAACAATCTAAAGAAAACTCGAATGTCTCTGATAACAACAAAACCGGTCCGAATACACGAAAGTAAATAAAAGGCTAAACTCACCAAGTGCCGAAAACAAAACATCCGAACCAAAACGGAAACAACTCAACACCGGGGACTGGCAACTAGATCCTCTCCTGGCTCCAAGAAATACAACTACCTGCTATCTGAAACAAAAAGGGAAAGCAGGGGTGGTGAGTCCGGACAGACTCTGCGGGTATATGAGTAGACAATTAGCATGGCATAAATAAGGAAAACTGAGTAAAGAAGCAACAAAGTACAGTTCATAAGAAATATAAGATTTCCTACACATGCATACATATATAAAACAACAAGATATAAAATCCAAAACAACTGATATAAAACTGAATAACAGCTAAGCAGGTAAATACAACGTGATAACAATAAATCCACATATACATGCATGTCAACCAAGTGCAGTAATCATAGCTCATATAAATGCAACAATCACAGGAAATATGTATAAACGAAATACGTATGCACATGATGCAATGACATGTGTCACCCCTGACACCAGTCAAGCCGTAAACACATCACATCTGTGTGACCGAGTGGGTAGGGCTGTGACAACTGTACGTACTCCAACACATAAATACCACGAAAGGCGTGGTTGAGTGGACAGGATGCTGGGGAGCCCAAACTCCAGACCCCTATACCTAGGGGGAGCTATCACAGCTACAATATCCCTCAAATACAAACAACGGTGAGGGTGAACCACCAACGGCTCATCCCTCTAAAACAACGGTGAGGGTGTCACTGTTTGGCACAATAGGACAGATGCACGCACTCTAATATCTACCACGACAACAAGTGGTTGAGTGAATCGAGCACAAATATGACTAACGACGGCTTAACCAAATGTAAGCTCAACAGTCGTTAGTATGCAACGTGCAAGTATGGTACATGATATACGATGCACGAACAACCGAAGAAAGAACTGTTAGTAATATAAGAGAAGTGTCCTAAGGCAATCGCCTTATAATTGTAATCATTTACTTTAATAAATGAATATTCACTATTTGAGTATACATGATCGTGTATTTGATTGAGATCTTAAACTTATTTACTGAATGTCCGCAATACAACTCACAGCATAAGAGAATTTGTGATGAATTCACAACTAGTGATTATCTCTACATGTGCAATTGTGAAGTATTGAAATTGTCCCTAGTCGATGAATTGATAAATACGGACACTATCAATTCTGTTGAGACTAGCATGGGTTATTCTCTAATCAGCTGATTCTCACTGGCTGGTGACATTGGGATGTCCGGAGATAAATATGAATGCTAGTTAAGGGAACTAGTTCATTGGAGTGACTAGCTGTAAAACTTCATATGGTAATCTACATATAGATATGTCAATGAAGTTCTTACTGCAGCTTAAGTGCGATGTTCCTTTGACTTGCGGTGTTCAAGTCATCTTGGTCATGAAGACTTATACTTTGACATCTTAAGCAAGCATCTCCAAGGAGGTGTGGACCCAGGATGATTGGGTACAAGCCGAAGTGTCCGAAGATGTTTGAACAACCTACAAAGGATTCACCACTCCTTGCGAGGGGATGTATACCCAAGGCCTATCGTCGGATTGTTACTCAAAGCCTCTGACCAGAGCATGACATGTTCAGAGTATGACTCTCTGAAAGACATGAGAGTAATTAGAATCCGTTGGACGAGAAAGGCATTACTTGGGCTAGGTGTGACGTAGTCAGCCTAGTGGGGACTGACACACATAGACCGTGTCCTGAACCAAGTGGGTATAGGATGGTGAAGGGAATGGGGCACGACTCATTAAAGCTGCTGAAGGGTTTCAGAATTATTTCTTAGGTCAACCGTTGATCTTTCGATTAATTGGGGATCATGATGTACTACTAGGTGCCACTCATGATCGTTCTATAATTGGTTAATTATAGACGGCCAACATAAATCGAAAGCCTATTTAGTCACACGTACTACGAGTAATCCGAGGGATTTAAAACGAATTGAAAATTAGATTTTCCGATCAAGAGAGATAAGTCGAATCTGAATTTTTCAGAGACGCATCGGAAGCATAAAATGGCTAAGTCTTTTGAAGACTTATTAGACGAATTAAATGAGTTTAATTCATACGGTTACGGTATTGGTTTGGCCGGCCAAAGAGGGTCCCCACCCTCTTTGGTTTGGCCGACCACAATAAGAGGGAGAACCAAATTGTTTGGTTCAAATTATAAAATAAACCGCGCGTGGTTTGTTTTATAAAATTATGGATAAAGAAATTTATATAAAGAGATTTATTTTCATGAAAATTAAAATAAATCTTGGATTGGTTTATTTTATTTTATAAAATCAATAATGAATTGATTTACCATGATAAAGAAATTTATAGAAATTTATTCTTTTTATGGAAATTAAAATGAACCATGGATTAGTTTATTTTATTTTATAAAATCAATTATGAATTGATTTTTCCATGATAAGAAAAGTTTATAAGATAGATTTCTTGTAAAATTTATTTCATAATAAAAGGGGAGACATGGTTGTTTTTATTATAAATTAAGTTATAATAAAAACTTGGCATAACGGAATAATTCATAAGAAATTTATAAGATAAATTTCTTGTAAAATTTATTCCATAATAAAAGGGGAGACATGATTATTTTTATTATAAATAAAGTTATAATAAAAACTTGGCATAACGGAATAATTCATAGAAAAATTTATAAGATAAATTTTTTATGAAAAATTTATTCCGTTAAAAAGGAGACTTGGCGATAAAGAGGCTACTATATAAAGGTGCAAAGGCAAGGCTTGGAAATCAATCCAAGAGATCAAGGATTCTTGCCTAGCCTCTCTTCCTCTCCTTCTCTCCCTCTCCCTCTTCTAGGACCGGCTACCCTCTCCCTCTTCTAGGGCCAGCTGCCCTCACCTCCTTTGCCGTGAGCCACCTCCACCAAGAAGGTGCCGAAGAAGAAGAAGAAGCGGGTCGCGACTCCTTCCTTCCTCCCGGAATCTTGATTCCGTTTTTCGTTTGGTGGTTAGTTTTCCATCTCTCTCTCTTGATATTCTTATCGTGCCTTTGGAGAATCTAGTAGTTCTTGTCGGCACGAGACTCGTGGCTTTGCGAAGTCATCCCGAAGAGAACTCGGCGTGGACGCGAATAGAGGCGGAGCTTCCAAGGGACGCTACGGTTGGATCTCGTCCCTTTCTACGAGTTACGAGAGGTATTAAGTAAATTAGTTTACTTTTTGCAAAAATTTAAATGTATGATCGTGTCTCTACAACATAAGGTTGCATACTAGATACGTGGTTAAAATAATTTGAGAAATTATTTATGCTAAAACTTCCGCTGCACGTAATAAAATTTAAAAAATTACGAACCCGTATCCATGTCAACATGCACCCGGTCCCAACAGTGGTATCAGAGCCGGTTAGTGTTCGACATAATCATATAATTATTTTGCGGAAAACTTTGTCATGATCTCAATTTTGGAAAATTTCCCAATTATGGAAACTTTCCAATTATGATAAATTTAAGATTTAGGAATTTCAAAGTTTGGAAATCCTCATGAAATTTCGCAAACTTTTGAAATATCCTAGTTTCTGAAATTTTATGATAATTGTGAAAACTTTCCATTTTTGAAAACTTTCTAATTTTGGAAATTTCCTATTTTGGAAATTTTCCAATTTTAGAAATATGTAAGTTTTCTTTGTACCAGAAACTTACAATTATTCTGAAAATCTATTATAAAATCTCGCAATTTTGGGCACTTTCTTTCAAGAAAGTCTAGACAAATTTATGGATTGTTAATTGACAATTAAATTCGAATTGGTTTTAAATTATTAACAAAATTCTTTATTTTGGATTGAGCCTCGGGGAGCCGTCCAATTTAAAGTTAGTTGTTGTAATTTAATTTCCTATTTTGAATAAAATTGTCATGTTTAATTTGGTTACGCCTCGGGGAGCGGACCAAATTAGATTTATAACAAATTCCTTTTTTTTGGGTATCTGAGCCTCGGGGAGCCACCCAAAGAAAATAATTTGTTAAAATTAATAGATCCATAAATAAAATATGTAATCAAATCTTGGAAATTTTGAGGTGATTCTCAAACGATAATTTCCTTATTTGATTTAAGAGGTAATGCTCTTACATATTGCTGTCTCCAAAATTAATTAGGAAAATGGTTTCCTATAGAGTTTTCTTAAAAGATATTTTCATGAAAATAATATGTGGTTGAATTAAGGGAATCTGTCTCTTAATTTAATAAGATTTGATTTAGAGAAATCAAAGTCTTAAACATATTATTTCCGAAATTGATTATGATAATTTAGGAAATTGTTTCCCAAAATAATTCCTTGAATAAAGTATGGAATTAGAATTAGGAAATCCGGCTCCTAATTCAATTGATGAGACTTGATAAATTAAGTCACATACATACTTTATTAAGGAAATCGTTAGTACATGACATAATTATATGTCATGAATGTGCTTAGAAAAGAAAGGATGAGACCCAAAACCCCTTACAAAATATTAAGGTCAACACCTTCCATTAATATGGTTAGAACCAAAGTTTTGTTTCTTGTTTGGGTTGATGGACACATCCATGCCCGGCTTGAACCTCAACATGTTCAAACCATGGAATTAGTTTATGATTAATATAGTTGGAGTCAGAGGTCAATCCTTAGTTTTGGTTGTTGGACACATCCAAGTCTGACTAAATGGTTGAATGAGCTCCAACCATATTAAAACTATTTCTTGATTAATGGGTCAGCCATAAGCTTGGAGCATCGATTTGTTGTGCCACAGCCAAGGTCGATGTAAAGAGAGGTGCAGTTGGGTGCTATGTATATTGTTGCATACTTGTTAATGAGTTAACAACCCAATGATTTATGTAAACATTCAATTAGTTGATAGCATAAAGTGATAGTTACATATATGTGATATGTAATCGGTATAATTACCTACCTTCATAGCTAAGAATAATTTGATGGCCACAGCCATGGTTGTTCTTATCTATGGTTGGATATCAACCTATCTGGAGATGTTCCTACGATCTCCCGAATTGACAAAAAGGGTTATGCAATTCGATAAATAAATAGGATTTAATTAATGTATGTTGATGCATTCTTTATCATTCTTCTCATATAAGCTCAATTTATATTTCTAGGATAATCACTCGATCATGTCTTCTCTGAATTTGCGTTCCATTTTGAACACCAATAAGTTAACTAAGGACAAAAGGATTGAAAAGGCACCAAAAGGCACTTGCCATCACTTTGGCAAGGAGGGCCACTAGCGAAGAAACTGCAAGGTTTATCTTGAGTCCTTGAAGAAGAAGGCATCCGATGCCCCATCCTCTTCAGGCATCTTCGTTATTGAATGTCACTCTATTTCCTCGTACACCTGGGTACTTGATACTGGGTGTAGCTCACATATATGTAATGACATACAAGGGCTAAGGAATAGAAGAAGACTCGTCAAGGGAGAAGCGAATTTGCGAGTTGGAAATGGAGCAAAGATTGCTGCTATTGCCATCGGAACATATTTGCTAAAGCTCCCTACTGGACTTGTCTTAGAATTGGATAATTGTTATTTTGTTCCTTCATTAATAAAGAACATTGTATCTATTTCATGCTTGAATGAAAAGGGTTATCATTTAACTTTTAGTAACAATTGTTGTTACATAACTTTAAATGGTGTTCTTTATGGGACCGGAACTTTGTGCAATGGTATCTACACGTTAGATTTATCCGGTGACGTTTTCAATATCGAAGTTAGCAACAAATGTGCTCGAATAGATAATCGAATAGACTCCTATACGTGGCATTGTCGTCTCGGCCATGTAAGTAAGAAACGCATGACCAAATTACACCGATGTGGAATTCTGGAATCATTTGAACCCGGTTCATTTGATACATGCGAATCATGCTTAAAAGGCAAGATGGCCAAATTACCCTTTTCCAGAAAAGGTAATCTAGTGGAAGAATTGCTTGGTCTAATACATACTGATGTATGTGGACCAATGTCAACTCTTGCACAAGGAGGCTATAGCTACTTCATTACCTTTATCGATGATCACTCACGATTTGGGTATGTGTTCTTGATGAAACACAAATCTGAAGCTTTTGAGAAATTCAAAGAGTTCAGAAATGAAGTAGAGAAACAGCTTGGCAAAAGTATTAAGATACTTCGATCCGATCGGGGTGGTGAATACTTAAGTCAAGAGTTTCAAGATTATCTTAGGGACAATGGGATATTGTCTCAATGGACTCCGCCATATACACCACACCATAATGGTGTATCTGAGAGGCGTAATCGAACCTTGATGGACATGGTTAGATCTATGATGAATCATGCAATTCTTCCAAAATCCTTTTGGGGTTATGCACTTAAGACAATTGTTTACTTGCTAAACAGAGTCCCGACCAAGGTAGTCTCTACTACTCCATATGAGACGTGGAATAGTAAGAAACCTCACTTAACTCACCTTGAGATATGGGGTTGTCCTGCTTATGTGAAGCGGACTGTATCAGACAAACTAGATGCTAAGTCTGATAAATGCCTATTTATTGGATACCCTAAGGAAACAAAGGGTTACCAATTCTATCATCCCTTGGAACAAAAGGTGTTTGTTTCAAGGCATGCTGTATTTCTGGAAAAAGAATTTCTTTTACAAGAAAACAGTGGAAGTGGCATTGAACTTGATGAAGTTCAAGAAACTCCAATAGACATTACAGAGACACCTAGTCTAGACTCACAACCAATAACTCATAATGATGAGCTATCAGTTGAACCTAAAACAACACCACCTCTTCGAATGTCTGATAGGACACGCAATATTTCAGAGAGATACGGATTTCTCATAAGTGAATCGAACGACGTGTTACTCATAAGCGATGACGAACCTATCAGTTATGAAGATGTTCTGAAAAGTTCAGAAAGGGACAAATGGCTTGAAGCCATAAAGTTGGAAATGGATTCCATGTACGAAAATCAAGTATGGGACTTGGTTAACCCACCTGAAGGGATTAAGCCCATAGGGTGCAAGTGAGTTTTCAAGAAGAAAACCAACATGGAAGGTAATGTTGTTACCTTTAAGGCTAGATTAGTGGCAAAAGGATATCGTCAGAAACAAGGAATTGATTATGACGAAACCTATTCGCCAGTAGCTATGCTTAAATCCATTCGGATGCTCCTGGCCATAGCAGCTCATTATGATTATGAGATATGACAAATAGATGTGAAAATAGCTTTCCTTAATGGAAACCTGCTTGAGGATGTATACATGATACAACCTGAAGGTTTCACATCGGTTGATAAAACCAAAGTATGCAAGCTTCGACTATCCATATATGGACTAAAGCAAGCATCCAGGAGCTGGAACATCCGTTTTGATGAGACAATCAAAGAGTTTGATTTCTCACAAAATCCTGACGAACCTTGTGTGTACAAGAAGGTTAGTGGGAGTGCAGTCGTATTCCTAGTATTATATGTCGATGACATATTGCTTATAGGAAATGATATATCAGTCTTACAATCGGTTAAAATTTGGTTGTCCAAAACTTTCTCCATGAAAGACCTGGGAGAAGCAACCTATATCCTTGGGATTAGAATCTATAGAGATAGATCAAAACGGTTGCTTGGTCTTTCGCAGTCTACATATATAGACCGAGTGCTAAAAAGGTTTAGCATGTCGGAATCCAAGAAAGGTTACCTTCCCATCAGGCATGGGATCAACCTTTTAAAGTCTATGTGTCCGCGTACAGAAGACGAGAGGATTTGCATTCCTTATACATCCGCGATAGGATCTATCATGTATGCTATGTTATGTACTAGGCCCGATGTATCGTATGCTCTGAGCATCACGAGCAGATACTAGTCTGATCCAGGAATGGATCATTGGGCGGCTGTCAAAACAATCCTTAAGTACTTAAGAAGAACTAAGGATGTGATCCTAATATATGGAGAAGGAGATATGGTAATACGTGGGTATACAGATGCCAGTTTCCAGACAGATAAGGATGACTCCAAATCTTAGTCTGGATACGTATTTACTTTGAATGAAGGTGCAATAAGTTGGAAGAGTTCCAAACAAGACACCGTACCGGATTCTACCACGGAAGCGGAATATATCGCAGCTTCGGAAGCAGCAAATGAAGCAGTCTGGATCAAGAAGTTTGTCTCCGAACTTGGTGTGGTTCCAACCATTGATGAAGCAATGCCGGTTTACTGCGACAACAATGGAGCTATTGCACAAGCAAAGGAACCAAGGTCTCATCAGCGATCCAAACACGTGCTTCGCCGCTATCATTTGATCAGAGAGATTATAAGTAAGAATGATATACAAATTGAGAAAATTCCCACTGAAAGGAATTTAGCGGATCCTTTAACTAAGGTCTTGCCTCAAAGCAAGTTTGAGGGTCATGTTAGAGCCTGTGGTATTGGATACCGTAGCGATTAGCAATAGGCAAAGTGGGAGTTTGTTAGTAATATGAGAGAAGTGTCCTAAGGCAATCGCCTTATAATTGTAATCATTTACTTTAATAAATGAATATTCACTATTTGAGTATACATGTTCGTGTATTTGATTGAGATATTAAACTCATTTACTAAATGTCCGCAATACAACTCACAGCATGAGAGAATTTGTGATGAATTCACAACTAGTGATTATCTCTACATGTGCAATTGTGAAGTATTGAAATTGTCCCTAGTCGATGAATTGATAAATACTGACACTATCAATTCTGTTGAGACTAGCATGGGTTATTCTCTAATCAGCTGATTCTCACTGGCTGGTGACATTGGGATGTCCGGAGATAAACATGAATGCTAGTTAAGGGAACTAGTTCATTGGAGTGACTAGCTGTAAAACTTCATATGGTAATCTACATATAGATATGTCAATGAAGTTCTTACTGCAGCTTAAGTGCGATGTTCCTTTGACTTGCGGTGTTCAAGTCATCTTGGTCATGAAGACTTATACTTTGACATCTTAAGCAAGCATCTCCAAGGAGGTGTGGACCCAGGATGATTGGGTACAAGCCGAAGTGCCCGAAGATGTTTGAACAACCTACAAAGGATTCACCACTCCTTGCGAGGGGATGTATACCCAAGGCCTATCGTCGGATTGTTACACAAAGCCTCTGACCAGAGCATGACATGTTCAGAGTATGACTCTCTGAAAGACATGAGAGTAATTAGAATCCGTTGGACGAGAAAGACATTACTTGGGCTAGGTGTGACGTAGTCAGCCTAGTGGGGACTGACACACATAGACCGTGTCCTGAACCAAGTGGGTATAGGATGGTGAAGGGAATGGGGCACGACTCATTAAAGCTGCTGAAGGGTTTCAGAATTATTTCTTAGGTCAACCGTTGATCTTTCGATTAATTGGGGATCATGATGTACTACTAGGTGCCACTCATGATCGTTCTATAATTGGTTAATTATAGACGGCCAACATAAATCGAAAGCCTATTTAGTCACACGTACTACGAGTAATCCGAGGGATTTAAAATGAATTGAAAATTAGATTTTCCGATCAAGAGAGATAAGTCGAATCTGAATTTTTCAGAGACGCATCGGAAGCATAAAATGGCTAAGTCTTTTGAAGACTTATTAGACGAATTAAATGAGTTTAATTCATACGGTTACGGTATTGGTTTGGCCGGCCAAAGAGGGTCCCCACCCTCTTTGGTTTGGCCGACCACAAAAAGAGGGAGAACCAAATTGTTTGGTTCAAATTATAAAATAAACCGCGCGTGGTTTGTTTTATAAAATTATGGATAAAGAAATTTATATAAAGAAATTTATATAAAGAAATTTATTTTCATGAAAATTAAAATAAACCTTAGATTGGTTTATTTTATTTTATAAAATCAATAATGGATTGATTTACCATGATAAATAAATTTATAGAAATTTATTCTTTTTATGGAAATTAAAATGAACCATGGATTGGTTTATTTTATTTTATAAAATCAATTATGAATTGATTTTTCCATGATAAGAAAAGTTTATAAGATAGATTTCTTGTAAAATTTATTCCATAATAAAAGGGGAGACATTGTTGTTTTTATTATAAATTAAGTTATAATAAAAACTTGGCATAACGGAATAATTCATAAGAAATTTATAAAATAAATTTCTTGTAAAATTTATTCCATAATAAAAGGGGAGACATGGTTGTTTTTTTTATAAATTAAGTTATAATAAAAACTTGGCATAACGAAATAATTCATAGAAAAATTTATAAGATAAATTTCTTATGAAAAATTTATTCCGTTAAAAAGGAGACTTGGCGATAATGAGGCTACTATATAAAGGTGCAAAGGCAAGGCTTGGAAATCAATCCAAGAGATCAAGGATTCTTGCCTAGCCTCTCTTCCTCTCCTTCTCTCCCTCTCCCTCTTCTAGGGCCGGCTACCCTCTCCCTCTTCTAGGGCCGGCTGCCCTCACCTCCTTTGCCGTGAGCCACCTCCACCAAGAAGGTGCCGAAGAAGAAGAAGATGCGGGTCGCGACTGTTGGGAACGAGATGGCTATAGAGGGGGGGGGGGTGAATATAGACAATCACATGCCCCTTGGAATATCACGATTTCTGCAACTCAAATATCAGTAGCACAGCGGAAATAGTGGAAAACAGGGTATGCAGAAAAACACAACGAAAGCAAAACAAACACGACTAGCAAGATCGCTAACAAGGAGGGTTTAGAAGGTTCGGGGATAACTTGCCCCTACTCTTTGGCGTGCCCTTGAGGTGGGCGATCCCTTTATCGTCGGCAGATCAAGCCCCGGTTTACACCGGATATGAAGCAACCTCCTTCTCGGTGGAGAAACCTCTCCACAGTGTGTTTCAAACAATGATATAGAATGAGCACAATTAAACAACAACAAGAAGGATCTTACTCAAACACTTAGCAAGGACAAAACACAGCAAGCTTCCCTGAGCTCCACCCAGTGGCGATCTCACGCAGACCCCTGTCTGCTTCGTGTCTTCCCACTGTCGGACTCCAAGCTTCTTGTTTTCTCCTTCAAGCGCTCAAGTATGATGATTGCTCCTCAATAGCTTGCTTAGAATGGTTGAAGAACTCAAGAACAGCAAGCTTGTAGCACCAGAACGCAAGAACACCAAGAACTGAAGCACTGAATCACTGAAGAACTTGTTCGCTACTGAACTGATGAACTCGCGTTGCTTTTGTTTCTCCGCCAAGCGACAGGTGACAACATCTCTGTAGCTCCCAGCTACTCATCTGCCAATGCCAGCCTCTACTGAGCTATCTCTGGACTCACTGAGCTCCTCAGTCAAGCTCCAGTCTCAGCTCCAGTCTGTAGCTCGCCGTTGCAACCTGAGATGGGAAAAGGGACAAACCTGCTCCAAGGAAAGCGCGCTTTGACTTCTCCTTGAATGTTTGAATCCTCCCCTGTCACCTGAAACTCAATCAGAGCATTAGAGCAGAAGATCACGCAGCATATCACATATCAGAAACATACATCAGCAAATTCGATACGATCAGACGCTCTAACCGCGTCTGACAGTGAAATTTGAATTAAAGTGATCGGTCACCGGACCGATCCAGGGTGTGTGGATCGGTCACCAGATCGATCCACTGCTTCGCTGAGATTCCCAGCTCTCGCAGCTATACACGCCTGATCGGTTACCAGACCGATCAGGGTGAAGCCTGATCGGTCACAAGACCGATCAGAATGGATCCTGATCGGTCACCCAGATCGATCAGGGCAGATGAACAGTAATTTTTTAATCAAATCCAAGATCCCTGATCGATCACCAGACTGATCCAAGACTTTGATTAGCAAGGGAACTCACTCACCGTTTGCTCCCTGATCGGTCACCAGACCGATCAGGAGCAAGACAGCAAGGAAGCAGCCTGCTCCCTGATCAGTCACCGGTCCGATCAGGAGCCACACAGTAGATTCCCAATCTCACTGTGCGCTCCCTGATCGGTCACCAGTCCGATCAGACATAGCTGGATCGGTCACTAGACCGATCCACTAAGGAGCAGCGTGCCAAATGTCCCTGATCGGTCACCAGACCGATCCAGTGACTCACCCCTAGCCCTCCAAGCTAGAAATTCATCAACCTTAGCCCTCCAAGCTAAGGATTTTTCCATCTAACTCTCCAAGTTGGGAATTTACACCTAACCCTCCAAGTTAGGACTTTTCACCTAGCCCTCCAAGCTAGGACTTTTCACCTAGCCCTCCAAGCTAGGACTTTTCACCCAACTCTTCCGAGTTAGAACATCATCCAACCTAGCCCTCCAAGCTAGGCACCTGACCCTCCAAGCCAGAACTTTTTCACCTAATTCTCCAGGATGGGAATTTGCACCTAACCCTCCAAGTTAGGACTTTTCACCTAGCCCTGCAAGCTAGGACTTTTCACCTAGCCCTCCAAGCTAGGACTTTTTCAACACCTAGCCCTCCAAGCTAGGATTTTCCACACCTAACCTCCCAGGTTAGGATTTTCCATATCATGCCTAATCCTCAATCAGGACTTAATCATAATCATCACACCTAACCTCCCTGGTTAGGATTTTCCATATCATAATCATCCTCCTAAACTAAAATTGTTGTCAACACCAAAACAACAATCAGGGCCTGACTGCATCAACAATCTCCCCCTTTTTGTTGTTTGACAAACCGATTTCAAGTTTAGGGATTGTCAATCAATATTCCAACTTTATAATCATAGGGGAATCCAGATCCTCCCCCTACAACATGATCATGCTAAACTTAACCAATCCACACTCTTCCCCTTTGTCGAACATCGAAAAGGGACAAGAGGGACTGTCAAGATTAAGATGAACTTCCCCTCAATCCTAGAGGTATCCCAACTCATCAAAAATGTGATAGTTTGTGGAATGATCATACGAACACATGTGAGAAATTATAGCAAGACATAGCAATCACATGCATCATATGAGTATGAAATATAGACTCCCAAAGCATGCCATAATAATCATAAGTATCAAATAGACATGGTAATGTAAGCATGAATATGGCAATCGAACAATCATGCAGATAACAGGTACATAATCAGTCATGGCATCAACAATAGTAGATAAGCATGGCAGATAAAAATATATAGGTCAAGCCATGAAAGCATCCAAACAAGTAGCAAAATATGTGTGACTCAAGGTCACACCAACAAAGTCAGAGGGCATACAACCCAAAAGTATCATAGTCAAATACACATATCATGATAAAACAACAGATATCCGAGCTCAAGTGTCAGTAGGAGGGTCGTCATCGCGCATAAGATCGTCCATCGTGGCATCATCAGCAGCCCCAGCTGGTGCACCCTCGGCCTGAACCACTAGCGGCAGCTCCCCTACTTGGTTGCAAGCCTTCCACTGTAGCCCCTCGGTCCCGAGAACAATGCCGGACTGAGCAAGCATACGACGATCCAGGCGACAGTCTTGTCGATCCATCGGCACAAGTAGGCCCTGTGAGACGTCGATGCCAACCGACTCCAGCCAGGCAGTGATGATATGACCAAACGGCATGTAGATCGTCTGACCAGACCTCAGACCATGAACAATGATGGAGGAATAGATAGATGGTGCTATGTCAAAATCGAACTGCAGATGCATCCCGTAAAGTATCAGGCAGTGAGATGAATGGATCGCATCAAGATGCTTGGACGTAGTTGGAAGAAGACAATTAGCGATAATTTGAAATAGAATATAATCAATGGGAGATAGATGAAGAGCAGGAAATGTGGGAAAGTTATAGACGTCTGCACCAGAACCCCGTGGCCTGGGGTGGCCTTGAAAATGCTCATATATGGAGTCAGGAGTGACTTCAGTAAAAGGGACAGGAAGAGGAACAGGAAGATATGGATAAAGTGAGAAATCATTCTTGGAGCGACGACAACCCAGAAATATAGTGAAGGATGATAGGGTAAAGTCAAGATCGACACCGGTGACACGAGTCCGCCACCCCGTGCCCCCCCCATTGGCCAGATTATTGTAGAATTCAGAGACCAGGTCAACATTGATCGGCCTTTCTAAGAAAGGATGTTTTGAAGCCCATAGTACTCAATGATTCCTTTTACGTAGGGCAATGTTNCCTAAGCGGCGTTACGTTCACATGCTTAGGGCATGTAGACATCATAAGACAGCGGAATAACTTAACTTATACATGCCCTGTTACCATTCTTAACTTATTGACATGGGAACCTTAGCATATTAACTTTGAACTTAAGCATCATATCATGTCTCACATAACATCATATCATAAGGTCATAAGGTTCCATAAGTCATTATTCAAACATATAAATAAACATATAGTTTCCTGGGCCAAGTCACTACGACACACATGCGTTCTTGCCCTCCTGCTGCTTCCTTCATTGTCCCCTTGAATGATCTGCGGTATAAGGAAATAAGACTATAAGCACACAGGCTTAGTAAGACTCTTTCCTACTCACAAAACCATTCATCATTCATCATCTCATAATGAGCACATAAAACATTAACGTACTTGGTGCTCTACTTAGAACATAACATCTTACGTCACTTGTCGTATACATAACGTGGCATAAACATCATGGCATAAACATAAACATCATAGACATTCTAGCATGGCATAATTCATGGCATAATTCATAAACATAGTGAACATAATTCATGACATAAATCATAAACATCGTGAACATTCTAAGCATGGCATAATTCATGGTATAAACATAAACATCATAGACATTCTAAGCATGACATAATTCATGGCATAAATCATAAACATAGTGAACATTCTAAGCATGACATAATTCATGGCATAAACATAAACATCATAGACATTCTAAGCATGGCGTAATTCATGGCATAAATCATAAACATAGTGAACATTCTAAGCATGACATAATTCATGGCATAAACATGAACATCATAGACATTCTAAGCATGGCATAATTCATAGCATAAATCATAAACATAGTGAACATTCTAAGCATGGCATAATTCATGGCATAAATCATAAACATAGTGAACATTCTAAGCATGGCATAATTCATGGCATAAATCATAAACATAGTGAACATTCTAAGCATGGCATAATTCATTCATTCTCATGCATACTTCTTAACATGAAACATAAGCATAAAATCTTATCAACATAGCATAATGCATAACCTGGATGGATGCATGAGTGGAATGCATATACATAAGGGATGCTTAACTTTTAAAACATACTTTTAATTGCTTAAACATAATCATCATAACATCATTTGGGGTCCTCGGCTTGTACCACATACATACATCATAGCGCGCATCCCTAGCAAGTCCGAGGTCGCGAGCCCTGACTTACTAGGGTAAGGACAACATAGTCGGTAGTCCCCGAACCGAGGCGTTCTTAAGGTGCCCATCCCTGTTGCACAGCTTCGGTAGTGCCAGAACCGTGGACAGCTTCGGTAGTCCAAAACCGGGGCGTTCTTAAGGTGCCCATCCCTTGGACCCATACTTCGGTCCGGTACAAGCCCATACATAAAGTAAAATACTTTTCATGTTTCATCATTCATAAGACATTCATGGCATACTTAACATATCATAACTTGTTACGGCTTGGCCCGTCTACCGGCCCATTTACCGGTCCTCTTGACCGTCGTACCGTCGACCATCGACCGTGCCGTTTAGCATATTTAAGCCTTAAAGGCATAAGCATCATCTTTCATTCATCATACTTGTCATTCATCATCATTCATTCATCATACTTAACATCATCGTTATGCCTTAAAGGCATGTACTTTAACCTCATTCCTAAGACATGGCATACATACATCTTATTCATACAACATGGCATGCATCATTCTTATCATGAACATAAATATAACATACTTAACATGGCATCATTCATATCATGAACCTAACATATCATAGCATCATTTTTATCGTGATCATTACCCTATCATTCTTATCATGGCATCATTCATATCCTGAACATAAACTTATCATACTTATCATAAACATACATAATCACTTAGCATGGTTCTTAGCATAGCATGGGAATATAACTTAACATGGTTCCCTACATCACCCTTATATCTTGGCAACACATAAACATATACTTGAAGTTAAAGGCTCAACCCTAACCCTTGGGTCCTTGAGGTTGGCCGAAACATATGAGGTCTCTAGGGTAATCCAAAAATTCCTAGAAATTATACTTAACCTCCACACATCATAAGGGAACATAAATTAACATTATCAAGATTTTTGGCTTAATTATAGACCTTTAAATCATGGTGGCCGAAACCCTTAAACTTAGGGTTCTTGGTTATGTTTCTTTCATGTTGGCCGAAACCCTAGGGTGTCCTAGGGTGCTCCCAAAAATTCCCAAAACTTATACTTAACATCTACACATCATAAGGGAACATTACATAACATTATCAAGATTTTTGGCATAATTATAGACCTGTAAATCATGGTGGCCGAAACCCTTAAACTTAGGGTTCTTAGTTTTGTTTCTTTCATGTTGGCCGAAACCCTAGGGTGTCCTAGGGCACTCAAAAAATTCCTAAAAATTATACTTAACCTCTACACATCAGAAGGGAACATTAAATAACATTATCAAGATTTTTGGCATAATTATAGACCTGTAAATCATGGTGGCCGAAACCCTTAAACTTAGGGTTCTTAGTTTTGTTTCTTTCATGTTGGCCGAAACCCTAGGGTGTCCTAGGGTACACCAAAAATCCCCAAAAATTATACTTAACCTCTACACATCATAAGGGAACATTAAATAGCATTATACAGATTTTTAGCATATTAATAGACCTAAAAATCATGGTGGCCGAAACCCTTAAGCATGAGGGTCTTGGTTTTCTTTCCTTTCAACATCAAATTCGAAAACCCACCACTATATCATACTAAAAATCATAAAAATCATAGGGAACTATTATACCACAGGTGAGGGATTCTTGCCTTGGGTTTCTTGATTTTTTGAACCTAGGAAGAGAAGAAGATTGCAAGATCTTTGGATACTAGAGCCCCCTTGTCCTTGTACTCTTGTAGAGATTTTAGATCTAGGAGATGGAACCTTGGTGGAAGCTTTTCCAAGGGGAAAACCTTCTAGGAGTGGTCGGCTAGAATGAGGGAGGAAGAGAGGAGGAAATGCAATTGAAAGAAGAGAGAATGAAACACCCAAACCCCCTATTTATCATCCATTAAAGAGGTAAATGAAGAGTCTCTCCATGACTCTTCATCTTCTTCTTAATCTTAACTTATATCCACTTCATTTCTTCATAGAAATCCCTTGCTAGGTGAGTTGGTTAAGGCTTACATGGTTGTACAAGAGGTCCAAGGTTCAATGCTTGGCTCATGCACCTTTATTTTTATTTTATTTTTATTTCATTTATTTTATTATTTTTATTTCCTAAATTCCGAAAATCACCCTAAAATCACCCATAATTATTCCAATATTCCTAAATAAAATTCTTTTATATTTATATTAATTTTACCTAATTTATATAAAATTTACCTAATTAATACCCATTTTTGGAGCCCATTTAAAGCTCATTGGTACTTAGTTTTCTCAATTTAAATGAGAAAACATGGATTTCATAGGCCTAAGTTCTCCTTATTATTTCTAGGTCTCTTGGAAAATTATTTAAACATGCTTAATATTTTAAGAAAATATTAAGAGAATTTTTCGGGTCGTTACATCCGTATTTATCAATTCATCGACTAGGGACAATTTCAATACTTCACAATTGCACATGTAGAGATAATCTCTAGTTGTGAATTCATCGCAAATTCTCTCATGCTGTGAATTGTATTGCGGACATTCAGTAAATGAGTTTAAGATCTTAATCAAATACACGAACATGTATACTCAAATAGTGAATATTCATTTATTAAAGTAAATGATTACAATCATAAAGCGATTGACTTAGGACACTTCTCTGATATTACTAACAATTTGCATCTAAGTGTTTACCATTACACGATACTAAGGTAATTATATAGGATTATGTGTCGTCCGATGGGGAAAATCACACGCTCCTAAATAACTTCCTATAATCATTTCTGACCTAGTGATCCGCGAAACAAGCTCATTCGATATGGAGGAAGGCACTCAGAGCCAACGTGCAAGCTTGTTCGCATCACTTATCAAAATAGTAATGGAGGCCATGAGACTCTTAGAGTCCCATTCCCACTTAGTTATTTATAATTGAGGAATTTTCACATGCATGCAGACAAGCATATTAACTAAAAGCAATAAATAAAAAAACTAATTTTTCCAACTATTATGGCTTTTGTCTTCAATATGCCTCCAGTTGTGTCGCCACCTCGTCTCTACCTCCTATCACCATGCGCTAGTTCCATGAAGGGGTTCTCCGAGCCGAGATAAAATGCTATTTAATTTAAATACAACGATCCTATACTCCAGAAAGGAGTGTACAACTAGTCTAGATCGAAAGTAAATCAAAAGCGCGGTTAAACAATTGTCGTATTTAATTACAAATATTAAATACCAAATTTAGCCTCGTCAACCCCAAGGATTCAAATAACATTACACACATGCACACACAATCACATACACACATATTTAGCCATAATAGTCGGATCTCGTGCCTGCAACTAAAGAGTTAGCCTACGCACATCCTACTATTATCCGACAAAATAATATACATGATAAAGTGCAAAAATGTAACCGAATCCAAAACATACAAAATTGGAAACCATTGGCTCTGATACCAATTGTTGGGTTTTCCCACGGAGATTCCGGGCCGCGCATGGGAAACCTCTCCATGTCCATGGATTAATATTTTTCAATCCAAATGGAGACCTATTTCCCAAACGACCGTCTCATCATCGTGCTAACCGATTCGAGCGACCGCTTGAACAAACGTGTTGTTCTAGAGATTAATCTCATCCAACCGATTAGTCGCAGAATAGATGATGAGTGGATCGTCGATTTTTGTGTTTATCATCATAAAATAATGAATAATAATCAACATGAAACAATAATTGATTAAATAATAATCAACAAGATAATGGAACCATAAGAGAAGATATACCTCTCGTTTACCTCACGATCTTCTATTGTATGACCCTCCCCTTCTTGGACGTCGTGTGGGCGACGATCTACCAAGAACCGAAGTCACCAAGGCATGAGCGCAACCTCCTTTTCTTCCTTCTTCCTTGCGCTAAGAACCCGTCTCTAGGGTTTCCGCCGGCCAAGAGAAGGAACTTCTCCTTCCTCCTTGCGCTGTCCACTAAGTAGACAAAGGAGGAAGATGAAGATGATCAAGAAGAAGAGAAGAAGTCTCTTCTGCATCTACCATAATCGGCCAACCACTCTCCACCTCCTCTTGCTTGCAGCGCCTACACCACCAAGAGGAAGTGTCCTCCTTCTCACCGCCGGCCACCCTACTTCTCCCATGTTGCCGCACGCCATAAAAGGAGGAGATAATCTCCTCCTTATCCTTGCGATCGCCGGCCACTAAGTGTTAGATGTATAGTAAAGACTTGTCTTTTTATGAATGATCATCAACATTTTGAAAGAGAATCACAACAACACAATTGCATGTTTAAATTAGTATATGCAAAAACAGTCTCATACTCTGCATTATAGATAACATGGTGTGTGGTGACACACAGAAGATCATGTTATCAGTTCCTTGAATTGTATAAGTAGAGGCTCACAGCCGAGATGGAGTTGGACAAACCATCGGGATGGTTATAGTGTAATTAGGTGTGATTTATCTTAACCATAGAATTACACTAGTGTACTTTGTGTGCATTGAGTAGGACCAAAATAGAGGTCATCCAATTTTCCCTGACATAATAATTGGATTGGACCTTGGATTATTATGGAGTACAATCTCTAAATCCCGATATAATAATGGGCATGTGTAGTTAATATTTTATTTCTTTGATTTACCAATGGGCGAGATTTATTCTGCTAAATCGATAGGCCTGGTAAGTTGAGAAATAATATTAATTATATGGTGTGTCGTTGATTATTGACGGAATTCGTGTCCTAGTGAGTTGAGATGATGATGCCCCCTTGATGAGCTCATAAGGTTCATCATGTTAAACCCTGCAAGTGGATTTGATCCAACATAATGATAAGGTTGAGTGGTACTAGTCAAGGAATTGGAAGTTGATTAATTAAAATTATCAGTAAATAAATTAATCGACGGGCATTTGATATCTTAAACATGGAGAGATGAATGCACTCATAATAGGTGGAGCCCATATAAAAATATGGGGGTTGGTGAGGAAGATCAATGGAAATCCTTTAGTGGAATGGATCTTTATTAATGGATCGGTTTTAGATCCATTAGCGGGCCAGGACCCAACTCCACCTCATGGTCCCTACCTTAGCCCTCTATATACCCCATGGGATCAAGAAATCAAGGCTTAATCTAATTAATCATCAACCCAAGGCTTCTCTCCTCTCCTCTCTCTCCCTTCTCTCTCCTAGGTCACAGCGTGAAGAGGTGCTAGCGCATGGTGATAGGAGATCCCCTTGAGGTATAACTGAGCTAGTTGTTCCATGGAATAGGAGATCCTGAGAGCTACGATGTGGGCAGACTTAGTCAATCTGTTAACTATTACCCAGATTGCATCATATCCATTCGTTGTTCTGGGTAGTCCCACTATAAAATCCTTGGAAATATCTTCCCATTTCCATTTTGGAATCTGGATAGGCTGCAGAACTCCACCTGGTCTTTGATGTTCTGCCTTGACCCTTTGGCATGTCAGACAGGTATTGACATATCTGGCGATGTCTCTCTTCATCCCAGGCCACCAAAAACGTCCCCTAAGGTCTTGGTATATTTTGGTGGAACAAGGATGCATCGCATAAGGAGATCCATGTGCTTCCTCTAGGATCTTCCTTCGGAGCTCTTTTTGGTTTGGAACACATAAGCGGTCACCGCAGTACAGTATCCCACTATCTGATAGGCGAAACTCTCCATTTTCTGATTTTGCTATCCCCTGCTTAATTTTCTGAAGGTCAGGATCTTGATCCTACACTGTCTGGATGTCTTCAAGCAGGGTTGACACTAATGTCAACATGGAGAGCTGCCCAACTATAATTTCCAGTCCGAACTCTGATATTTCCTTCCGAAGGGGCTGTGACATCGTAGACAATGCTAGTAGGGTGGCACTAGATTTCCTACTAAGTGTGTCTGCCACCTTATTAGCTTTACCTGGATGGTAGAGGATGTCAATGTCAAAATCCTTGACCAGCTCAAGCTATCTGAGTTGCCTCATGTTCAGATCCTTCTGAGTAAAGAAATACTTTAGACTCTGATGATCTGTGAAAATCCTACACTGAGCTCCGTATAAGTAATGCCTCCAGATCTTGAGAGCGAATACTACTGCAGCTAGCTCAAGGTCATGAGTGTTGGGTATGGCTTGGCGGGTTTTCTAAGTAGATACTGTTGGATCGAGAGAAAATGATAGAGGGGGGGGGGGTGAATATCGTAAGTCGTTTCGGATTGAAAAAGAGAATATGCAGCGGAAAAATTAAAACTAAACAACACACAAACACCAAGATTTTACTTGGTTCGGAGTCGCGGTCGGCTCCTACTCCAAGGCCCACGGTCCTTGACCGTTTACTGCGGGCAATACTATAATCGAGCAAAATCTGACAAACAGTTGTACAGAAGTAAGTGCAGTAAGAATACAATTAAGAAATGACTCTTCGTTGCTGACACCCGGTGTAGATCGTTCTTCGGTGCGTAGGGTCATCGTCGGCACTAGAATCTCAAGATGGAGGATTTCAGGAGCAGAGCGCCTGAGTTGAAGAGCGTATTGGCGTTGGAAAACTTGTTGTTTTTCGAAGCCTTGGGGTCGAGGGGCTTTTATAGCCTCCCAGGGCGCCCTGAACGTTGGGGGCACCCCCCCCCCCCCCAAATGTCACCCAATCCGAGCAAGTCTCGGTCAGCTCTTATCCCACTCGAATAGGGCTGAGGGTTGAATGTGGGGGCGCCCGAGACGCTGGGGGCACCCGGGACGCTGGGGGCGCCCTGGTTGACCCTTTCAGCTGGCTTCTCGGCTGGATAAAGTTTATCCCCTTCGTTGGCTTGATCCCGGGGCGCCCTGGACACTGGGGGTGCTCGGGAGCACGGGGGCGCCCGGGAGCACGGGGGAGCCCAGGAGCACGGGGGCGCCCCGCCCAGCAACCTTCCGAAGCGAACTCTTGCTTAACTTGTTTTGCCTTGACCATGGGGACGCCCGGGACACTGGGGGCACCCTACTCAGCTACTGCCTCTCTCCTTTGAGGCGTTCTGAGCTACAGACTCTCATTCCTTCGGCCCTGCATCCAGGGTTAGTCCAAAACAACATAGAGCAATCAATTATTAGCTTTATACAGCCTTAGCTGTCTTGGTTCTGACTTTGGGTCTCCAAATTGTAGCCCTAGGTCGAACCGACGCCTACTGTTCGCTCGACGGGGAACGCGTCCTCACCTACTCTTCTCAGGAGAATTTACCTGATGCCAACCGGCTCCTTCGGTTGGACTTGTACCTGGCAGTCCTTCTCCAGGTGCCTAGCTATCCTTAGCCAGGTCTTCAGTACCAAGCAGTCATTCGCCTGGTGCCTAGCATTCCTTCGCTAGGTCTTCGACTCCTAGCAGTCCTTCGCTAGGTGTCCAGCTGTCCTTCGCCAGGTCCTCGGTTTCAGGCAGTCCTTCGCCTGGTGCCTAGCAGTCCTTCGCTAGGGCATTGTATCCTGGCATTCCTTCGCCAGGTGCCTAGTAGTCCTTCGCTAGGGCTTTCTATCCTGGCATTCCTTCGCCAGGTGCCTAGCAGTCCTTCGCTAGGACTTTGTTTCCTGGCAGTCCTTCGCCAGGTGCCTAGCAGCCCTTCGCTAGGACTTTTTTCCTGCACACTTGAGTAACTTTATTAGATCACAAATAACACTTAACTTTGAATCCTTTGCCAATATCAAAACAAGGTTCGATATGGTGCTTCCTGCACCAACAATCTCCCCCTTTTTGATTTATGGCAACACAATTCAAAGTTAAGTAAAAAAACTTTATAACAGTTAAGAACATAAGGTAAAAATGAAGTATAGCAATTATACACAATTCAACGTTAAGTAAATACTTTATAACCGTTAAGAACATAAGGTATGATTTTGAAAAAAATCATTTATTTCTCATACTCCCCCTAAAACCCTGAATACTTGTCTTATAAAATACTTAACTTTGACCCTTCCTCCCCCTTTGACATATATCAAAAACATAATGGGCGAGCAAGGTTTCAAATAGAGAGTTACTTACTAATGTTTCCTTTAACTAATTTATAAGGTTCAATCATATTATTCAAGGTAAATAATGAATTTTCAAATACTGTAAATTTACCTTTAGATTTCTTTTTGGAGGTCTCCCCCTTGATTTTAGTCATCATTCTTTTGCTTGATTGTTTCTTCAGTATTTTGTAGTGGTCGCGAACTCTTGCTTAACTCTTGCTTAACTTGTTTTGCCTTGACCATGGGGACGCCCGGGACACTGGGGGCGCTCTACTCAGCAGCTGCCTCTCTCCTTTGAGGCGTTCTGAGCTACAGACACTCATTCCTTCGGTTCTGCATCCAGGGTTAGTCCAAAACAACATAGAGCAATCAATTATTAGTTTTATACAGCCTTAGCTGTCTTGGTTCTTGCTTTGGTTCTCCAAAATGGTGCCCTAGGTCGAACCGACGCCTACTGTTCGCTCGACAGGGAACGCGTCCTCACCTACTCCTCTCAGGCAAATTTACCTGATGCTAACTGGCTCCTCCGATTGGACTTTTGCCTGGCAGTCCTTCTCCAGGTGCCTAGCTGTCCTTCGCCAGGTCTTCAGTACCAAGCAGTCATTCGCCTGGTGCCTAGCATTCCTTCGCTAGGTCTTCGACTCCTAGCAGTCCTTCGCTAGGTGCCCAGCTGTCCTTTGCCAGGTCTTCGGTTTCAGGCAGTCCTTCGCCTGGTACCTAGCAGTCCTTCGCTAGGGCTTTGTATCTTGGCATTCCTTCGCCAATTACCTAGCAGTCCTTCGCTAGAGCTTTCTATCCTGGCATTCCTTCGCCAGGTGCCTAGCAGTCCTTCGCTAGAACTTTGTTTCCTGGTAGTCCTTCGCCAGGTGCCTAGCAGCCCTTCGCTAGGACTTTTTTCCTGCACGCTTGAGTAACTTTATTAGATCACAAATAACACTTAACTTTGAATCCTTTGCCAATATCAAATCAAGGTTCGATATGGTGCTTCCTGCACCAACAATCTCCCCCTTTTTGATTTATAGTAACACAATTTAAAGTTAAGTAAAAAAACTTTGTAACAGTTAAGTACATAAGGTAAAAATGAAGTATAGCAATTATACACAATTCAACGTTAAGTAAAAACTTTATAACCGTTAAGAACATAAGGTACGATTTTGAAAAAAATCTTTTATTTCTCATACTCCCCCTAAAACCCTGAATACTTGTGTTATAAAATACATAACTTTGACCCTTCATCCCCCTTTGACGTATATCAAAAACATAATGGGCGAGAAAGATTTCTAATAGAGAGTTACAGCGTTTGCACCAAAAAACTTTTTACACTTAGAAATGTTTTGCAATCCTAAATTTTGTTAAAAAAACTTTTACTTACACGGCTTTGCAAAAGGAATTTTACTAAAAAAGTTTACTTAGGCAAAATTTTAAAGCCACATTTCCCTTAAAAAGATTCAACTTTGAGAATTGGGAAAAAATTTGTTTACCAAAAAAAAATTTGCATACATGGAAAAATTTGTGTGGAAACACTTTGTGCATTTTGAAAAACAAAATCTTTAAGAAATTTTTCGAGAAGTTTTTCACAAAAAAAACTTTTCTTAGAAACATTTGTCAAAATATTCAAAAAGTTTTTGCTCAGACAAATTTTGTTTACTAAGAAAAATTTTACT
This sequence comes from Boesenbergia rotunda, assembly GCA_024364735.1. NCBI lineage: Eukaryota > Viridiplantae > Streptophyta > Magnoliopsida > Zingiberales > Zingiberaceae > Boesenbergia > Boesenbergia rotunda. Next base: position 149,884 of record JAGFNQ010000237.1, read on the forward strand.
TAAAAAAATGCACTTAAAAAATTTTGAAACACTTAGAAATACATTAGAAATTTTTGAAGCACTTTTTGAAAAAGAGAAAAAAATTCCTTTCTCTCTTTCCTTTCACTCCCCCTTAATGTGAAATTCTTCTCCTTATATTTTAGACCATTTCTAAGATTAACATTCTTTGAAAAGGGGAAAAAGTTTAAGGAAGAATTTAAATTTCACTTTTTCTACTCTCCCCCTTGGCCATATATCAATAAAGAACTCTTGAAAAATATATTTTGAAAGATATTTTAAATTTGTGTATCAGAGCTTATGGGTTTTGAAAACATAAAAATAGTTAGTATAATTCTAGAAAGCATAATAAAAGCTTAAATTGCACCAACAAAATTCCACTTTAAAAGGTATTGTGCAATTTTAAAAATAATTTTGTAGACATTTTCACTTTGAACAAGATTGAATAAATTAATCATTGAAACATGTTAGTATTGTGCAAAAATATTCGTACTTTGTAAACATTAGTGCCTTAAAAAATATTAGTACTTTTGAAAACATTATATTTTGAAAAGTATAAGTACTTTTTGACATAATATGCATTTTTGAAAAATATAAGTACTTTTGAAAGATAATATTAAAGAATTTAATTTTATTTTGAAAATATAATACTTGATTTGGTTTCTTTTCCAATCTGACACAATCCTAGGAAACCTTGTTAACTACAAGGACATTTTCCCTAAGTGTCCTGGAAATTCTTCAAACTCAAGTAAATATGATTTTCCATAAGTATTTTTTTTTTAAAAATGAAAATATTTAAACAAACTCCCTTATTTTTTCTGACAGATTTAAATAATGCAGTACATGAAAACATATAATTTTGAAATTAGCAAATCCTTCAGTTTGACCTCCCCCTAAACTTGACCCAATCCTAGGAAGCTTGTTTATCATAAGTACTCTTCCTCTGAGTCTTTAGGGTTGGTTCAACCCACAGGAATTATTTAATAATTTGAAACAAATAATTGCCAAAAAACTTGTCAGAAAATCTTCTTTTGATTTAGACTTCCCCTAAATTTAACACATCCTAGGAGTTCTTATAGATCATGAAGTGGGCCTTCCTCTGTGTCTTTAGGGTTTATTAAAATCAAAAGAATAGTTTTGAATAACAGTATGGTAATATAATTTTAGAAAATTCAATTTGAAATGAAGATAATTTTAATGCATAAGCCCCGTTTTCGGAAAATATTTTGAAATGATAATGATTTTTGAAATGTATAATTTTTGAAAAATATAGTGATTATTTTAAGGCATAGTATTTTTTTTAACGTTTCCTTTTAATTTGAACTCCCCCTAAATCTGACACAGTCCTAGGAGGCTTGTTGACCACAAGTTAATCGTCCTCTTAGTCTTAGGGTTTGTCAAAATTAAAGGAACAATTTTGAACATGCCTTTTGAGTATGATAATTTTCAAGGAGATAGATTTTTGAAAACACAATTTGGTATGATAGCACAGTTTTCGAAAACCATTTTGAAATGATAATAATTTTCCAAAGATATTTTGAAAGAAAATTAAAAAGAATAAACCACTCCCCCTGTACCGTTTAACTCAATCTAATGTCCTAGGGGACTTCAGGGATATCCATGTTTGACTATGTTGACTAGGATTGACTGTGTTGACCAAGTTTGACTCAGTTGACTATGTTTGACCAATCAAATAACTAAATCAAACAAACCCTAAACTCTATTTAAAACGAGTCTATTGTGATATTTAACATGAAATTCAATATTTTGAAAAAAAAATGTTAGAGATGAAAAAGTGGGGTATAGTAAACTAAATTAGTTTGAAAAAATAATGATAATTTTGAATAACTTTTGAAAGTACTTTGAGGTTTATTTAAAAGGATAGTGACATATATTCTTAGGTCCTAGATATCTCACCCTGTTCTACGTGATCAAACATGTTAACCTTATGAGTTTTGTGAGATAACCATTTTAATTTAAAAAATAGTTAAGTTTATTAATTTTGAAAATATTTGTTATGAATCTAAGATTTACTTAAAATTTGTGTTAGATTCAAATCTGACAATAGTAAAGTGAATTTGATTTTCTATAATTGGCATCCAGGTCTTGGCGAGGCACTAGGCCTTCTTTGGCCGTAGCCTTATTGGATCATCAACCCTTTCCTTGACAAAGCCTTTTATAGAAAATTCATCTTCAAGTTACTCCATCAAAGATTTTGGTCTAACTAGTTTAGGTCTTGGATCGGTAGCTTCGGCTAGTTTCACCAATCTAAACAGACCAAGTAGAGTATACTTTACCTTATTAGAAGAGGCTTCCCTAACGTACTATCGTCTCACCTCCACCCAATACTATGTTGTTCAAATTTCAGTTATCTTGGTTCAGTCCTTAAACTAACCAATCCTAATTCAATGCATAATAAAATAAACAAGCAAGAAAAGCAATCAACTAAGTCACGTCATAATTGTAATGATATTCTGGGTTTTTACAATTAGCAAGATTGTGAATTAGACTTTCTAGCATTTTGACCTTATGTTTCAATATTTCATCTTCTTGTTCCAATTTACAAATGTTTACTTTAACTAATTTATAAGGTTCAATCATATTATTCAAGGTAAATAATGAATTTTCAAATACTGTAAATTTACCTTAAGATTTCTTTTTGGAGGACTCCCCCTTGATTTTATTCATCATTCTTTTGCATGATTGTTTCTTCAGTATTTTGTAGTGGTCGCGAACTCTTGCTTAACTCTTGCTTAACTTGTTTTGCCTTGACCATGGGGACGCCCGGGACACTGGGGGCACCCTACTCAGCTGCTGCCTCTCTCCTTTGAGGCGTTCTGAGCTACAGACACTCATTCCTTCGGTCCTGCATCCAGGGTTTGTCCAAAACAACATAGAGCAATCAATTATTAGTTTTATACAGCCTTAGCTGTCTTGGTTCTTGCTTTGGTTCTCTAAAATGGAGCCCTAGGTCGAATCGACGCCTACTGTTCGCTCGACGGGGAACGCGTCCTCACCTACTCCTCTCAGGAGAATTTACCTGATGCCAACCGGCTCCTCCGGTTGGACTTTTGCCTGGCAGTCATTCTCCAGGTGCCTAGCTGTCCTTCGCCAGGTCTTCAGTACCAAGCAGTCATTCGCCTGGTGCCTAACATTCCTTCGCTAGGTCTTCGACTCCTAGCAGTCCTTCGCTAGGTGCCCAGCTGTCCTTCGCCAGGTCTTCGGTTTCAGGCAGTCCTTCGCCTAGTGCCTAGCAGTCCTTCGCTAGGGCTTTGTATCCTGGCATTCCTTCTCCAGGTGCCTAGCAGTCCTTCGCTAGGGCTTTCTATCCTGGCATTCCTTCGCCAGGTGCCTAGCAGTCCTTCACTAGGACTTTGTTTCCTGGCAGTCCTTCGCCAGGTGCATAGCAGCCCTTCGCTAGGACTCTTTTTCTGCACGCTTGAGTAACTTTATTAGATCACAAATAACACTTAACTTTGAATCCTTTGCCAATATCAAACCAAGGTTCGATATGGTGCTTCCTGCACCAACAATCTCCCCCTTTTTGATTTATGGCAACACAATTCAAAGTTAAGTAAAAAAACTTTGTAACAGTTAAGAACATAAGGTAAAAATGAAGTATAGCAATTATACACAATTCAACGTTAAGTAAAAACTTTATAACCGTTAAGAACATAAGGTACGATTTTGAAAAAAATCTTTTATTTCTCATACTCCCCCTAAAACCCTGAATACTTGTGTTATAAAATACTTAACTTTGACCCTTCGTCCCCCTTTGACGTATATCATAAACATAATGGGCGAGAAAGGTTTCTAATAGAGAGTTACAGCGTTTGCACCAAAAAACTTTTTACACTTAGAAAAGTTTTGCAATCCTAAATTTTGTTAAAAAAAACTTTTACTTACAAGGCTTTGCAAAAGGAATTTTACTAAAAAAGTTTACTTAGGCAAAATTTTGAAGCCACATTTCCCTTAAAAAGATTCAACTTTGAGAATTGGGAAAAAATTTGTTTACCAAAAAAAATTTGCATACATGGAAAAATTTGCTTGGAAACACTTTGTGCATTTTGAAAAACAAAATCTTTAAGAAATTTTTCGAGAAGTTTTTCACAAAAAAAACTTTTCATATAAACATTTGCCAAAATTTTCAAAAAGTTTTTGCTCAGACAAATTTTGTTTACTAAGAAAAATTTTACTTAAAAAAATGCACTTAAAAAATTTTGAAACACTTAGAAATACTTTAGAAATTTTTGAAACACTTTTTGAAAAAGAGAAAAAAATTTCCTTTCTCTCTTTCCTTTCTCTCACCCTTAATGTGAAATTCTTCTTCTTATGTTTTAGACCATTTCTAAGATTAACTTTCTTTGAAAAGGGGAAAAAGTTTAAGGAAGAATTTAAATTTCACTTTTTCTACTCTCCCCCTTGGCCATATATCAATAACGAACTCTTGGAAAATATATTTTGAAAGACATTTTAAATTTGTGTATCAGAGCTTATGGGTTTTGAAAACATAAAAATACTTAGTATAATTCTTGAAACCATAGCAAAAGCTTAAATTGCACCAACAAAATTCCACTTTAAAAGGTATTGTGCAATTTTAAAAATAATTTTGTAGACATTTTTACTTTGAACAAGATTGAATAAATTGATCATTGAAACATGTTAGTATTGTGCAAAAATATTCGTACTTTGTAAACATTAGTGCCTTAAAAAATATTAGTACTTTTGAAAACATTATATTTTGAAAAGTATAAGTACTTTTTGACATAATATGCATTTTTGAAAAATATAAGTACTTTTGAAAGATAATATTAAAGAATTTAATTTTATTTTGAAAATATAATACTTGATTTGGTTTCTTTTCCAGTCTGACACAATCCTAGGAAACCTTGTTAACTACAAGGACATTTTCCCTAAGTGTCCTGGAAATTCTTCAAACTCAAGTAAATATGATTTTCCATAAGTATTTTTTTAAAAAAAAATGAAAGTATTTAAACAAACTCCCTTATGTTTTCAGACAGATTTAAATAATGCAGTACATGAAAACATATAATTTTGAAATTAGCAAATCCATCAGTTTGACCTCCCCCTAAACTTGACCCAGTCCTAGGAAGCTTGTTGATCACAAGTACTCTTCCTCTGAGTCTTTAGGGTTGGTTCAACCCATAGGAATTATTTAATAATTCGAAACAAATAATTGCAAAAAAACTTGTCAGAAAATCTTCTTTTGATTTAGACTTCCCCTAAATTTAACACATCCTAGGAGTTCTTATAGATTATGAAGTGGACCTTCCTCGGTGTCTTTAGGGTTTATTAAAATCAAAAGAATAGTTTTGAATAACAGTATGGTAATATAATTTTAGAAAATTTAATTTGAAATGAAGATAATTTTAAAGCATAAGCCCCGTTTTCGGAAAATATTTTGAAATGATAATGATTTGTGTAAAGTATAATTTTTGAAAAATATAGTGATTATTTTAAGGCATAGTATTTTTTTTAACTTTTTCATTTAATTTGAGCTCCCCCTAAATCTGACACAGTCATAGGAGGCTTGTTGACCACAAGTTAATCGTCCTCTTAGTCTTAGGGTTTGTCAAAATTAAAGGAACAATTTTGAACATTCCTTTTGAGTATGATAATTTTCAAGGAGATAGATTTTTGAAAACACAATTTGGTATGATAGCACAGGTTTCGAAAACCATTTTGAAATGATAATAATTTTCCAAAGATATTTTGAAAGAAAATTAAAAAGAATAAACCACTCCCCCTGTACCGTTTAACTCAATCTAATGTCCTAGGGGACTTCAGTGATATCCATGTTTGACTATGTTGACTAGGATTGACTGTGTTGACCAAGTTTGACTTAGTTGACTATGTTTGACCAATCAAATAACTAAATCAAACAAACCCTAAACTCTATTTAAAATGAGTCTATTGTGATATTTAACATGAAATTCAATATTTTGAAAAAAAATGTTAGATATGAAAAAGTGGGGTATAGTAAACTAAATTAGTTTGAAAAAATAGAGATAATTTTGAATAACTTTTGAAAGCACTTTGAGTTTTATTTAAAAGGATAGTTACATATATTCTTAGGACCTAGATATCTCACCCAGTTCTACGTGATCAAACATGTTAACCTTATGGGTTTTGTGAGATAACCATTTTAATTTAAAAAATAGTTAAGTTTATTAATTTTGAAAATATTTGTTATGAATCTAAGATTTACTTAAAATTTGTGTTAGATTCAAATCTGACAATAGTAAAGTGAATTTGATTTTCTATAATTGGCTTCCAGGTCTTGGCGAGGCACTAGGCCTTCTTTGGCCGTAGCCTTATTGGATCATCAACCCTTTCCTTGACAAAGCCTTTTATAGAAAATTCATCTTCAAGTTACTCCTTGAAAGATTTTGGTCTAACTAGTTTGGGTCTTGGATCGGTAGCTTTGGCTAGTTTCACCAATCTAAACAGACCAAGTAGAGTATACTTGACCTTATTAGAAGAGTCTTCCCTAATATACTATCGTCTCACCTCCACCTAATACTATGTTGTTTAAATTTCAGTTAACTAGGTTCAGTCCTTAAACTAACCAATTCTAATTCAAAGCATAATAAAATAAACAAGCAAGAAAAGCAATCAACTATGTCACGTCATAATTGTAATGATATTCTGGGTTTTTACAATTAGCAAGATTGTGAATTAGACTTTCTAGCATTTTGACCTTATGTTTCAATATTTCATCTTCTTGTTCCAATTTACTAATGTTTGCTTTAACTAATTTATAAGGTTCAATCATATTATTCATGGTAAATAATGGATTTTCAAATACTGTAAATTTACCTTTAGATTTCTTTTTGGAGGTCTCCCCCTTGATTTTAGTCATCTTTCATTTGCTTGATTGTTTCTTCAGTATTTTGTAGTGGTCGTGAGTCAACCAAACCAATTTCCGAGGATCCCCTTCTTCGTCATCAGATTCTGAGTCTGAGTTGGACTCAGGTACTGGTTGAGGCCTCTTTTGCAGTTCTCTTGGAGTTTTCCCTCCAATGAAAACTATACCTTCCTCGACCATTGTAGTATCAGCTTGATTATTTAACCTTAATTCAGAAGAAAACGATTCAAAATTAGTTACCGATTTTGTCTCAGAAAGTTCGTCGTCTGACTCTGGTTCGATTTCGACGTCTGGTGTCGAGTGTGTTTCAGCAACTTGTGCTTGAGCCGAGAATGCAAAATAACTTGCCTGATCTTTTTCTTTGTCGTCCGAATCCTTCGATAAATCTGACATAACACCTTCTATGATCTCAATATCGGAGCTCTCTTCATGTAGATTGATCAGCTTTTCCCACTTCTCTTTGGCACAGTTGAAGGATCCAACCCACTTCAGTTCTTCTTTGGTCAGGCCGCATTGTAAGATTGTTGTTGCCCTGGTATCAGTCTCGATCTTCCTCAGAGTTGGTTCATCCAATTTATCCCAAGTGATCGATGTTCCATCTGTTGTGGGGAATGTGAGCCCTGTTTGGATTATCAACCAAAGTTCCAGATTAGCCTTCAGGTGGGATTCCATTAGACTTCTCCAGGAGTTGAAATTATCGCCAGAGAAGAGTGGTGGACGGACACTGTTCCATTCATGGCTGGCCATTTAGTTTAACCTTGTACACAAGAGAAGTAACAAAAATGTACCAAGACTTGGTCTTGGATTAGTAGTGCGGGAGAGAAAAGATATAGTTTAAAAAATATTGCATGAATTTCGAGGTAAAATAATAATAAAAAAGTTATCATAAATTATTGAAAATGTTGATTTTATCAATTCTGATTAATGATGAAAAAAGTAACAAGTCAATGTTTGAAAAAAAATTTAATCGAATAAGGATAGCACGAATTTCGATAAAAATATTAAAATATTAAAAAAAATTTATGACAAATTTTCAAAAATTGATCATTTTAACAATTCTAACTTATGGTGAAAAAATGAGAATTCAAAATTGAAAATAATTTTGAAATAAAGATCGAGTGGTGTTGCACCACCTCGATTAACGAGAAAAGATAAAAAAAAAGATAAAATAATTTTGAAAATTCGAAAAACTCTCAAATTCGTGGTTGCACCAAATTTGAGCTTCCCCGCTCTGATATCACTTGTTGTATCGAGAGAAAATGATAGAGGGGGGGTGAATATCGTAAGTCGTTTCGGATTGAAAAAGAGAATACGCAGCGGAAAAATTAAAACTAAACAACACACAAACACCAAGATTTTACTTGGTTCGGAGTCGCGGTCGGCTCCTACTCCAAGGCCCACAGTCCTTGACCGTTTACTGCGGGCAATACTATAATCGCACAAACTCTTACAAACAGTTGTAGAGAAGTAAGTGCAGTAAGAATACAATTAAGAATTGACTCTTCGTTACTGACGCCCGGTGTAGATCGTTCTTCGGTGCGTAGGGTCGTCGTCGGCGCTAGAATCTCGAGATGGAGGATTTCTGGAGCAAAGTGCCTGAGTTGAAGAGCGTATTGGCGTTCGAAAACTTGTTGTTTTTCGAAGCCTTGGGGTCGAGGGCTTTTTATAGCCTCCCGAGGCGCCCTAAACGTTGGGGGCGGCCCCCCCCCCCACGTGTCACCCGATCCGAGCAAGTCTCGGTCAGCTCTTATCCCACTCGAATAGGGCTGAGGGTTGGCTGTGGGGGCGGCCGGGACGCTAGGGGCGCCTTGGTTGACCCTTTCAAGCTGGCTTCTCGGCTGGATAATGTTTATCCCCTTCGTTGGCTTGATCCTGGGGCGCCCGGGAGCATGGGGGCGCCCCGCCCAGCAAGCTTCCGAATCGAACTCTTGCTTAACTTGTTTTGCCTTGACCTTGGGGGCGCCCGGGACACTGGGGGCGCCCTGCTCAGCTGCTGCCTCTCTCCTTTGAGGCGTTCTGAGCTGTAAACACTCATTCCTTCGGTCCTGCATCCAGGGTTAGTCCAAAACAACATAGAGCAATCAATTATTAGTTTTATGCAACCTTAGCTGTCTTGGTTCTGACTTTGGGTCTCCAAAATCGAGCCCTAGGTCGAACCGACGCCTACTGTTCCCTCGACGGGGAACGCGTCCTCACCTACTCCACTCAGGAGAATTTACCTGATGCCAACCGGCTCCTCCGGTTGGACTTTTGCCCGGCAGTCCTTCGCCAGGTGCCTAGCTGTCCTTCACCAGGTCTTCAGTACCAAGCAGTCCATCGCTTGGTGCCTAGCATTCCTTCGTTAGGTCTTTGACTCCTAGAAGTCCTTCGCTAGGTGCCCAGCTGTCCTTCGCCAGGTCTTCAGTTTCAGGCAGTCCTTCGCCTGGTGCCAAGCAGTCCTTCGCTAGGGCTTTGTATCCTGGCATTCCTTCGCCAGGTGCCTAGCAGTCCTTCGCTAGGGCTTTGTATCCTGGCATTCCTTCGCCAGGTGTCTAGCAGTCCTTCGCTAGGACTTTGTTTCCTGGCAGTCCTTCGCCAGGTGCCTAGCAGCTCTTCGCTAGGACTTTTTTCCTGCACGCTTGAGTAACTTTATTAGATCACAAATAACACTTAACTTTAAATCCTTTGTCAATGTCAAAACAATGTTCGATATGGTGCTTCCTGCACCAACAGATACCCGGTCGATCCGAGAAACCTCTCCATGCCTACGGATTAAAATTTAATCCGACGGGAGAGACGTCTCCCATCGACCGTCTCGTGTCGTATCGAACAATCCAAATTGCAACTTAGCCAATTACCAAAATTGGCCTTGCAATTTTCTCGATCGTTCGACCGCGGAAAAGGCGACGAGTAGATCGTCGGCTTTTGTGTTTATGGTTGGGGTCCAGTTAAATAATTATTGATTATGATTCGCAATCAAAATAATTAAATAACAAACATGAAATAATGAGGCAATTGAATAAGGTACAAATAAGAATGAAAGGAGCCAAGGAAGAATATATCTTCCGTTACCTTACGATCTTCTACCGTATGACCCTCCCATCTTGGACGTCGTGTGGGCGACGATCTACCGAGACCCATGGTCACCAAGTCGATCCCTTCTCCTTGAGCCAACCAATCCCTATCCAAAAGGATGCTGTCGGCCAATGCAAGGAAAATAATCCAAACACAAAACCTACTACTCCTCTTCTTCTCCTTTGGCACCCGAGCCCTGAGCTACTCGGTTGCTCCCTCGAAGCACGTGGGTACTGCTCCCTTGGAGCAAGCTACTCCCTTACGCATCCTAGCTTCGCCCTTAGAAACAAGCTACTCTTACTCAATCTTAGCTGTCCTCTTGAAGCAAATTGCGTAATCAACTTGTTTGCCTTTGGCAGCCATGCGTGAGCAATCTGGTAAGTTGCATGTGCAACTTAGAAAGTTACTTCCCTCGGCGGTTGCTTCCCACGGCAGAAAGAAGCCGGCACCATTTTCCCCATGAAGTGAGTTGCTTCCTCAAGCAATTGCAATTGCTTGATCAACTCTCTTCTTCTATAGAAAAAGGATTCGTTGGACTTTTATTCCAACAAAAGATGCATGCAAGCTTCTCCATGGGAGCAGATTAATTGCTCGGCTTGAGCAATTAATCGCGTTGGAGCAAATTAATTGCTCATGGAGCAATGCAACGCATGGAACAATTAAAAATTAGCAACGCATGGAGCAATTGAAAATTAATTGCTCATGGAGCAATGCAACGCATGGAGCAAATTAATTACTCATGCGTTAAAGCAAATTAATTGGATAATTTGCATGGTGGAGAAGCATGCTATTCGGTGCCGCTTGCTTAAACTGTGAGGAAGAGAGAGAGGGGAAGAGAGGAGAAACATAGGATTTTCCTTGTGACCCCTTGGATTAATTAATTGGATCGATTAGTCTCTTGGTTTCAAACCATCATGGGGTATATATAGGGCTACGATAGGGACTATGAGGAGGAGTTGGATCTTGACCTGCTAATGAACCCGGTCCATTAATGAGGATCCATTCTACTAAAGGACCCCCATTGAATTACCTCACCTGTAGCGACCCGCCTTCTCTGCCTTAGACGGATCGTTACTTTTGTCTACTTCTCGACTCTAACGCATGACTAAAAATGCGGAAATCTTTTTTTTTCTTTTTAATTCATCTAAGAATGATATTCTAACTTAAATAGTCATGCATGATACCATGTCACACTTTCTTTCTCAAAAACTCGTAAGAAAATACCTATTGAAACTTGCCTCGCCCAACTCAGCTTACGGGTATCAGTCGACTGATACTGTATCAGTCGACTGATAAGCCTGAAATCTGAAATTCAGGTTTCGAAACTTGTTTCAAAACTCCACCAAACCTATACTTTCGAGCCATATAAAATCATGACACCATTTCTATACTCTATACCAGTTTCCTAAACGATTTAGCCAACCAAAACGAATCCATAAACTCGAAATTAGGACTTTTGCGAGATTTAGCAAGTTATGAAAAACTATTTAAACTTTAGGCTAGAGTTTGTACCAAACTTAACTTCTAACCATTTAAACTCATCATGCAAGATTCTATAACATTGCTAAAACATCATGAAATGAGAAGGCGACTTTTCTAAGCATAATTGAGCAATAAAACTTGATTTAAAAGGGAAACTAGTCCTATCTTTGGCACATGCATTAATAGCTCCAATAAAGTATCAATATCTCAAACTACTCACACTTCTATTCATCCAATGCAATCATAAGGATATGTATGCTAAATGAAATGGCATGAAATCTTTACTCTAAGAAATTGAGCATGTAAAACTATCCAAAGCTTAAATGTTCGATAAACTCCATAAAGCAATAACTTGAAATTTGAATAAACTAAAATATTGTAATTCAAATAACTAAATTGTCTCGTCTCAAGGATCTCTCCAAAATCAGCCACCACACACACTTTACTCAGCACCGCCTCGTCGCCTTCCTTCAGAATTGCTTGCCTTTACCTTTATCTGCAGTAAGAGGAAATGCAACTAGTAAGCAAAAAGCTTAGTAAGTACTATCTAGCTCACAAAATCTCGAAATGTGCAAACATGCTTCTTGAACAATATGAAAATCATATGAGATACTTATATGCTTGAAAGAAAACTAAGAACATGTATAACTCAAAACATGCATACTCAAGCATTAATAAATCTCAATTTACTTTTCTTGGCTCAACTTGAAACTTTAGCTATTCTTTAACTTTTTGAAAACTCTTTAAACTTTAGAAACTTTGCTAAAGCATATACTTGAAAATAATAATCACTTGGATCCACTGAAGACGTAAGTACCATCTGATATGCGCGTTCCCTAAAAGGTTGGGGTAGCGAGCCACCAATCCTAATAGAGCAGACCTTGGTCTACCAGGGCCAAGACCTTGGAATTGGACACCTGGATTTCTTTAACGACGCCCTTGGACGCCGGGTACTGGCCTTAGAAAATAAAATAGCTTTTTTTTCTTTTCTTTCTTATCTGTAAATGCCTTGGCATTTTCTCGAGCACCTTGCGTGCTAAAATCCCTAAGTCTTGACTTTTGGGGATTTCTTAAGGCCTTGGCCTTTTCTTTTCTTATCTTTATCTTCTCTTTTCTTTTCTCATAGCTTTTCTTGGACCCTAACCTCATATAGGGCACTCAATAAAATATATAAGCATATAATGAACTAAGATCACATGCAAAAATCTAAACAAGAAGTAAATATCTCTTTTAAAAACTTTTAAGGGAAATTCTTGCGGAAAACCGCCTCTTACTGCAGGTGAGCAGTACTTACCTTGATATCTTGGACTTACAACCAAGATTGACGTCTAGGCTCGGAAGAAAATTGAGATCTCGGAGATTTCTTCGCGCCTATGCATTCCTCTCGTCGCGGGGATTCCGAATATAGGAAAATCTCTTGGAGGAGAGCCTTGGCCGGCCCTCTAGGCCTTGGTGTGGTGTCGCCCAAGAGAGGAGAGGGGAAAGGAGTCGGCGCAAGGTGTTGGGCGAGGGGGAGAAAGGGTTTAGGTTGAGAGAAAATAAAATTTCTCTCTTTAACTATCTATTTATACTTATGGGGCGAATTTACCTAACTATACCTTATCTATTGTTTCGCCCAATTTATTTTAATAAAACCGTCCAGCCCAGCTGGTCATGCGTGTGCTTGCTCTTCCGGTGGTCGCGGGTTCGAACCCCTTGCTGCCCTTAAACGTTTTTCCTTTTTTAAATATACTAAACGGACTCGGAAAATTCCATAAAAATATTCCAAAAATCCCTAAAAATATCTAGAATATTTCTAAACCATTTTTAAATAATTCTAAGGACTTTAAGAACTAAAAATGGGAATTTTGGGGTGTTACAATCCCCCATTCCTTATGAAAAGTTCGTCCTCGAACTTAGAATAATTCTGGATATCTCTCTCTCATGCTGTCCTCACGTTCCCAAGTAGCCTCTTCATGCTTTTGATTCTGCCAGATGACCTTCACTAGTGGCACTTCTTTGTTTCTTAATCTTTTAACTGCTTTGTCCACTATCTGTGTCGGTCTGCTCTCATAGCTAAGATCTTCCTGGATCTGTACTGACTGAGGCTGAATCACTTGGCTAGGGTCGTGAATACACTTCTTTAGCATAGAGACATGAAAGGTACTGTGGATAGCTGACATATCCTCTGGTAAGTCCAGCTCATAGGCTACTTTCCCAACTCTCTTTATAATCTTGTAGGGTCCTATTTAGCGAGGACTCAGCTTGCCCTTTTTGCCAAATCTCATCACTCCCTTCATAGGAGCGACCTTGAGAAATACTGAATCTCCAACTTGGAATTTAAGTGGTCTACGGCGTGTGTCAGCATAACTTTTCTGTCTACTCTGGGCAGTCTCAATCCTCTGGCGGATCGTCTGGATAGCCTGAGTGGTCTCATCTATAAGCTCAGTCTGGCTGTCTAGTCCTGACTCCATCTCTTTCTTCTCACCGGCTTCTTGCCAACATATGGGCGATCTGCATTTCCTGCCATACAATGTCTCATAAGGTGTCATCCTGATGGTGGCCTGATAGCTATTGTTGTAGGCAAACTCAGCTAAGCACAGAAATTTGCACCAACTGCCTTTAAAGTCCAATGCACAAGCCCTGAGCATGTCTTCTAAAATCTGATTTACTCTCTCTATTTGTCCATCTGTCTGGGGATGGAAAGCTGTGCTGAACTGAAGTCTGGTGCCTAGGGCGTTCTGAACACACCTCCAAAAATGGGAGATGAACCGCCCATCTCTGTCAGAAACGATCGCCTTCGGAACTCCGTGAAGCCTGATTACTTCTTTCACGTACAGCTGTGCTAACTGCTCTACCGAATGCGATAACTTGATGGCTAGGAAGTGGGCAGACTTGGTCAATCTATCCACTATCACCCATATTGCATCGTGTCCATGGGTGGTCCTTGAGAGACCTGTGATAAAATCCATGGATATCTCTTCCCACTTCCACTCTGGAATGGGAAGTGGCTGTAGAACTCCTCCTGGTCTCTGGTGTTCTACTTTGACTCTCTGGCAGGTCAAGCAGGTACTGATATATCTGGCCACGTCTCGCTTGAGTCCAGACCACCAGAACCTCTTCTTTAAATCTTGGTACATCTTGGTAGAACCAGGATGCATAGAGTACGGGGTACTGTGGCCCTCTTCTAAAATATTCTTTCTTAGTTCCTCATCATTGGGGAGGTAAAGGCGGTCTCCAAGATAGAGGATGCCACTATCTGATACTCGAAACTCTGAATTTTCTGCCTCTTGGATCCCCTGCTTGATCTTCTGGATCTCTGGGTCTTGAGTTTGCTTTCTTTGTATATCCACAAGCAGGGTTGACTCTAGAGTCAATGCAGAAAGTTGCCCAATTATTACCTCGACTCCAAAATCTTTTATTTCTTTCTGAAGTGGTAGAGACAGTGATGATAGGGACATCAGTGCTGCACAGGATTTCCTGCTTAGTGCATCTGCCACTTTATTAGCTTTACCTGGGTGGTAGAGGATTTCACAGTCATAATTTTTGACCAACTCTAGCCACCTGCGCTGCCTCATATTCAGATCCTTCTGAGTGAAGAAGTACTTCAAACTCTGATGGTCTGTGAAGATTCTGCACTGCACTCCATACAGGTAGTGTCTCCAGAGCTTCAGTGCAAAACCACAGCTGCTAGCTCAAGGTCATGAGTGGGTAATTCTTCTCATAGTCCTTGAGCTGTCTGGAGGCATATGCTATTACTTTACCTGTCTTGCATGAGGACAGCTCCAAGGCCCATCTTGGATGCATCACTGTAGATGTCAAAGGCCTTGTCACTCTCTGGAACAGTCAGGATGGGAGCACTGGTCAGTCTCTTCTTCAGCTCTAGAAAACTGTGCTCGCATTTATCTGACCATTCAAACTTCTTGTTCTTTCTGGTCAAGGCTGTGAGTGGAGAGGCTATCCTGGAAAAGTCCTCCACAAATTTTCTGTAATATCCTGCCAGGCCTAAGAAGCTTCTGATTTCACTGGCATTCTTGGGTCTACACCAGTTGCTGACTGCTTCTATCTTGGCTGGATCAACTTGAATGCCTTCTTTGGATACAATGTGACCTAGGAAGGTCACCTGATCTAGCCAAAACTCACACTTTGAGAATTTTGCATAGAGCTTCTCCTGCTGAAGGATCTGCAGCACTATCCTCAAGTGTGTAGCATGGTCCTCTGGAGTCTGTGAGTATATGAGAATATCATCAATAAATACAATGATGAATTTATTGAGATACTCCCTGAAGATGTGGTTCATCAGCTCCATGAAGACTGCTGGAGCATTGGTTACTCCAAAAGGCATCACTACAAATTCGTAGTGGCCGTATCTTGTCCTGAAGGCCGTCCTGGGGATGTCACTTTCTTTAACCTTCAGCTGATGATACCCAGAACGCAGATCTATCTTCGAGAACACTGTAGCCCCTTTGAGTTGATCAAATAAATCATTTATTCTAGGAAGGGGGTACTTGTTCTTGATGGTTACCTTGTTCAGAGCTCGGTAGTCTATGCACAGACGCATAGACCCATCCTTCTTCTTGACGAAAAGTACAGGAGCTCCCCAGGGTGAATGACTCGGGCGGATGAAGCCCTTGTCTGGTAGCTCCTGGAGTTGCTCTTGTAATTCCTTCAACTCTGCTGGAGACATACGATAAGGTGCCTTCGAAATTGGGTTGGTTCCTGGGGCCAACTCAATTTCAAACTCAATTTCCCGATTGGGAGGGAGTCCTGGTAACTCTTCAGGAAACACCTCAGGATAGTCACAGACTACCCTCACTTCTTCTCTCTTCAATCCTTCTCCTTGACTCGCATCCACTATATGAGCTAGAAACCAGAGCACCCCTTCTCTGACATTCTCTGAGCTTGTAAGGTAGGTAGGAACCTATTTATCTTTCTCCTTGGGTCTCCAATAAACTCAACCGAAGGTTCTGCTTCTGGTGTGAACTTGACTTTTTCTTGCGGCAGTCTATAGAAGCATTATACTTGCTCAAGAAGTCCATTCCTAAAATGACATCGTAATCCTTCATCTCAAGGACTAACGAGTCACTGTAGAGCTCTCGGTTGGAAATCTAGATTGATACTGCCCTTAGCCTCTCAGTAGAGGCCATTACTTCCCCTGACGGTAAGGTTGTTAAGAACTTCATCGTTCAACCTTTCTGGTGGCCTTTATACTATTTAAGTAGTGCTCAGTGATCAAAGAACTACTTATTAGTTCCTCGGAGGTTTGCAGCCTCTTAACACCGCTAGCCCCCCTTCAACGCTATCTCAGGCCTTAACATCTTGAGCATTAGCCTAACTATCTCTTTTTCTGTGCTAACTAGCTTTGGGCACAGATGAGCTAACCGCTTAAACATCTTCACTGCTTCATCCACGGATAGTTCTCCTTGTCTGAACTCCGTGAATTCATCATAATGCTTGTTGGTTACTTGCATGTGAGAGTATTCTTCGAAGAACTCAGTCTCGAAGTCGGCCCATGTCATCTGGCTGACATTTCTCTTGGCCTTGACTCTCTTCCACTATATTCTAACATCTCCCGTAAGGCAGAAAGATGCACACTTTATCTTCTCTACCTCATGCCAGTCCAGTAGCCCTACTATTCTTTCCAACGTTTTGAACCATGCTTAAGCATCCCATGGTTTGCTTGTGCCTGGGAAGTTCCCTGGCTTCAGTTTCTCCTACTGAATGAGGTACGCTTCTTACCTTCTAGGAGCTTGCTCCTCGTTTTGGGCCTTTCTAGGACGTCCTCAAATGTATAACTTAACACTTAATGGTAATGTTCCCAAACTTG
>JAGFNQ010000238.1:0-46090 GCA_024364735.1 Boesenbergia rotunda
TAAAAAAAATTATGCATCCACCTAACCTTTGCATGAAACCAATCAATGAACCTCTTGTTGTGAGCATCTTGTATCCACCTTTCATCTGTCTCTTTATTTGGAAACATCGACTTCAGGAAGATTTTATGTTCACTGTGGCAATATATATATATATATATAATAATTATTATTATTATAAACAATATATATTGGCAATTATACAGTGTACAGATTAATAAATTAATACAACGCACTTACATTATGTAGGGAGAAACTTCTTCTGTATTTTCCAATACAGTCAAATGTGCTTGTTGGAGATCAACTTGTTGGACTACAATTGGTGCTTTGCATGCTAAGAAGCCAGGAGCGTTTGCTTTGGGGTCTCGAATTGATTGAGGGACCCCAACAGGATCAAGGTTATTGAGGTATTCTGAACAAAACTCAATGGCTTCTTCAGCTGAATATCTCTTAACAATACAACCTTCAGGATGTTTTCGACTGCCGACATAACTCTTAAGCACCTTCATGTATCTTTCGAACGGATACATATATCGAAAATACACTGGTCCACATAATCGGACTTCTCGAACAAGATCGACTGTTAAGTGAAGCATGACATCAAAGAAAGAAAGAGGAAAATACTGCTCCAATAAGCATAGCGTAACAACCAAGTCAGATTGCAGTTTATCTAACTTGGCTACATCTATAACCTTGCAACAAATATCTTTGAAGAAGAAACATAGTCTTATGATGGCATATCTAACATGTTTTGGTAGCGCATCACGTATGAGTATTGGCAGGAAATATTGCATTAGAACATGACAATCATGAGATTTCAATCCAATCAACTTTAGCTCAGACATGCACACAAGATTTTTCATGTTTGACGAGAAACCTTCTGGAACTTTTAAATCCATTAATGATTGACAGATTTGTAACTTTTCTTTTTTTGTGAATGAGCATGCCAGCAAGGGGAAGATATGTTCTTTTTTCACCAAATTTAGGAGCCAATTCAGGTCTAACTCCCATTTGAACCATGTCTAACCTAGCTGCCACATTGTCCTTAGTTTTCCCTTTAACATCCATCAAAGTATTAATGAGGGATTCGAAGACATTTTTCTCAATGTGCATCACATCGAGACAATGCCTAACATGTAGGTGCTTCCAATAAGGGAGATTGAAAAAAACTGACTTCTTCTTCCAACATTTTCTGAAATTTGTTGCGTCGAAATCTTTTTCTTCTTTACTGTCTTCCACGTTATTCTCCTTTGGATTGTTTTTTCTTTTACCTTTAACATTAGTCTTTTTTCCAAACTCACACTTTATGTCTGAAAGCTTGTCAAACAAGGTAACCCCAGATAATGGTGTAGATGCTTCTCCATGTTCTTCCATACCATTAAATTCCTTCATTTGCTTCCGATAGGGATGAAATCGTGGTAGGAATCGTCGATGACTAACAAATGACATTTTCTTTCCATTTTCCAAATACTTTGCATAAGTATCTTCTCCGCATACGGGACAGGCATAATAACCATGTGTAGTACATCCACTAAGGTTACCATATGCAGGAAAGTCATTAATGGTCCATAATAAGACTGCTTTAAGAGTGAAAAACTGTCTTCGATAAGCATCATAGACACCATCAACTCCTTCCCACAATTGTTGCAAATCTTCAACTAGCACCTCGAGATAGACATCTATATCGTTTCCTGGCTGTTTAGGCCCTGATATGAGCATAGTTAGCATAACGAATTTCCTCTTCATACACATGTTTGGAGGCAGATTATAGGTGACTAACATGATTGGCCAGCAGCTGTACTTACTACTAAGGTTGCTGTAAGGATTAATGCCATCAGCTGCAAGTGCTAGGTGAAGATTTCTTGGCTCACTTTCAAAGTCAGGCCACATATGATCCACCAACTTCCAAGATGGTGAATCTGCTGGATGACGTAACTGACCATCAACTCCTCTAGTTTCTGCATGCCATGTTAAATTTTTTGAGGTCTCTAAAGATTTAAACATGCGCTTAAATCTTGGTATAGGAGGGAAATACCACACGACCTTGGCAGGAACACCTTTCTTCTCAATGTTCTTCTTAGTTAGCTTCCACCGAGACAAGCCACATTTAGGGCAGTTTACACAGTCTTTATATTGCTTCCTATAAATAATACAATCATTGGAACAAGCATGAATCTTTTCATGAGTCAACGCCAAACAACTCAATGTCTTTTTTACATCATACATTTTTGATGGCAGATTGTGATTATCGGGCAACATATCCCCAAAATCCATTAGTAAATCTGAAAATAAAGCATCACTCATCCCATGCCTTGCTTTAGTATTGTACAATTTCACAAGGGCACTCAACTTTGTATAACATTTACATCCATTGTATAACGGCTTCTCTGCATCCTCCAAAAATTTCATAAAAGATTCTGGATTTTCTGTATAGTTATCATATGCTGCCTGACACATATTAGCAGTTTCAAAATCATCGTGATAATTATCAATTGGCTCATGGTTGATACTCAAATTTACTCTATCATTCTCAACAGACTCACCATGCCAAATCCAATTTACGTAATTTTGACTAAAACCATGGAAATAAAGATGCTCTCGAATGGACTTAACCGATCCTTTTTTCAGATTTAAACATTTGCAACAAGGACAATGAATTAAATTAGGGTCAATATGAGGATTCTGTAAACAACCACTAATGAACTGTTCCACACCCTCTTCATACTGTTTAGACCTTCTATCGGATTGAATCCAAGATTTATCCATTTCAGTCTAGTAAAATCATAAAAAAAGTAACAATAAACTTTGTGAACATAACCTGAAAATATTACAGTAAATAAGCAAAAGTAATAGAGAAAAACGACATCAATTTATGATAATTCATGCTATATGATGTGGAAGAAGCAATATTACAAGGGAAAGAATTCTCCTTTTATCTAGTAAAAAAACCTCTAAATGATTGCAACAGTAGAAATGGCTTAGTAACATGCTAAATTGTTACTAACAAATCTATTAAGATGTTCTGTCAACATGTTTGTGGTAAACTCTGTTTGAATATATATTGTAGCTTTTTCCCATACTAAAATCTGATAAGCATTATATCCGAGACAGAATATTCAAAGAACAAACAAAATGAGGTAAGTAATTCTGTTACCTAATTCCAAAATAAAAAGTATAAACTCCAATACAATATTAATGTTTCTCAAATGGACACGTCAATAGTCCTTCTGCAAGTATAAATAACTTAATGGAAAACATAATCTGTCGCTTCTTTAAACACCTTGTGCTTTATAATTATAGTCACTCTCTCGGATTAAGGAATTCCTCACGCGGGAGAGAGCCATGCTTCCTAAGAATGCCAAAACGAAAAGACAAGAACATCTGGCCATACACTCCTAATAGGATGATCAAGTTCCTTTACTCGTGGATGAAGTAAAGAGAAGACTTGAGGAAGCCAGGGCGCTGGATGAGTACTATCGGAAAATGCTGGGCCTAGGATAATGCTGAGCTGAGGCCATCTAGGATGAAAAGTGGAGGGAAGCAAAAATGAACCTACTTAAATATATATATAAAAATAATAATACAATTATGTGTCTGGTCCAAGCCTAATAAAATTTATGTAATTGATGTATACAATATCTTGTTTTGATAATGGTAAAAAGTGTGAAAATTAATAAAAGCAATAACCAGAAAATGATCTTGTATCTAGGTTTATATATGGAGAGACAGTCTTTTCACATGAACCCACAAGTATTATGCAAAATATAATAAGTACAAAATATAATATCAAAAGGAAACAAGTCAAACAACAATAGCGCATGTAACAATAGCATACCAGACACAGAAGAAAGTTCCAAGATAACACATCAATACAATACAATAATACATCAATACAGAAGAAAGTTCCAAGATAACACATCAATACAATACAATAATACATCAATACAGAAGAAAGTTCCAAGATAACACATCAATACAATACAAAGAATACATAAAAAATGACAAATCAATAACACATCAATACAATACAGAGCACATGTAACAATTGAAGTCAACAAAAGAATCAAATTTATTTTTGTTTTTTGGAAAAGAACTAACCTGAATGCAGAATGCAATTCCCAAGATATTGTTTGCGAGCCAATGTTTTTTGAGAGTATACCAGACACAGAAGAAAGTTCCAGGTATTGATGCTACAACCTGAGAAGTATACAACTTGAATACAACTTGAATAATGACAACCTAGCAAACACAACATTCTGTCTCATCTCCTATAATGATCTTTTATATAGTAATGATATACAACTTGAATACTTACCTAGCAAACACAACATTATATAGTAATAATCTTTTAAAGTCACAATTTTCATTATGATAAAGTCTAGATTTCCTACATACTTGGAAAAGATCTCTAATTTTTGTAAGTATCAGGGTCCCCATGTAATTAAAAGAAGCTGTAAAATCACTAATCTTGGATATCACTAATCTGGAAGACATAAACTAAAAGTAAAATCACAAATTGAAGCACGATGTGGATTGAATCCAAGATTTATCCATTTTCAGTCTAGTAAAATCACAAAAAAAGTAACAATAAACTTTGTGAACACATACTTTCCTTTGATCTCAAAGAAAACCAACTTAACTTAACTAAAGAAGATGTAAAAAAGAAAAACAAATTGAAGCACGATGTGGAGTATGAACAAGAAGAGAAATGCAGAGAAGCACGATGTGTGGAAAGAAGCTGTAAAAAAACTGTAAAAAAGAGAAGTACCGTCCAGTATGTACCAATCTTATAAACAAGAAGAGAAGTGCAAAGAAGCTGTAAAAAAAAGAAAAACAAATTGAAGCACGATCTGTACCAATCTTATTCCTGAACTTAAAACAAAACAAGATACGAGTGTAAACAAGAAGAATAAAACAGATATGGAGCCAGATTTTACCGTCCAGTCTGTGGTCGCCGCAAAGAAGAAGCAGAAAAGAGAATGATAGGGGGATCGCGATCTGTGGTCGCCGAGAAGCAGGAGCAGAGAAGTGATGTGAACGGAGAAGAGAAGAGATGGGAAACAACCTAGGTCGCCGAAGCAGAGCAGGGCAGAGAAGCTTAGGTCGCCGTCGCCGATCGAGAAGAGATGGGTGACGCTGCGCGAAGCGATCGGCGGACTTTGTTTTAGGTTAAGTGCGGTAGAAAAGTAGGGATCAAGCGATCGAATATCAAGGGACTTAGCTGCGGAGCGGGAGAAATTTAGGGGATTAAGCTGCGGAGCGGGTCTCGCGCGGCGCCAAGCGAAATAGGGGTTAACTGCATAGCGGGAAAAATTAATTAGGGATATTAGCTGCGTTTGCGGGAGAAAAATCGGTTCAGATTTTATTTTATTTTACCGGTTCAATTTTATTACTTCGCCAATTAAAATTATAAATTTTATTGTAAACCTTATTACTTCATTAAATACAAATTATGAAGTAATAGTTATTAATTTTTTTTTAAAAAAGTCTATTTTTTTTAATCTATGAAGTCTAAAACTATATTTACTATGTCAATTTTATTATCGAAGTTTATTAATATATATTACTTCGTCACTAATTATCGTCGAAGTAATTGTTGGCGAAGTCTATTATCAAAATTCTACTAGTGTATATATCAAAAACAAACATGGGTGAACAAAAAACCTAAATTTTGTAAAAAACTTTTACTTACAAGGCTTTGCAAAAAGAATTTTACTTAGGCAAAGTTTTGAAGCCAAAATTTTTCAAAAAAATTCAACTTTGAGAATTGGGGAAAAATTTGTTTTAAAAGAACACTTAGAAGAATATGCTTGGTAATACTTTGTGTATCTTTAAGAAATTTCTAAACAAGTTTTTCACCATAAAAAAACTTTACTTAGAAACATTTGCCAAAGTTTTCAAAAAGTTTTTGCTCAGACAAATTTTGTTTACTAATAAAAATTTTACTTAAGAAAAAAACATGTACTTAAAAACATTTGAAACACTTAGACATACTTAGAGAATTTTGAAGCACTAGAATTACTTGAAAGCACTTGAAGTATTTTGACAGTAGTTTGAAATTTCAATAGCACTTACCACTTAAAAATAATTTGAAGTAATTAGAAATTTTTGCTTTGCTTTTTGAAAAAGGGATAAAAGTTTAAATAAAAAGTTCTTTTCTCTCTTTCTTGCTCTCCTCCTTGGCTATATATCAATAAAGAAATATATTTTGAAATAAGTTTTAAGGAAAAAACATATTTTGAAAGAAGTTTTAAGGAAAAAGTTTGTGTATCAGAGCCTATGAGTTTTGAAAACATAAAAATACTTAGTATAATTCACGAAAGCACAGCAAAAAGCTTAAATTGCACCAATAAAACTTCACTTTGAAAAGTATTTTACAATTTGAAAAAATATTTTGTATTTGTAGGCAAGTCTTTAGAAAATTCACGCACTTAGAACACTATTGCCTTAGAAAAACTTGTATTTAGAAAAGACTTTTCAAAATATTGCACTCATAAAAAGATTTTCATTTAACAAATAGTACATTTAGATGAAAATTTTTAAACAAATGTTCTGCAAAAGAAAATTTGAAACACATTTTCACTTTGAACAAGATTGAAAAGACTGTTCTTTGAAACACGTTAGTATTGTACTTTTGATACTGAAAAAAATATTCGTACTTTGTAAACCTTAGTGCCTTGAAATGTATTAGTACTTTTGAAAACATTATATTTTGAAAAATAGTAGTACTTTTGAAGGATGTTATGCATATTTTGAAAAATATAAGTACTTTTGTGAAAAACAAAAAATTTTAAATAATACTTGACTTGGTTTCTTTTCTAGTCTGACACAATCCTAGGAAACCTTGTTAACTACAAGGATATTTCCCTAAGTGTCTTGGAATATTTTCAAAAGTCAAGTAAGTATTATTTTCAAAAGTATTCTAAAAGTATTCCAAAATCAAGCAAAATTTTGAAGGTAATGGTATATATACGCAAAATGATTTAAAAAGATATTATTTTGAAAGAAAAATTATTTATGTTTTGAAAAAGATTTTAAAAGTGCAGTGCATGAAAATATATAATTTTGAAGCTGCTCAAAAATTCTTTTAATTTCATCTCCCCCTAAACTTGACCCAGTCCTAGGAAGCTTGTTGACTACAAGCTAATCCTCTGAGTTTTAAGGTTTGATTCAAATTATAAGAATTATCTAATAATTTTTTTTAAAAATAATTATCAGAAATAAATTCTTTCGATTTAGACTCCCCCTAAATTTGACACTTCCTAGGAGTCCTTGTAGATCATGAAGTAGACTTCCTTTGTGTCCTTAGGGTTTGTTAAAATTGAAAGGGAATCAAGTACAATTCTTAAAGTGAATTTTGAAGTATTAATATTTCAAAAAAAATGCGTATTTGAAAGACATATTTTGAAAAGATAGCATAGTTTTCGAAAAACATGAGTGATAGTCTGAAACCATAGTATTTTTAAACTTCTTCTTTTAATTTGAACTCCCCCTAAACCTGACACAGTCCTAGGAGGCTTGTTGACCACAAGTTAATCCTCCTCTAAGTCTTAGGGTTTGATTCAAACAAAAGAATAAAAAAACTAAGTTTAAAATAACTTTTGAAACCTATTTTGTTTTAGCGGTTTGAAAAACAAATTCTTCTTTTTCTTCCTTTGAAAAAGTTAAAGAACTAGGAAGAAGAAATTCTATTTTAAAATCATTTCCAAGAGAGAAACAGAATACCCTTAAGTCCAAAAAAATAAATAAATATCAAAATCCGGACTGCAGACATTTTTCAAAAAAAATATCCTAGGTAATACCCAAGGTGACTTTTGCAACACTTATTTTTCAAAAATAAATTGATTGTCTAAAAGAAGTTCTTTATATAAAAATGTTTACAAACATTAAGTAATTCTTAGGTAGATGAGCAAAAGAAACCTAAGGTGAGCAATTTTGAAATATTAAACCTTAGTTTAAAAGTTAAAATGATTTTTGAGGATTTTGAAATTAATTAGAATTTTAACTTTGAATTTTTAAAATTGTTAAGTTGAATTTTGAAAATAATTGATTGAGAATAATTAAGTTGAATTTTGAGAATAATTAGTTGAGAATAATTAAATTGAATTTGTTTTGTAAGGTTGATTGGGTTGGACTAAACTTTTAGGTCCTGAGCATCTCACCTATTTCTAAGTGACAAAACAAGGTATCCTTATCTGTTTTGTGAGATGCGTTAAATTTTATCTTTGAATTTAAATTAAAAGCTATGATTTGATTGAAGCTTGTGATAGATTCAAGTTTAACAAACGACAATTTGAAAGTAAGTTTCGATAATTGGCTTCCAGGTCTTGGCGAGGCACAGAGGCCTTCTTTGGCCGTAGCCTTATTGGATCAACAACCCTTTCCTAGACAAAGACTTTTAAAGAAATTTTATTTTCAAATTGCTTTCTGAGAAACTTTGGTGTAACTAGCTTAGGATTTGGAGAGGTAGCTTCGGCTAGTTCCATTGGAATAAAGAGACCAAATAGGGTACTCCTTGTTGGTGCAAAAAGCACCCAAGTCGAACCTGTGTTTTGATAATAGCAAAAGGGTTCAAATGTTAAGGTATAATTTTTATCTAATATATTACTCAAGTGTGCAGGAAAAGTCCTAGTGAAGGACTGCTAGGCACCTGGCGAAGGAATGCCAGGATACAAAGCCCTAGCGAAGGACTGCTAGGCACCTGGCGAAGGAATGTCAGGATACAAAGACCTAGTGAAGGACTGCTAGGCACCAGGTGAAGGACTGCTGGGCGAAAGTCCAACTGGAGGAGCCGGTTGGCATCAGGTAAATTCTCTCGAGAGGAGTAGGTGAGGA
Source organism: Boesenbergia rotunda (assembly GCA_024364735.1). NCBI lineage: Eukaryota > Viridiplantae > Streptophyta > Magnoliopsida > Zingiberales > Zingiberaceae > Boesenbergia > Boesenbergia rotunda. Next base: position 8,833 of record JAGFNQ010000238.1, read on the forward strand.
CGCGTTCCCCGTCGAGGGAACAGTAGGCGTCAGTTCGACCTAGGGCTCTATTTGGGAGACCCAAAGTCAGAACCAAGACAGCTAAGGCTGTATAAAACTAACATATTATTGCTTTATGTTGTTTTGGACTAACCCTGGATGCAGGACCGAAGGAACGAGTGTCTGCAACTCAGAGAGCCTCAAAGGAGTGAGGCAGCAGCTGAGTAGGGCGCCCGGAGTGTCCCGGGCGCTCCCAAGGTGAATACAAAACAGATGAAGCGAAAGAAGTACTTTGGCAGCTTATGGGCGGGGCGCCCCCGTGCTCCCGGGCGCCCCCCATGCTCCCGGGCGCCCCCAGTTTAAGCTAACGAAGCAGAAGCCAGCGAAGCCAAACAGATAAGAGGTGACCCAGTCAACCCGGGCGCCGCCAGCGTCCCAGGTGCCCCCAGCGTCCCAGGCGCCCCGTCAAAGCCTGATCCCGAGATTGAAGGGATTAGAGCTGACCGAGAGGAACTCGGATCGGTTGACACATGGGGGGGCGCCCCCGACGTTGCGGGCGCCCCCAGGGGCTATAAAAAGGCCCTCGACCCAAGGCTTCGAACAATCAATTCTTCCAACGCATTCACGCTCTTCTACGCTCACGCTCTGCTCTGGAAATCTCCCGACTCGAGATACAAGCGCCGACGACGTCCCTCTAATCCGAAAATACAATCTACAACGGTCGTCGGTAACGAAGCTTCTTTTATGTTTACTGCACTAGTCTTGTAATACATCTTGTAAACTGTTTTTGCGCATATATAGAATTGCCCGCAGCAAACGGTCAACGACCGTGGGCCTTGGAGTAGGAGCCGACCGCGACTCTGAACCTAGTAAAAAACTTGGTGTTTGTGTGTGTTTGTGTTAATTTCCGCTGTGCATTCTCTTTTTCTTAATCTGAACGTTTTACGATATTCACCCCCCTCTATCGTTTCTCTCGATCCAATAAGTGGTATCAGAGCGGGGAAGCTCAAATTTGGTGCAACCACCAATTTGAGAATTTTTCAGATTTTTACGAAATTTCTTTTTAATATTTTTTTTCTTTTTTCTTTGTTCGAATTTCTTCTTGTTAATCGAGGTTGGTGCAACACCCCTCGGCAAATAGTTTTTCTCTTTATCCGGCACTACTAATCCAAGACCAAGTCTTGAGATATTCCTTTTTCGGTTTAAGTTTACATTTCAGATAAAATGGCCATGCAAGAAGGCTTCAGCACTGCAAGACCACCTCTCTTCAGTGGGGAGGACTTCTCCTACTTGAAGAGCAGAATGGAGGTCCACTTGAAAACTCAGGTGGACATGTGGATAATCTTCCAGTCCAGACTGGAGATTCCAAAAAATGCTGAAGGAGTACCTCAAACCTACACAGAGTGGGACACCGCTCTGAAACGGAAGATTGAAGCTGATGCAAAGGCGACCCAGACCCTCCAATGCGGCTTAACAAAAGAGGAGCTGAACCGGGTGGGTCCATTCAACAGTGCCAAGGAGCTGTGGGGGAAACTGATCGAGCTGCACGAAGGAACTTCAGACACTCGGATCAGCAAGAGAGATCTCCTCCTAAACAAGCTGTACACGATCAAGATGAACGACAATGAAACAGCAGCTCAACTCCACGCCCAAATTTAGGAATTAATGAACGGACTACACACCATCGGTCACAAGGTAGAAAACCGTGACCTAATAAGGTACGCTTTAAATGCTTTCCCGAGAAACACCTTGTGGGCATCTATGGTAGATGCATACAAGGTTTCAAGGGACCTTTCAAAAATTAAATTAGATGAATTGTTCTCTGAATTAGAATTACATGAACAGACTAACTGCAATCTGGCTGAGAAAGGTATTGCCTTTGTTGCAGGTAAAACTGGAAGAGTAACCAAGAAGAAGCCTCAACCTGAACCCGAGTCTAACTCAGACTCAGACTCAGAAAACGAAGAAGGAGATCGACCAAAGCAGGTCCGATTGGCCTGAAATTACTACAAGGAATTGAAGAACCAAACCTACAGACGGAAAGCCAGCAGAAGAAAGGACGAACCAGCTGAACCCGCAAATGAAAAGAACAAGCCCAACGTGACCTGCTATGAGTGCAAGAAGAAGGGTCACTACAAGACGGAGTGTCCGAACCTAAAGGAGACCAAGAAGAATAGAAGGAAAAAGGTACTTCAGGCAACGTGGGACGAGTCCTCTTCCGAAGAAGAAGAAGAGGTCCCACAGTCGAACCTACTCGCACTAACCGCCTCAGAAAAAGTCGAGACCCAATCAGAATCAGAACAGGACGACGGCAGACTGACATTTTCAGAGGACGGTGAAATCAAGGTAAGTGGTTTTACTAGAAGCCAGTTAAATGAGTTAATTTATTATCTTTCTCGAGATTTGGCGAAAGCTAAACTTCGAGTCGAATCCCTCCGACAGGAAGTAAAACTCCTGAAAGAGGGAGCTGACTCTAGACCCTTAACTGAGAAGGTTCAAGAAGGAACCTCTACTCAAGTTGAAAAACTTGAGAAAGAGAACTCCTCCCTGAAAACTCAGGTTAAGGATCTTAGAGCGGCTTTAGAACGATTCACTTCTGGTTCTAAGGGTCTTGACATGATTCTTGGAAAACAGAAGTCGGTTCTAAATCGATCCGGACTAGGTTATAGAACCAAATCTAGACAAAGATCCTACTTTGCTGTACTGAACCAGTCTAGACCTAAAGTTCAAGCATGGGTACCCAAACTATGCCTGAACAAACAAACTGGATCAAATCAATACTGGATCCCCAAGGATAAGCTTCACATCTTGCCAGACCATTATCGTGGCTTTAGTCCAAGGGAAGCCAAATTGAAAACAATATTTATTGTTAGATAAAATTCAATTTTTGCTTGCAATTTGCATGATTGATTGTTTACTTAATTTTTGCAATTTATAATGTTTAGATTTAGGAATGGTTAGTTTAAGGACTAAACCAACTTAACTGAAATTTGACAACATAGTATTGGGTGGAGGTGAGATGATAGTACGTTAGGGAAACCAATTCTAATAAGGTCAAGTATTCTCTACTTGGTCTCTTTAGACTGGTGAAACTAGCCGAAGCTACCGATCCAAGACCCAAACTAGTTAGACCAGAATTTTTCAAAGATTAATTTTGAAAATGAAATTTCACTGAAAGGCTTTGTCAAGGAAAGGGTTGATGATCCAATAAGGCTACGGCCAAAGAAGGCCTAGTGCCTCGCCAAGACCTGGAAGCCAATCTTTGAAATTCAAATTCAAACTAGTCTCTGTTAAAATCGAATCTAACACAAATTTTCAGTTAGTTGTAGATTTAAACATTCTTTTCAAAATAAATCAATTTTTTTTCAAAATTAATTAAGTTTTTCAAAATAAATCATATTTTTCTCAAAAATTCTTTTATCAAAACCTGTCTCACAAAACCTATAAGGTTAACGTGATTGAAAACCCTAGATTTGGGTGAGACAGACTAGGCAGTGAAAATCAATTTAAGCTATTCCTGACTCTAATTGGATCCAAATCAACAAAACTCTTTATGTGTAGGAACATAAAGATTTGGACCAATGGATGTTGGATAACGGTTGCTTCAGACACATGACTGGAGATAAATTGAAATTCACCAAACTCAAGTTCAAGAACCTAGGCTCAGTGGCATTTGGCAACAATACTACACTCAAAGTAATTGGGTCAGGTAATATTGAACTTAAATCTGACTTTGTTATTAAGAAAGTTCTTTTGGTTGAAAACTTCAATTTTAACTTGCTTAGCATAAGTCAGTTATGTGATTCTGGTTATATAGTCACCTTCAACAATTCTAACTGCCTGATTAGAAACGTACAAGACTCAGAAATCATGCTTAAGGGCACTAGGAAAAATAATGTTTACACTATAACCCTTCCCCTAGTACCCAAATGCATGTTAACTCAGTTAGAACAATCAAACCTCTGGCATAGGAGACAAGGTCACACTAACCTAAGAATTATTTCAAAAGTCACCCAACTTGGCCTAATTAAAGGTATTCCCAAAATTAAAAATCATGAAAGCTTAATATGTGAATCATGTAATCAAGGCAAACAAACCAGGTCTAATCACAAACTAATTCAATCTGATATAACTCAAACCACACTTGAGCTCTTGCACCTTGACCTATTTGATTCACATGGAGCCAAGTCACTAAGCGGGAACCGATACTGCTTAGTAATAGTTGATGATTACTCTAGGTTTACCTGGGTTAGGTTTCTAAAAACTAAAGATGAGACCCTAAACCTATTTAATGAATTCTGTAAGTTAATTGAAAATCAAAATGATACTAAAATCAAAAGACTTAGGAGTGACCACGGGGGAGAGTTTGAAAATCAACGGTTCGAGAAATTCTGTAAGGTAAATGGGTATATACATGAATTTTCATGTCCTAGAACCCCCCAACAAAATGGGATAATCGAAAGGAGAAATAGAACACTATAGGAAGCCACTAGGGCTATGCTCAACAAATTCAATCTAGCCAACCAATATTGGGCAGAAGCAATTAGCACAGCTTGCTACATTCAAAATAGGGTCCTGATTAACAAGCGACACAACAAAACACCCTATGAACTATATTACCATAGACTTCGAAATCTACACTACCTAAAGGTCTTTGGATGCAAAGTCCATATCCTAAACACCAAAGACTACTTAGGAAAATTTCAGTCAAAGTCAACCCCAGGCATCTTCCTAGGATATTCAACAACAAGTAGAGCCTATAGGGTTTACAACAACCAAACCAAGAAAATCGAAGAAACAACCAACCAAATATTTGATGAAGAAATTAACTCAAATCCAAATTTAACTTCATCAAACACTGATCAAGAAGATAATCAACAAGTTGGTGAATCCTTAATTGAACCCATAAACGAACTAACTATTGAACCAACTAGTGAGTCAAATAAACCAATTATTGAACCAATAATTGAACCAGCTCAAAGAGTTGAATCAAATAGTGAACGAAACTGACCAGCCGAACCTGAGGCTGAACCAAGTTCTAGAAAAACCAAGAAACCCAGACTCAGTCACCCAACCGATCAAATTATAGGTGATCCAACTCTAGGAGTCAAGACTAGATCTTCCTATAGAAACCTTAGTCAAATAGCAATGATTTCAAAAATAGAACCTAAGACTATAGATGAAGCCCTACCTGATCCTGATTGGATCATAGCTATGCAGGAAGAATTAGCCCAATTTGAAAGGAACCAAGTCTGGGAACTAGTACCTAAACCTGAAGGCAAATCCATCATTGACACTAAGTGGGTTTTTAGGAATAAGCTAAATGATCAAGGAGAAATAGTCAGAAATAAAGCCCGCTTAGTAGCAAAGAGATTCAGCCAAGTAGAAGGGTTAGATTACGATGAAACATATGCCCCAGTAGCTAGACTTAAGTCCATTATGATGTTATTAGCCTTTGCATCCCATAAAGGATTTAAGCTATACCAAATGGATGTAAAGTTAGTCTTTCTAAATGGATTCATTAAAGAAGAAGTTTATGTAGTACAACCCCCTGGGGTTGAGGACTTAGAAAGACCTGACCACGTTTACAAACTTACTAAAGCACTATATGGACTAAAACAAGCACCTAGGGCCTGGTATGAATGCTTATCAACTTACTTAATTTCTAAAGAATTTAAACAAGGTCAAATTAACTCAACCCTATTTATTAAGACCTTAGGAAAAGATATATTTATTGCCCAAATCTACGTAGATGATATAATCTTTGGGTCCACCAACTCAAACTTTCTAAAAGAATTTATTAAAATAATGGAAAATGAATTTGAAATGAGCTTAGTTGGTGAGATTAACTTTTTCCTAGGGTTACAAATCAAACAAACTAGAGATGGAAACTATGTCCATCAATTCAAATATGCTAAAGAATTAATAAAGAAATTTAAAATGGATAACTCTAAAAGCATAAGTACCCCCATGGCCACTAATGTAAAAATAGATAGTGTCCCTGATGGTAAACCAGTAGACCTTAAACTCTATAGAAGTATGATAGGAAGTCTACTGTACCTTACAGCCAGCAGACCTGATATTCTTTTTGCTGTAGGAATGTGCGCTAGATACCAAACCTATGCTAAGGAAACACACTTAGCAGCCCTAAAAAGAATACTAAGATATGTGAAGGGCACCCTAAATGTAGGGATTTGGTATCATAGAACCTCAACCTTTGATTTGTCAGGATACTCGGACTCTGACTATGCTGGTTGTAAATTAGATAGAAAAAGCACAAGTGGAAGTTGCCAACTGTTAGGAAATAGTCTAGTAAGTTGGTGCAGCAAAAAACAACACTGTGTAGCCCTTGTAGGACCGGTGCCGTCGATAGAGGGGTGGGGGTGAATATCGATCGTGAAAACTTTCGTAAATATTTCGTAAGACTTCTGGACTCAGTGCGTTAGTGCAGCGGAAACATAAAAATAAAAGAAAAGAAAGCAAAACAGGGGACACGGCAGGTTTATTTACTTGGTTCCCAACCCCCCAGGGTCAGTACGTCCAAGGCCTATGTACTCGGCGTTGAGTCCACTAATAGTCTCCTTTCCAGAATTTCCGGAGGCGGAGAAACCCGACTTACAGTGCAATATTACAAGCAATAATAAAGAAAAATAAATACTGTAATTAATTGCAAACCAAGCAAAGATGTGAAGCTCGGCCGATCTGGACCTCCGAAGTGCCGCACACTTCCTCCTGGAGCCTCCCGGTCGCAGAGCCTCGACTTTAGCGCGTTGTCGTCGGTCGGAATGAATAGAATCGCAGTTAGGAAGTGTGTTTGAAGCAGAGGGGTCGAAGCCCCTTTTATAGCACTCCTAGGGGCGCCCTGGACGTCGGGGGCGCCCCGGAAGACCCGGTCAACTCTTATCCTTGCGCCTACCTTGTCGCTGGTGATAAGATCGTTGACCAGGGCGCCCTGGACCTCCAGGGCGCCTTCATGATGGCTTATCTGTGTTTTGGGTTCGAAACTGCACATACAGCTTTGAACCAAGGCGCCCCGGACGCTCAGGGCGCCCTGCTTGACACCTGTTCTGCCTGCTTCACATTTACTATGTTTTTACACTTGGCTCAGGGCGCCCTGGCTGTTCAGGGCACCCTGGTTGGTGAGGGCGCCCTCAACACTGGGGGCGCCCTCCATAAGCCTGCAAACTGGTTGCTTTGTCTCCGATTCTTGTTACCTGCAAGATACACAAACACAAAGCATATATACATATAATATTAGGCTTAAGGACTTGGTTCGGACTTCGGATTTGCACAAAACCCTAGGTCGAGCCGGCACGAGTTCCTATCCCCGAGAACTCGCCCTTCACCTACTCCTTTCAGGAGATGGTTGCCACCCAGCCCTTCGGGTGGACTTTTACTTAGCTTCCGATTACTCCGGATCTCGAGACGCCCAAACCCTGACCCGTCTCTACTCCTGTCCTTAGTCATCGCTCAGCTAAGTTGCTTAGTCCCTCGAACCAAGTCTTCATTTCCTAGCAGTCCTTCGCCATGTGCCTAGCAGCCCTTCGCTAGGTCTTTGTTACCAAGCGGTCATTCGCCTGGTGCCTAGCAATCCTTCGCTAGGTCTTCTATGCCTAGCAGCCCTTCGCTAGGTGCCTAGCAGCCCTTCGCTAGGTCTTCTATGCCTAGTAGTCCTTCACTAGGTGCCTAGTAGCCCTTCACTAGGTCTTAGGGTTACGATACCTAGCAGCCCTTCGCTAGGTGCCTAACATCCCTTCGTTAGGTCTTAAGGTTACAATACCTAGCAGCCCTTCGCTAGGTGCCTAGCAGCCCTTCGCTAGGACTTGGGGTTTCGATGCCTAGTTTAACTAAGACTTTTCTTCAGCTTTGGTTACTTCACTTTTGCTCCCCTTTGTCTGTTCAACATATTACTGACTTAAGTACATTGTCAAACATTAAAACACATAAAGGAGAAGATCATTGATGCAACTTGCACCAACAATCTCCCCCTTTTTGATGTTTGACAATAACTTAAGTTAGATTGGTTTAAGGGGCTAAATTACTATCCTTGGGATAGAAAAACTAAAAGGTATAGGTTTTGGGAGAGTAAAAAATTTTCTAACTGAAAAAAAATTCTAACTTAAGCACTCTCTCCCCCTTTGTCATCCATCAAAAAAACTTGCATCAACAATAAAAAACTTTGAATTTTTGTTTTGAAAATACTTAGTGCAATTTTGTTTGTAAAAAATTGCATAAATTTGAAAAATGCTCTAGGTTTAAAATATAAGTACTTTGAAAAGATGATTTGTAAGGAGTGCAAGTACTTTTAAAAGATTATTTAAATCCCTTTTTTGAAAAAATATAAGTATATTTTTTGAGAAATTAAGTACTTAACAATACATTTGAAAATATTTTTTTTTCAAAATTAAGAATATTGGTTTTGAAAGACATAAGTACTTTTTTTTTTTGAAAATATTTTACTTGATTGAGTTTCTTTTCCAGTCTGACACCATCCTAGGAAACCTTGTTGACCACAAGGGCATTTCCTAAGTGTCCTGGAAAGTTTTCAAACAAGTAAATATTATTATAAATTTTTAAGAAAAATGATAATATTTCACAAAGTATGTGCTGAGAAATTGTGTGAATTTTGAAGATCTAATATTTTACTTAACTTGGTCTATTTTCCAGTCTGACACTATCCTAGGAAACCTTGTTGACCACAAGGACATTTCCTAAGTGTCCTGGGAATTTTCCAACCTAAGTAATTATTATTTCAAAATCATTTCATAAGTCACACAAATTTTAACAAGTGGTATTTTGAAAAACATAGATTTTTAGTATTTTAAAAGCATGTAATTGAATAATTCTTTTAATTTGACCTCCCCCTAAACTTGACTCAGTCCTGGGAAGCTTGTTGACCACAAGTACTCTTCCTTTGAGTCTTAAGGTTTGATTCAAATCAAAGGAATTTTCTAATAATAAAAAATAGTTTAAGATTTGAAAAAATTTTACTCAGACTCCCCCTAAATCTGACACATCCTAGGAGTCCTTTTTAGATTATGAAGTGGACCTTCCTCTGTGTCTTTAGGGTTTATCAGAATCAAAAGAATAGGTAAACATTTGATTTTTGCAATAGGTAAAATCTTTTTCGAAAAGCCACAAGTGATAACGATTAAAGCATGATTTTCGAAAAGATATTTTCAAATAATAGTAATGTTTTTAAAGTGCAGTTTGAAAAATATGAAAAGCACTCCCCCTGCATCAATGCCGTTTGACTCTATCTAAGTGCCCTAAGGAACTTTAGTGTTGTCCTAAGAGGCTTGTGTCTAATTGCGTGAGTCAATCAATTTTTGAAAACAATATACCTTTTTGAAAAATGTGTAATATATATAATCAATCAGACAAGCATGAATTCCATAAAAACATTATTATGTAAAAGCTCTATTTTGAAAAATATATTTTTAGGAAAATATTCTAACAATTTTGAAAAACAATTTTGAAAAATATTTTTCAATTCATTAGTCCTTAACATCTCACCCATTTTAGATGTATCAATACAACAAGCATGATTGCCTTATAGGTGTATTGTGAGATGCTTGAATCATTTTCCATTATTAAATCTAAGATTTAATTGAAATTTGTGTTAGATTCGAATTTGACAAAAGATAATTTGAATTTGAATTTCAGAAATTGGCTTCCAGGTCTTGGCGAGGCACTAGGCCTTCTTTGGCCGTAGCCTTATGGGATCATCCACCCTTTCCTTGACAAAGCCTTTTAATGAAATTTCATTTTTAAATTAAATTAGGTCATTTTCTGGTCTAACTAGCTTGGGTCTTGGATTGGTAGCTTCGGCTGGTTTCACCAGTCTAAAGAGACCAAGTAGACTTGATCTTATTAGAGTTGGTTTCCCCAACGTACTATCATCTCACCTCCTCCCAATACTATGTTGCCAAATTTCAATTATCTTTTTCTTATGACCTTTCTAAATTATGCATAAAAATTAAATATGAATGACATGTCATATATTTTAAAGGAAAATAGCAAATGCATGGCATGACAATTATGCATGAGTCAAACAAGTCAAGACATTTTATTTTTGTTTCTAAGAATGTATCAAATTCTCGATTTGATACATATCGTGTGAACCTGCGAATATGTCAACCCACTTTGATATATTTGATTTTATTGAATTAATTGTTGCGGTTTGGGTAAGATTTTAGTTTGGTTCAGGTTTAAGTGATTTAAGATTGGATTTAGTTGAATTAAAATTGAGTTAATTTGAATTTAATTGAATTAAAGTTGAGTTTATTGAATTAATTAGAATTAAGGTGAATTAATTGAATTAATTTGAATTTAATTGAATTTAAGTGGATTAATTTGAATTATTTGAATTTAATTGAATTTAAGTGGATTAATTCGAATTATTTGAATTTAATTGAATTTAATTTAAGTGGATTAAATCGAGTTTAATTGAATTAAATTGATTTAATTGAGGTTTAATTGAATTAAATTGATTTAATTGAAGTTTAATTGAATTAAATTGATTTAATTGAAGTTTAATTGAATTAAATTGATTTAATTGAAGTTTAATTGAATTAAATTGATTTAATTGAAGTGTAATTGAATTAAGTTGATTTAATTGAAGTTTAATTGAATTAAGTTGATTTAATTGAAGTTTAATTGAATTTAATTGATTTAATTGAAGTTAATTTGAATGAAATTGATTTAATTGAAGTTAATTTGAATTAAATTGATTTAATTGAAGTTTAATTGAATTAAATTAATTAATTAAGATTTAATTGATTTAATTAAGATTTAATTGAATTAATTAAGATTTAATTGATTTAACTGAATTAATTAAGATTTAACTAAGGTTTAATTAACAGTTGTGGGTTTAAATTCATCATTTTCATTATTTCAAAAATTTCTTCTTCGTTTTTATTTTTCTTTTCGAATTTTTCTATTAATTTTGATTTATTTGATCCTTTGTAATTTTCATTAATTATGGCCCTAATCTTAGAAAATTCCATTTCCTCCTCAAAATCAATATCCTCAAAGTGTGTGGAGTAAAATAGGCCACTAGTTAAGGTTTTATAGTAGTCTTCAGGATTATCTATAATTAAATTATTATCAAGAATAAAATCATTTTTATTCTCACAATAATTTTCAATTAAATCATGTTTATCCTTAGAATAATTTTCAATAAAATCATGTTTATCCTCAGAATTATCCTTAAGGTTTTCAAATTCAAATTCGGAGTTATCCTTAGGATTAACTTTTTCAGAATTAAAATTGTCAGTAATATTATCAGAATTGATTTTATCAGAATTATTATCAGAATAATTATCAAAATTAATTTTATAAATTTCTAAATTTATATTTTGAATTAAAAAATTAATTTCTGATATTTTAGTCATATCTTTATTTTCTAACTTATCATGCAAGAGGCTAATTTTATTATGCAGTAATTCTAATTTATCAGAAAAATTAACTAAATTATCACAAAATATTGCAGGAAAAATTTTCGAAACATAAATTTTCCGTACCTTCGCCGGACACTTGTTTTTGTAGTGTCCGTACTTCTCGCATTTGAAGCATTGTACATGTTCCTTATTCTTCCGGACTCCTGGCGCTGGTACCTCCTTCGCCGCCGGTGGTGTAGACCGAGTCTTACGAGTAGGGCACTGATTTTTATAGTGCCCTCTCACCCTGCACGTGAAACAAATAATATGCAATTTAAAATTAGATATTAAAAAAAAATTGTACCTGATTCACCCCTGGGCTCCCCCTCAACTCCTGGCGTCGTTGCTCCGTCGGCGGTTAGTCCGGTGAAGAGCGGCTCGGCTCTGATACCAATTGTAGGACCGGTGCCGTCGATAGAGGGGTCGGGGTGAATATCGATCGTGAAAACTTTCGTAAATATTTCGTAAGACTTCTGGACTCAGAGCGTTAGTGCAGCGGAAACATAAAAATAAAAGAAAAGAAAGCAAAACAGGGGACACGGCAGGTTTATTTACTTGGTTCCCAACCCCCCAGGGTCAGTACGTCCAAGGCTTATGTACTCGGCGTTGAGTCCACTAATAGTCTCCTTTCCAGAATTTCCGGAGGCGGAGAAACCCGACTTACAGTGCAATATTACAAGCAATAATAAAGAAAAATAAATACTGTAATTAATTGCAAACCAAGCAAAGATGTGAAGCTCGGCCGATCTGGAGCTCCGAAGTGCCGCACACTTCCTCCTGGAGCCTCCCGGTCATAGAGCCTCGACTTTAGCGCGTTGTCGTCGGTCGGAATGAATAGAATCGCAGTTAGGAAGTGTGTTTGAAGTAGAGGGGTCGAAGCCCCTTTTATAGCACTCCTAGGGGCGCCCTGGACGTCGGGGGCGCCCCGGAAGACCCGGTCAACTCTTATCCTTGCGCCTACCTCGTCGCTGGTGATAAGATCGTTGACCAGGGCGCCCTGGACCTCCAGGGCGCCTTCATGATGGCTTATCTGTGTTTTGGGTTCGAAACTGCACATACAGCTTTGAACCAAGGCGCCCCGGACGCTCAGGGCGCCCTGCTTGACACCTGTTCTGCCTGCTTCACATTTACTATGTTTTTACACTTGGCTCAGGGCGCCCTGGCTGTTCAGGGTGCCCTGGTTGGTGAGGGCGCCCTCAACACTGGGGGCGCCCTCCATAAGCCTGCAAACTGGTTGCTTTGTCTCCGGTTCTTGTTACCTGCAAGATACACAAACACAAAGCATATATACATATAATATTAGGCTTAAGGACTTGGTTCGGACTTCGGATTTGCACGAAACCCTAGGTCAAACCGGCACGAGTTCCTATCCCCGAGAACTCACCCTTCACCTACTCCTTTCAGGAGACGGTTGCCACCCAGCCCTTCGGGTGGACTTTTACTTAGCTTCCGATTACTCCGGATCTCGAGACGCCCAAACCCTGACCCGTCTCTACTCCTGTCCTTAGTCATCGCTCAGCTAAGTTGCTTAGTCCCTCGAACCAAGTCTTCATTTCCTAGCAGTCCTTCGCCAGGTGCCTAGCAGCCTTTCGCTTGGTCTTTGTTACCAAGCGGTCCTTCGCCTGGTGCCTAGCAATCCTTCGCTAGGTCTTCTATGCCTAGCAGCCCTTCGCTAGGTGCCTAGCAGCCCTTCGCTAGGTCTTCTATGCCTAGTAGTCCTTCACTAGGTGCCTAGCAGCCCTTCGCTAGGTCTTAGGGTTACGATACCTAGCAGCCCTTCGCTAGGTGCCTAACATCCCTTCGTTAGGTCTTAAGGTTACAATACCTAGCAGCCCTTCGCTAGGTGCCTAGCAGCCCTTCGCTAGGACTTGGGGTATCGATGCCTAGTTTAACTAGGACTTTTCTTCAGCTTTGGTTACTTCACTTTTGCTCCCCTTTGTCTGTTCAACATATTACTGACTTAAGTACATTGTCAAATATTAAAACACATAAAGGAGAAAATCATTGATGCAACTTGTACCAACAGCCCTATCCACAACTGAAGCCGAATATGTTGCCTTAGGAGAATATGTAGCACAACTTTTATGGATGATGCAACTCTTAAGGACTTCCAGCTTAACTACACCCAAACTCAGGTATTCATTAACAATATAAGCTCAATTAATCTAACTAAGAACCTAATCCAACATTCCAGAACTAAACACATAGAAGTTAAACATCATTTTATAAGAGATCATGTAGCCAGGGGTGAGATAGTCCTTAAGCATGTAGACTCTAAATCCAACTTAGCTGACATATTCACCAAACCCCTACCTGAGTCTGAGTTTAGTTCACTAAGAAGGCAGTTAGGATTATGCTTGGTAGAGTAGGTTAAGTCTACTCTTGGTTTTCTTACTACTTTACTCATTTCAAAATTAATTTTTAAAGTAGTTTTTAAAAATGCTTTCAAAATCAGCTCTTACTTAATTTTGAAGTTTTAAAAAGAAACAATTTTTTTTTACTTAGTTTTATTTTAAAAAAACTACCCCCATCAAAACTAGGGTTTTTTCGCAAATGGACTTAGCCTAGGCCCTAACCCTAGAACTGCATGCACCTATAGATTTAGAAGCCAGCATCTCACAAGCACCTTAGGGTACTTTTGATTGATAACCTAGAATGGGTTGAGATGCTTAGGTCTTTACCTTAATTCAAGATGCTTTAAGTCAGTGCATATGCAGTAATTGGGGCACTAAATACAACTTAACAGTAATCAAGTTAAGTGTCAAGTTTAGAAAATCTAACTTGAACAGAACACTTAACTTGACTAACCCTAGCGAAAATTACTGCTTATAGCAGTTAGTAAGTAGCTATTTGGGTTAGACAGGACCCTAAAAGAGAAAATTGAAAGTGATTTAGTTTAATTCATATCCTTAACTGATTCAGTACAGCAAATTATGCAAGTTATTATTTTCTTTTATGCAACTTAATTGTCCTGTTTCTGCTATACTTCTTTGTTTTTGATATATGGCAAAGGGGGAGAGATAGGAAAGGAGAGTTTAAAATTTTTTCTCTAGATCCAAAAATTCAAACTCTATATTCAAAAAGTACTTAATTCATTTTTCAAAAGTACTAAGGTTTTCTAAGTATTTAAAAGATTTCAAAGCTTTCTTAGTACTTTAAACTTAAGTTTTCAATCTTCCCTAAGTACTTAAGCTTTCAATCTTTCCTAAGTACTTAGGTTTTCAAATTTTCCTAAAGTACTTAAAACTTAAATTTTTTTTAAATCTTCCCTAAGTACTTAAGTTTTCAAATGTTACTAAGTACCTAAAACTAATTTTTTTTTCAGATTTTCCTAAGTACTTAAAACTTAAACTTTCGAAATTTTCTTTAGTACTCAAACATAAGTTTTCAAAATCCTTCGTAACACTTAAACTTAAGTTTTCAAAAACCATCTAAGTATTTAAACTTAAATTTTCTACAATTATAAATTTTCGAAAAGTGCACAACCAAAATTATTTCAGAAAATATGTCTTTAAAGTTTAAGTTGAAAATTATTCTATGTAAACTTAAATCCATCTTTAGACTTAGAATATATTTTCAAAACCCCACGAACTAATGAAAAATCCATGGGTAGATTCCTTCCAGGGGAGGAAACAAAATTCAGTTTACTTGTTCTGATTAACTTAACTTTTTGAACCAGAGTTGTCATAAATCAAAAAGGGGGAGATTGTTGGTGCAGAAAGCACCCAAGTCTAACCTGTGTTTTGATAATGGCAAAAGGGTTCAATAGTTAAGGTATAATGATTATCTAATATGTTACTCAGGTGTGCAGGAAAAGTACTAGCGAAGGACTGCTAGGCACCTGGCGAAGGAATGCCAGGATACAAAGCCCTAGCGAAGGACTGCTAGGCACCTGGCGAAGGAATGCCAGGATACAAAGCTCTAGCAAAGGACTGCTAGGCACCTGGCGAAGGAATGCCAGGATACAAAGACCTAGCGAAGGACTGCTAGGCACCAGGCGAAGGACGGCTTGGTACTGAAGACCTGGCGAAGGACAGCTAGGCACCTAGCGAAGGACTGCTGGGCGAAAGTCCAACCGGAGGAGCCAGTTAGCATCAGGTAAATTCTCCCGAGAGGAGTAGGTGAGGACGCATTCCCCGTCGAGGGAACAGTAGGCGTCGGTTCGACCTAGGGCTCCATTTGGGAGACCTAAAGTCAGAACCAAGATAGCTAAGGCTGTATAAAACTAACATATT
The DNA here is from genome assembly GCA_024364735.1 of Boesenbergia rotunda. Classification (NCBI taxonomy): domain Eukaryota; kingdom Viridiplantae; phylum Streptophyta; class Magnoliopsida; order Zingiberales; family Zingiberaceae; genus Boesenbergia; species Boesenbergia rotunda. The sequence continues at coordinate 24,488 of JAGFNQ010000238.1, forward strand.
ATTGCTTTATGTTGTTTTGGACTAACCTTGGATGCAGGACTGAAGGAACGAGTGTCTGCAGCTCAGAGAGCCTCAAAGGAGTGAAGCAGCAGCTGAGTAGGGCGCCCGGAGTGTCCCGGGCGCCCCCAAGGTGAATACAAAACAGATGAAGCGAAAGAAGTACTTCGGCAGCTTATGGGCGGGGCACCCCCGTGCTCCCGGGCGCCCCCAGCATCCCGGGCGCCCCCAGTTTAAGCTAACGAAGCAGAAGCCAGCGAAGCCAAACGGATAAGAGGTGACCCAGTCAACCCGGGCGCCCCTAGCGTCCCGGGGCCCCCGTCAAAGCCTGATCCCGAGATTGAAGGGATCAGAGCTGACCGAGAGGAACTCGGATCAGCTGACACGTGGGGGGGGGGGGGGGGGCGCCCGCGACATTCCCGGCGCCCCCAGGGGCTATAAAAAGGCCCTCGACCCGAGGCTTCGAACAATCAATTCTTCCAACGCATTCACGCTCTTCTACGCTCACGCTCTGCTCCGGAAACCTCCCGACTCGAGATACAAGCGTCGACGACGTCCCTCTGCTCCGAAAATACAATCTACAACAGACGTCGGTAACGAAGAGTTTCTTTTAAGTTTACTGCACTAGTCTTATAATACATCTTGTAAACTATTTTTGCGCACATATAGAATTGCCTACAACAAATGGTCAACGACTGTGGGCCTTAGAGTAGGAGCCGACCGCGACTCCGAACCAAGTAAAAAACTTGGTGTTTGCGTGTGTTTGTGTTAATTTCTGCTGTGCATTCTCTATTTCTTAATCCAACATTTTACGATATTCACCCCCCTCTATCGTTTCTCTCGATCCAACACTCCTTTCCCTACCTGACCCTTAGTCAGGCTTCCCTAACGTACTATCATCAAACCTTGTCCTAATACTAGGTTGTTCAAGTTTCAATTTAATCATTTATCCTTAATCTAACCAATCCTAAATCTAAAAAAAATTAAGATTGCAAAAGAAAATAAACAAGCAAACAAAGAAAAAGTTACCTAAGTCACATCATAATTGAAATAATACTCAGGTTTTTTAAAATCAACAAGGCTGGGAATTAAGTTTTCTAACATATTAGCCTTAACTAATTTATATGAATTAATTACGTTCTTTGAGGTAAATATTAGATTTTCAAATATCGTAAATTTACCTTTTGATTCCCGGTTGGGAATCTCCCCCTTGATACTTTACGTCTTTCCTTTTTGTTTCTTTATCATCTTGTAGTGATCATGAGCTATTCGGACCAGTTTGGTTCGATCTCCTTCTCTGTTGTCAAATTCTGAGTCTGAGTTAGACTCAGGTACTGGTTGAGGCCTCTTTTGCAGTTCTCTTGGAGTTTTCCTGCAATGAAAACTAAACCTTCCTCGACCATTGCAGTATCAGCTTTATTATTTAATCTTAATTCAGAAAATGATTAAAAATTAGTTATCAATTTTGTCTCAGAAAACTTGTCGTTTGACTCTGGTTCGATTTCGACGTCGGGTGTCGAGTCTGTCTCAGCTTCTGATCCGGAGTCACTTTTGAAGTCGTGTGCTAACTCTTCTAAGATCTCAATATCGGAGCACTCTTCGTGTAGATTGATCAGCTACTCCCACATCTCTTTAGCACAGTTGAAGGATCCAACCTGCTTCAATTCTTCATTGGTTAGGCCACATTGTAGTATTGTAGTCGCCTTTACATCTGCCTCGATCTTCCTCAGAGTTGGTTCGTCCAATTTATACCAGGCGATCGACATTCCATCTTCTGTAGGTACGGTAAATCCCGTTTGGATCATCATCCATAGATCTATATTAGCATTCAAATGAGACTCCATTAGACCCTTCCAGACTTTGAATTTTCGCCAGAGAATAGAGGTGGACGAATGCTATTCCATTCTTGATTTGCCATTTAAATTAATCCTTGCACACAAAAGAAATAACAGAAATGTACCAAGACTTGGTCTTGGATTAGTAGTGCGGGAGAAGAGAAAAAATAGCCTAAAAAATATTGCACGAATTTCGAGGCTGAATAATAAAATAATAATAAAAAGTTTTGAGATAAATTTTTAGAAAATGAATATTCTGATTAATGAAAAAATAGGAGTTAAAAAAAGATTGCTCGAATTAAGGTAGCACGAATTTTGAGAAAAAATATTAAAATAATGAAAAAAAATTATGACAAATTTTCAAAAATTGATTGTTTTATCAATTCTGACTTATTGTAAAAAAATAAGAATTCAAAATTAAAAATAGTGTAAGAATATTTTAAACTCACCCACAAATATTATTTATTTGAAATACAAAGTGAAAAAAAGATCGAGTGGTGTTGCACCAACCTCGATTAACGAAAAAGAAAAGAAATAAAAAAAAATTCGTAAATCTGAAAAACTCCTAAATTGGTGGTTGCTCCAAATTTGAGTTACCCCGCTCTGATACCACTTGTTGGATCGAGAAACACGATAGAGGGGGGGGGGTGGATATCGTAAAAACGTTCGGATAAAACTTTAAGAGAATGCGCAGCGGAAATTTAACTCAAAACACACGGAGCACAAGTATTTTTTACTTGGTTCGGAGTCGCGGTCAGCTCCTACTCCAAGGCCCATGGTCCTTGACTGTTTACTGTGTAGTGCAATACAGTATTAGTGCAATACAGAAAAGATTTACAAATATTTACAAATACTTGTTACAGTAGTAGTGCAATACAGAAAATTATACTCTTCGTTACCGATGCCTGGTGTGGATCGTACTTCGGAGCAGAGAGTCATCGTCGCCACTAGGATCTCGAGATCGGAGGTCTACGGAGTGGAGCACTTGAGCGAAGAGCGTAGATGCGTTGGAGAATTGTGCTATGAAGCCTTAGGGGTCGAGCCCCTTTTATAGTACTCCAGGGGGCGCCCGGGACGCTGGGGGCGCCTGACAGGTGCCTTCTATAACGACCCAAAAAATTCTCTTAATATTTTCTTAAAATATTAAGCATGTTTAAATAATTTTCCAAGGGACCTAGAAATATTAAGGAGAACTTTGGCCTAGAAAATCCATGTTTTCTCATTTAAATTGAGAAAACTAAGTACCAATGAGCTTTAAATGGGCTCCAAAAATGGGTATTAATTAGGTAAAATTAACATAAATTAGGTAAAATTAATATAAATATAAAAGAATTTTATTTAGGAATATTGCCATAACTATGGGTGATTTTAGGGGGATTTTCAGAATTTATGAAATAAAAATAAAAAAATAAATGAAATAAAAATAAAATAAAAATAAAGGTGCATGAGCCAAGGATTGAACCTTGGACCTCTTGTACAACCATGTAAGCCTTAATCAACTCACCTAGCAAGGGATTTCTATGAGGAAATGAAGTGGATATAAGTTAAGATTAAGAAGAAGATGAAGAGTCATGAGAGACTCTTCATTTACCTCTTTAATGGATGATAAATAGGGGGGTTTGGGAGTTTCATTCTCTCTTCTTTTAATTGCATTTCCTCCTCTCTTTCTCCCTCATTCTAGCCAACCACCCTTGGAAGGTTTTCCCCTTGGAAAAGCTTCCACCAAGGTTCCATCTCCTAGATCTAAGGTCTTCACAAGCATACAAGGACAAGGGGGCTCTAGTATCCAAAGATCTTACCATTTTCTTCTCGTCCAAGGTTCAAAAAATCAAGAAACCCAAGGTAAGACTCTCTCACCTATGGTATAATAGTTCCCTATGATTTCCATGATTTTTAGCAAGATATATTGGTTAGTTTTCGAATTTGATGTTGAAAGGAAAGAAAACCAAGACCCTCATGCTTAAGGGTTTCGGCCACCATGTTTTACAGGTCTATAATTATGCTAAAAATAATGATAATGTTATTTAATGTTCCCTTATGATGTGTAGAGATTAAGTACAATTTTTGGGAATTTTTGGAGTACCCTAGGACACCCTAGGGTTTCGGCCAACATGAAAGAAACAAAACTAAGAACCTTAAGTTTAAGGGTTTCGGCCACCATGATTTACAGGTCTATAATTATGCCAAAAATCTTGATAATGTTATTTAATGTTCCCTTATGATGTGTAGAGGTTAAGTATAATTTTTGGGAATTTTTGGAGTACCCTAGGACACCCTAGGGTTTCGGCCAACATGAAAGAAACGAAGCTAAGAACCCTAAGTTTAAGGGTTTCGGCCACCATGATTTACAGGTATATAATTATACCAAAAATCTTGATAATGTTATTTAATATTCCCTTATGATGTGTAGAGGTTAAGTATAATTTTTGGGAATTTTTGGAGTACTCTAGGACACCCTAGGGTTTCGGCCAACATGAAAGAAACGAAACTAAGAACCCTAAGTATAAGGGTTTCGGCCACCATGATTTAAAGGTCTATAATTAAGCCAAAAATCTTGATAATGTTAATTTATGTTCCCTTATGATGTGTGAAGGTTAAGTATAATTTCTGGGAATTTTTGGATTACCCTAGAGACCCCATATGTTTCGGCCAACCTCAAGGACCCATGGGTTAGTGTTGAGCCTTTAACTTCAAGTACATGTTTATGTGTTGCCATGATAAGTATGATGAGTTTATGTTCAGGATATGAATGATGTCATGATAAGAATGATAGGGTTATGATCACGATAAAAATGATGCTATGATATGTTAGGTTCATGATATGAATGATGCCATGTTAAGTATGTTACGTTTATGTTTAAGAATGAAAATGATGCCATGTTAAGAATGAAAATGATGCCATGTTTAAGAATGAAAATGATGTCATGTTAAGAATGAAAATGATGCCATGTTTAAGAATGGAAATGATGCCATGGTTAAGAATGAAAATGATGCCATGTTTAAGAATGAAATGATGCCATGTTAAGAATGAAAATGATGCCATGTTTAAGAATGGAAATGATGCCATGTTTAAGAATGAAAATGATTCCATGTTATGAATGAAAATGATGCCATGTCTAAGAATGAAAGTGAAGAATGAAGTTAAGGTTCATGCCTTTATGGCATAATGATGATGTTAAGTATGATGAATGAATGAATATGCTATGAATGATGATGAATGAAAGATGATGCTTATGTCTTTAAGGCATAAATATGCTAAACGGCACGGTCGATGGTTGACGGTATGACGGTCAAAAGGATCGGTAAATGGGCCGGTAGACGGGCCGAGCCGTAACAAGTATGCTATGTTAAGTATGCCATGAATGTCTCATGAATGATGAAACATGTAAAGTATTTTACTTTATGAATGGGCTTGTACCGGACCGAAGTATGGGTCCAAGGGATGGGCACCTTAAGAACGCCCCGGTTCTGGACTACCGACTATGCTGTCCACGGTTCTGGCACTACCGTAGCTGTGCAACAGGGATGGGCACCTTAAGAACGCCTCGGTTCGGGGACTACCGACTATGCTGTCCTTACCCTAGTAGGTCGAGGCTAGCTACCTCGTATTTACTTAGGGATACGCGCTTATGATGTATGTATGTGGTACAAGCCAGGGCCCAAATGATGTTATGATGATTATGGTTAAGCATTTAAAAGTATGTTTTAAAAGTTAAGCATCCCTTATGTATATGCATTCCATTCATGCATCCATTCATGTTATGCATTATGCTTCGTTGATAAGATTTTATGCTTATGTTTCATGTTAAGAAGTATGCATGAGAATGAATGATTTATGCCATGCTTAGAATGTTCACTATGTTTATGATTTATGCCATGCTTAGAATGTTCACTATGTTTATGATTTATGCCATGAATTATGCCATGCTTAGAATGTTCACTATGTTTATGAATTATGCCATGCTTAGAATGTCTATGATGTTTATGTTTATGCCATGTATCATGCCATGCTTAGAATGTTACTATGTTTATGTTCATGCCATGCTATGTATACGACAAGTGACGTAAGATGTTATGTTCTAAGTAGAGCACCAAGTATGTTAATGTTTTATGTGCTCATTATGAGATGATGAATGATGAATGGTTTTGTGAGTAGGAAAGAGTCTTACTAAGCCTGTGTGCTTATAGTCTTATTTCCTTATACCGCAGATCATTCAAGGGGACAATGAAGGAAGCAGCAGGAGGGCAAGAACGCATGTGTGTCGTAGTGACTTGGCCCAGGAAACTATATGTTTACTTATATGTTTGAATAATGACTTATGGAACCTATGATATGATGTTATGTGAGACATGATATGATGCTTAAGTTCAAAGTTAATATGCTAAGGTTCCCATGTCAATAAGTTAAGAATGGTAACAGGGCATGTATAAGTTAAGTTATTCCGCTGCCTTATGATGTCTACATGCCCTAAGCATGTTAACGTAACGCCGCTTAGGAAAAAAAAAGCGGGCGTTACAGGTTGGTATCAGAGTAGTAACCATCTCACTACACACACATCAATCCCTCTTCCTGCAGCTTCCAAGTAAGTACCCCTGTGCATATTTATGATAGTAAGCACTTAGTTAAGGTATGCAAGTATGAACGATAGTATGATGAAAAAGTATGTTAAGATACATAACGATGAACGATATTTTATCTTCTTTTATGAATTAGTATTTAGAATCGTATAGGAGTAGGAAGAAAACTGATATTGGTTATACTGTCTTGGGTGAAGAAGAACATGGCTAGAAGACAGAGTACCCGACTGAACAAGTTGACCCCAACGCCTGATCTGGTGCAATTAGTGGCTCAACTTCAGCGCCAAGTCACCGAGCAACAGCAGACCATTAGTACCTTAATGAACCAACAGGAAAATTCTACTACTCCACCAGTGAACCAGACTGCTATACCTGTGGCGCCTACGGTTACACACACTCCTCCGCTGGGCTCGACCACTGTGGCACGACAGGAGGCTTACCTGATCCAGTGGTTATGGCTGAAACCGGAGAACTTCTCGGGTGCTGGCGAACCTTGGGACGCCCAGGCATGGTTCAAGACGGTGGAAAATACCCTGGAGCTGCTGGACTGGCCTGAGCATGAGAAGATCAAGTGTGCGTCGTTCTACCTGTCTGGGGATGCCAGGATGTGGTGGGAAAGGGTCAAGGCCAAGAGACTGGTGGACCAGATGGCGTGGTCCGATTTCGAATCAGAGTTCTTTGAAGAATTCTTCAACATGCGGGTCACGAACAAACACTACGACGAGTTCACGGAGTTCCGGCAGGGCGATCTCTCGGTTAATGAGGCCGTGAAGAAATTTAATCGATTGGCTCGGCTATGCCCTGAGTTGGTCCGTACTGAGAAAGAGAGGGTCCGACTTATGCTAAGAATGTTGCGGCCTGAAATAGCTCTGAATGTGGCTGGTGGAGTTAACAGGCCCCAAACCGCCGAGGAACTGTTTAGTAGTGCCCTACTCACTGAGCACTACCTGAACAATATCACTCAGCAACGGAAGGCGATGAATGAAAGTAAGAGTCAAGTTCATACCGAAATCCTCGATTCTTTCTCTCATTATCCCTAATGTTCTTTCCGTTAATAATCGCTTAGGAGGACAGAGGTCCTAGAGCAACCACGCTAGCGGGAAGGGGGATCAGGGTGGTAAACGGAAGTCATGGAATAACTCTCAAGGAGGCCCAGCCAATAAACAGACCAAGGTTTCCCCATGCGCGACATGCGGAAAGAATCACTCCGGGGAATGCCGTAAGGGTACAAACCGGTGTTTCACCTGTGGCGTGGAGGGACATATGGCAGCTTATTGTCCTACAAAGAACTAGGCCCCTCACCAACCACTGGCGCAGTACCCGGGTGCACCAGCAAAGTTGCATTATATGCCAGCTGAGCTGGAAGGGACTCCTATGTTGGAAGCCTCCCCAATGGTGACAAATGCAAGGGTTTTCTCGGTTACCAAGGAGGACGCTGCGGAAGCTTCTACGGTTGTCACAGGTCAGATATTTATTTCCGGTCAGTATGCTACTGCATTATTTGATACTGGAGCAATGCACTCGTTCATTTCGGTGCCCTTTATTAAGAAGATAGATAGGCTGCCGCAATTGTTAGACGGCAGGTTCTTAACGACCCTACCTTCGGGAGAAATAATGACATCCACTTATATGCTGTGTGCGGTGCCGGTCAAAATTGCGGAGAGGGAACTTTACTGCGATCTGATTGTACTCGACATGAATGATTATGATGTTATAATGGGAATGGATTTCCTGGGTAGATACGGCGCTTCTATTGAGTGCCGTAAACGAAAGGTGGTCTTTCGGCCTGAGGCAAGTTCTATGTTCGTATTCGTCGGAGAGCCAAGGAAAAGAACCGGGAAATATTTATCCACTCTCCAAGCTCAGAAGATGTTGAACAAGGGATGTTCTGGATTTCTAGCATATGTGGTTGATGCCGGACAAGTGAAGGATCGGAAGTTGGAAGATGTCCGGTGGTATGTGATTACCCAGAGGTTTTCCTAGAGGAGTTACCAGGATTAGCTCCTGACAGAGAAGTAGAATTTGAGATCGAATTAATCCCTGGTACTAACCCGATCTCCAAGGCACCTTACCGTATGGCGCCGGTTGAATTAAAGGAACTTCAGGAACAACTACAGGAGTTGCTGGATAAGGGATTTATTCGCCCTAGTCATTCCCCGTGGGGAGCTCCCGTACTGTTTGTGAAGAAGAAAGATGGATCTATGCGCATGTGCATAGATTATCGAGCGCTGAACAACGTAACTATCAAGAACAGGTATCCCCTTCCGAGGATAGATGACCTGTTTGACCAATTAAAGGGAGCCACTGTTTTCTCAAAAAATTGATTTGAGGTCCGGGTATCATCAAGTTAGAGTCAAACAGGAGGATATCCCGAAGACGACTTTCCGAACAAGGTACGGGCACTTTGAGTTTGTTGTTATGCCCTTCGGCGTGACGAATGCTCCTGCTATGTTTATGGACCTTATGAATCGGGTGTTCTCGTCATTCCTCGACAAGTTCGTGATCGTCTTCATCGACGATATTCTTATTTATTCGAGGACTCAAGAAGAGCACACTGAACATCTGAAAATAGTATTAGAGGTTCTTCGGGAAAAGCAACTATACGTAAAGTTTTCCAAATGTGAGTTCTAGCTCGACCAAGTGGGCTTTTTGGGCCATATTATTTCTAATGACGGGGTTATGGTAGATCCAATGAAGGTTGAAGCTGTGAATAACTGGAGCCGGCCGAAGAACGCCAGCGAGATCAGAAGTTTTCTGGGGTTGGCAGGCTATTATAGAAAATTTGTGGAGGATTTCTCGAGGATCGCAGCCCCTTTAACGGCACTCACCCGGAAGGATAAGAAGTACGAATGGACGGAAGACTGTGAAAAGAGTTTCTTGGAATTAAAGGGGAGGCTCACAAGTGCACCAATCCTTACCCTTCCGGAATGTAATCAGAACTTTGACATGTATAGCGATGCCTCCAAACTCGGACTTGGGGCTGTACTGATGCAGAATAGAAAAGTTATTGCCTATGCCTCTAGACAACTCAAGGAATATGAACAGAATTACCCCACTCATGATCTGAAATTAGCTGCGGTGGTCTTTGCTCTTAAGATATGGAGGCATTATCTGTACGGAGCGCAGTGTCGAATTTATACAGACCACCAGAGTCTGCGATATTTCTTCACTCAGAAGGACCTGAATATGAGACAACGCCGATGGCTGGAGTTGGTAAAAGACTATGACTGTGAGATCTTCTATCACCCAGGGAAGGCGAACAAGGTGGCCGATGCACTCAGCCGGAAATCAAGTGCCACCTTGATGTCCATATCTAGATTACCCCGACCACTTGAAAGAGAAATTATGAATTTTGGGGTTGAAGTCATCTCTGGGCGACTTTCCACTATGACAATATCACCCGCTCTATGTGAGGACATATTGGAAAAACAAAATGGTGATCTCAGTCTCCAGAAGATAAAAGAGGAGATTCGAGAAGGAAAGGGGGAGGGTTTTCATATCGCCAAAGGGGGGGTATTATACCTTAGGGATCGTCTATGTGTCCCTAATGACCTGGAGGTTCGAAGGAAAATACTGACGGAAGCTCACGAAACCCCTTACTCAATGCATCCAGGATCCACCAAGATGTATCAAGATCTGAAGGAGAGGTTCTGGTGGTCCGGTATGAAGAGGGATGTGGCTCAGTATGTTAGTAATTGCATGACTTGTCAGCAAATGAAAGCAGAACATCAGCGACCCGGGGGAGTTCTGCAGCCACTCACGATTCCGGAGTGGAAATGGGAAGACATCTCTATGGATTTCATTTTAAGGCTTCCCAGGACTACAAATGGATATGATGCAATATGGGTGATTGTGGACAGGCTGACAAAGTCTGCTCACTTCTTAGCGATCAAGATGACTTACTCGGTTGAGCAACTAGCTCAATTATATGTCAAGGAAGTAATTAGGCTTCATGGAGTTCCCAAGACCATCATCTCAGATAGGGATGGTCACTTTACTTCGCATTTTTGGGAATGCGTTCAGAAGTCTCTCGGCACTAAATTACGATTTAGCACCGCCTTTCACCCTCAGACGGACGGGCAAACGGAACGGGTGAATCAGATATTGGAAGATATGTTGAGAGCTTGTGCCCTAGATTTCAAGGGAAGTTGGTGTCGATATCTATGCTTGGCGGAATTCGCTTACAATAATAGCTACCAAGCTACTATCGGAATGGCACCTTATGAAGCCTTGTATGGGAGGAGATGTAGGTCTCCGATTTGCTGGTACGAGGGTGGTGAAAAGAAGGAAATGGGGCTCACAACGGAGGTTATCGATAGCGCCACCCGGGCTATACAGACTATTCGACAACGGATAGAGACTGCTCAGAGCCGGCAGAAGAGTTATGCCGATGTCCGGCGTAAACCACTGGAATTTAATGCTGGAGATTGGGTATTTCTCAAAGTGGCTCCTATGAAGGGAGTGACCAGATTTGGGAAGAAAGGAAAATTAAGTCCGCGCTATGTGGGGCCGTACCTAATCCTGAAAAGAGTCGGTAAGGTGGCATATGAGCTAGAGCTGCCTCCAGAGATGTCAGCTATCCATAACGTATTCCATGTGTCCCTGCTGAAAAAGTGTATCCCAAATATGGACCAAGTGATCGAGCCACAGACGGTGCAAGTGCAAGAGGACCTAAGCTATGAGAGCAGACCCATCCAGATTTTGGGCAGGGAAATCAAGAAGCTGAGGAGTAAGGAAGTGCCCTTAGTCAAGGTCCTATGGCAAAGTCAACGGTTCGAAGAAGCTACCTGGGAGCGCGAGGACGAGATGAGGCGCAAGTACCCGGAGTTATTCTAAGTTCGAGGACAAACTTTCACGAGGTATGGGGGATTGTAACGACCCGAAAAATTCTCTTAATATTTTCTTAAAATATTAAGCATGTTTAAATAATTTTCCAAGGGACCTAGAAATATTAAGGAGAACTTTGGCCTAGAAAATCCATGTTTTCTCATTTAAATTGAGAAAACTAAGTACCAATGAGCTTTAAATGAGCTCCAAAAATGGGTATTAATTAGGTAAAATTAACATAAATTAGGTAAAATTAATATAAATATAAAAGAATTTTATTTAGGAATATTGGCATAATTATGGGTGATTTTAGGGGGATTTTCGGAATTTAGGAAATAAAAATAAAAAAATAAATGAAATAAAAATAAAATAAAAATAAAGGTGCATGAGCCAAGGATTGAACCTTGGACCTCTTGTACAACCATGTAAGCCTTAACCAACTCACCTAGCAAGGGATTTCTATGAGGAAATGAAGTGGATATAAGTTAAGATTAAGAAGAAGATGAAGAGTCATGAGAGACTCTTCATTTACCTCTTTAATGGATGATAAATAGGGGGGTTTGGGAGTTACATTCTCTCTTCTTTTAATTGCATTTCCTCCTCTCTTCCTCCCTCATTCTAGCCGACCACCATTGGAAGGTTTTCCCCTTGGAAAAGCTTCCACCAAGGTTCCATCTCCTAGATCTAAGGTCTTCACAAGCATACAAGGACAAGGGGGCTCTAGTATCCAAAGATCTTACCATTTTCTTCTCTTCCAAGGTTCAAAAAATCAAGAAACCCAAGGTAAGACTCCCTCACCTGTGGTATAATAGTTCCCTATGATTCCCATGATTTTTAGCATGATATATTGGTTAGTTTTTGAATTTGATGTTGAAAGGAAAGAAAACCAAGACCCTCATGCTTAAGGGTTTAGGCCACCATATTTTACAGGTCTATAATTATGCTAAAAATAATGATAATGTTATTTAATGTTCCCTTATGATGTGTAGAGGTTATGTACAATTTTTGGGAATTTTTGGAGTATCCTAGACACCCTAGGGTTTCGTCCAACATGAAAGAAACAAAACTAAGAACCTTAAGTTTAAGGGTTCCGGCCACCATGATTTACAGGTCTATAATTATGCCAAAAATCTTGATAATGTTATTTAATGTTCCCTTATGATGTGTAGAGGTTAAGTATAATTTTTGGGAATTTTTGGAGTACCCTAGGACACCCTAGGGTTTCGGCCAACATGAAAGAAACGAAGCTAAGAACCCTAAGTTTAAGGGTTTCGGCCACCATGATTTACAGGTATATAATTATACCAAAAATCTTGATAATGTTATTTAATGTTCCCTTATGATGTGTAGAGGTTACGTATAATTTTTGGGAATTTTTGGAGTACCCTAGGACACCCTAGGCTTTCGGCCAACATGAAAGAAACGAAACTAAGAACCCTAAGTATAAGGGTTTCGGCCACCATGATTTAAAGGTCTATAATTAATCCAAAAATCTTGATAATGTTAATTTATGTTCCCTTATGATGTCTGGAGGTTAAGTATAATTTCTGGGAATTTTTGGATTACCCTAGAGACCCCATATATTTCGGCCAACCTCAAGGACCCAAGGGTTAGGGTTGAGCCTTTAACTTCAAGTACATGTTTATGTGTTGCCATGATAAGTATGATGAGTTTATGTTTAGGATATGAATGATGTAATGATAAGAATGATAGGGTAATGATCACGATAAAAATGATGCTATGATATGTTAGGTTCATGATATGAATGATGCCATGTTAAGTATGTTACGTTTATGTTTAAGAATGAAAATGATGCCATGTTTAAGAATGAAAATGATGCCATGTTAAGAATGAAAATGATGCCATGTTTAAGAATGAAAATGATGCCATGTTTAAGAATGAAAATGATGCCATGTTAAGAATGAAAATGATGCCATGTTTAAGAATGAAAATGATGCCATGTTTAAGAATGGAAATGATGCCATGTTTAAGAATGAAAATGATGCTATGTTAAGAATGAAAATGATGCCATGTCTAAGAATGAAAGTGAAGAATGAAGTTAAGGTTCATGCCTTTAAGGCATAATGATGATGTTAAGTATGATGAATGAATGAATATGCTATGAATGATGATGAATGAAAGATGATGCTTATGTCTTTAAGGCATAAATATGCTAAACGGCACGGTCGATGGTTGATGGTATGACGGTCGAAAGGACCGATAAATGGGCCGGTAGACGGGCCGAGCCGTAACAAGTATGCTATGTTAAGTATGCCATGAATGTCTCATGAATGATGAAGCATGTAAAGTATTTTACTTTATGAATGGGCTTGTACAGGACCGAAGTATGGGTCCAAGGGATGGGCACCTTAAGAACGCCCCGGTTCTGGACTACCGACTATGCTGTCCACGGTTCTGGCACTACCGTAGCTGTGCAACAGGGATGGGCACCTTAAGAACGCCTCGGTTCGGGGACTACCGACTATGCTGTCCTTACCCTAGTAGGTCGAGGCTAGCTACCTCGTATTTACTTAGGGATGCGCGCTTATGATGTATGTATGTGGTACAAGCCAGGGCCCAAATGATGTTATGATGATTATGGTTAAGCATTTAAAAGTATGTTTTAAAAGTTAAGCATCCCTTATGTATATGATTCCACTCATGCATCCATTCATGTTATGCATTATGCTACGTTGATAAGATTTTATGCTTATGTTTCATGTTAAGAAGTATGCATGAGAATGAATGATTTATGCCATGCTTAGAATGTTCACTATGTTTATGATTTATGCCATGAATTATGCCATGCTTAGAATGTTCACTATGTTTATGAATTATGCCATGAATTATGCCATGCTTAGAATGTCTATGATGTTTATGTTTATGCCATGTATCATGCCATGCTTAGAATGTTACTATGTTTATGTTCATGTCATGCTATGTATACGACAAGTGACGTAAGATGTTATGTTCTACGTAGAGCACCAAGTATGTTAATGTTTTATGTGCTCATTATGAGATGATGAATGATTTTGTGAGTAGGAAAGAGTCTTACTAAGCCTGTGTGCTTATAGTCTTATTTTCTTATACCGCAGATCATTCAAGGGGACAATGAAGGAAGCAGCAGTAGGGCAAGAACGCTTGTGTGTCGTAGTGGCTTGGCCCAGGAAACTATATGTTTACTTATATGTTTGAATAATGACTTATGAAACCTTATGATATGATGTTATGTGAGACATGATATGATGCTTAAGTTCAAAGTTAATATGCTAAGGTTCCCATGTCAATAAGTTAAGAATGGTAACAGGGCATATATAAGTTAAGTTATTCCGCTGCCTTATGATGTCTACATGCCCTAAGCATGTTAACGTAACGCCGCTTAGGAAAAAAAAAGCGGGCGTTACACCTTCGGATCCGAGAACTCTCATCTGAAGCTCGGTCAGCGCTTATCCCTCCAGAATCGGGCTCGGAGCTGACGGGGGCGCCCAGGACACTGTTAGGATCGATACGCCTTGCTAGAGGGGGGGTGAATAGCAAATCCCGGCTTGTTCTTCCTACGTTGTTAGTATGTGCAGCGGAAACAATAATAATAAACAATAAAAACAAAGGAACAAAGCTAACAAACCGTATTTAGTTGGTATCCACCCCGGCCGGGTTACTAATCCAACAATCCATCGGTGGATCAAACCCCGGATAACCTCCGGCTATCACGTGTCGCTCCTTGTGGGTGGAGAAACCTCACCACAACACCAAACAAAGCTCTGGACACGAAGACTACTAACTTTCCCTTAACCAAGACAAGTTTCGTCAAGAAACTCAGCCACCACGACGTCCTCTTTAAATAGGACTCGGGGCTGATTTCTCGCTACCAGTCGACTGACCCGAGGGCAGTCGACTGGTGCCAGCCAAATTCGACAGTTGACACTCCAACGTTTGAATTTGCCAGCTCACCAGCCACCTACCAGTCGACTGCCCCCAGGGCAGTCGACTGGTCCCTAGCTGAACCCTTTCCCGAGTACATTCACACAGCACTCGATCCTCACGACTCGACTGACTCCTCATCCGTAGCCTCGACTGTTGCGTTCGCGCCCTCTTCATCTTCGGCCCTCGTCCCTCGGATGCGCACGCAAGCCTCCAGCTTGCATCCATGCCACCCTTCACGTATGCCTCGAAGTCCGCGCCCATCAACTCATCGTCCCTGCACTCCATGGTCCCTCAGATGCGCACGCCAGCCTCCAGCTGACCTCCATGCCATCCTTCACCGTACTGAGGCCGTCCAGTCAGGTCCATATGCGTAACCTGTACAACCTGCACACTCAACATACGCATATTAAATACAAGGGTAAACCTAACTTAAACGCTTTGCCCAAACATCAAAACCCATGGTGACACCGGACCATCTTAGGGCCGATTGCTCCAACAATCTCCCCCTTTTTGATGTTTGGCAATTCGTTTAAGTTAGGGAAGGCTAGATAGTAGTAAACAGCAAAAACCATGCTAAATGAATGCATATGTAATGCATAACTAGATCCTATCCCAAGGCATCCCACACCTAACCCTCCAAGTTAGGAATTTTACACCTAGCCCTCCAAGCTAGGATTTTCACCACCTAACCCTCCAAGTTAAGATTTTCCACCAAACCGGGTTTTTAAAGCTTCTCCCAAGCTCCCCCTACATTGGACTTACAAAGGCTTTTTAAGAACCTCTCCAAGGTTCCCCTTATGCCAAGACTTTTTACCAAAACGGGATTTTTAAAGCTTCTCTCAAGCTCCCCCTTACACTGGACTTACAAAGGCTTTTTAAGAACCTCTCCAAGGTTCCCCTTACGCCAAGAATGGAGCAATCATGCTCCCCCTTAATCTCAGCTTACCCTAAACCTAGGGTTTCTAGCAAAGGTAAGTTTAGTTTCCCAACTTAAACCCAAACTTCTCCCCCTTTGCCATACATCAAAAAGACCCCAATAATAACCCAATTATTGGTTCTTTTAATCCCCAATGATCCTAAACACAGTGTACTAGACCCCCATACACATGTTTCTTATCACTTGGACCCAAGTCAGTTGCTGGACACCCACACCAGCCCTGACCAGTCGACTGCCCCCAGGGCAGTCGACTGATACTCTGATAATTAGTTTTCTGGCCGAATTTCAGAACCCCACCAGAAATTCCATAAATTTCCAAAAATTTTCAAACTTCGTCGACAACTTTGTGGAACCTATACCTACTTGGGAAAAATACATCTACCCATGTATCTATCACCATTCCCAAGTTTGACACAAAACCCAAAAATTTCAAAATGAAAATCAAGGCAACTAGGAGGCAACCTCCCCCTTTACCCATGCCTTCTCCCAATTTTTATTTTTCCCAGGTCAAGTTCTACCCAACTTAACCTCATAAACACCATGTTGAGTTATCCCCAACCCAACATCCGAGTTCTTCCCCATTTGGACACCATTAAGGCTTGCTCCCAAGCAACCTTCCCCTTAGTGCCAAAAAGAACTCAACAACACTCTAAAATATTCTAAAGTTTGCAAACACACTTGCTTGGATATACCCAATCCTAAAAAAATAATGATATCATGAAGATATCAAGTGTGTTTGACTTTTGGTACACATCTAAATTCCTTAAAAGATTTGGCATTTTGAAATCAAGTCATTATTCCTTGTGTTTGCTTCTTCTAACCCTTTCAAATTGACATAAGGAATTGTCCTCAACTCTAAGGTTTATCCATAATTCCAACTGTTTCTGAAAAACCCTTCAGAAATCACTTATTAACACTCTGCCCTCACTGATCAGTCGACTGCCCAAACGGCAGTTGACTGCAACAACATACAGTGTGCATTTTGGCTCGGACCAGTTGACTGCCACCAGGGCAGTCGACTGATACCTGATTTTCAGGTTTTCAGGCCGAAATTCAGAAATGCCCTAAAAATTCTACAAATCTCCAAAAATTATGAAATTTTGTGGGGAGATTTGTGAAGCCAATATCTACTTGGGAAAAATATGTTTCGAAATAAATGTACTCCAAATCCGAAGATTGGCACGAAATCCTACTTCTTCTAAAAAGTATCAAATGAGCTCGTCCTAAAAGTGCTAATTCTCACTTCTCTTCAATGCATCCACTTCTCCTTGATCACAATTCTTTTCTACCACTGAAATACATGGTATTCCACCATTAAACCTCAATTTTGTGAATTATAGCTCCTTTTTCACCTTTTCTCCCTAAATTCTCCTTTTGATGTGCCAAAATCTAGGATTAAGACTTACCCAAGTCTCCCAACCCTTTGTGGCACATTTCACTTAATTTTCTAAAGGAGAAACTTTTGAGATCCATTTACCATGGACCCCAAAGGCTCCTAGAGCTCCCCCTTGTGCTCTTAGCCTTAGCCACCTCCCTAGGTGACTCGATCCACACTAGGCCACACCGGTGTGCCACCGGTGACTCTTGGTCTACAAAATTGACCTTTTTAACCTTGGACACCTTGTCCTTGGTTAGGTCACTCTTTTTACCCTTGGATGACATTCCCTTGCCATCCTTAGACTTTCCCTCCTTACTAAGAT
This sequence comes from Boesenbergia rotunda, assembly GCA_024364735.1. Classification (NCBI taxonomy): domain Eukaryota; kingdom Viridiplantae; phylum Streptophyta; class Magnoliopsida; order Zingiberales; family Zingiberaceae; genus Boesenbergia; species Boesenbergia rotunda. The sequence goes on from JAGFNQ010000238.1 coordinate 42,286, forward strand.
TGTATGCTTTCCCAGCATATTTCTTTCCATTGCCCTTGGAGGTCCTAGATCGATACCCCAATCCCGACCTATCATAGTTGGGTTTGATGCTTCCCAACACCATGTCTAGACCTTTAGATCCAATCTTGAATCTTTCTAAGGTCTTCTCTAAAGTATCAAGCCTTGCCCTTAAGGCTTGATTTTTCCTCTCTAGACCATTAATTTTGGAGTCCATATGTCCACTTTGGACATCCCTAGAACTACCCATTTTCTTAGGCACATTCTTTCCCTTCTTGGGATTAGTGCCATGATCCTTAGATACAAAGGTCCTAGATTTACCATGATGCATGCTTTTCTTAGAATATTGATCTACCTTGTTATCCTTAGTTCTATCATTATATTTAAAACCAAAGTTATGCACCATTAGGCAGTTTTCATGAAATCTAGCATGCATGGATGAACAATTTGTATTATTTCTAACATTCATGGAGGTATTCAAATTTGAATGGCAAATTGACCTAGGGTTAGGAATTACCTCCCTTACCCTTGTAGTCCTTCCTTATTGTGAGCTTCTTTTCTTCCTTCTTTCTTCTTTTTCCCATCTTCTTAGATTTTCCATCTTCTTTAGCTCACCTTTTCTAGGGCATTTAGTGTGAAAGTGCCCCATCTCTCCACATGTAAAACATCTAATCTTCTTCCTCCGTTCTTGGGCTCCTCCAATCCTACAACCCACGTTAGATTTAAATCGAATGGACTCAGGTTTAGATTTTACCTCCTTCTTACCTTTTGGGCACTTGTCCTTGTAGTGCCCCTTTTCATTGCAACCAAAGCATGTAATGTGGTCCTTTCTCTTGGCTTTGGTGGAGGTAGATGCTAGGTTGACTACTTCTTCAACTTTTGACGATGTGGAGGCTTCCTCTTGATCATGCGTAGATGAGGGTCTCTCCTCCCCCTCAATCCTTGAGGTGGTGACCTCTTCTTCTTCTTCTCTTGAGGAGGTCAATGATCTATCACTTAGCTCCTCCTCCTCACTTGAAGAAGTTGACACTTCACTTGATGAAGTGGATGACTCATTTCTTTCCTCTTCTTGAATCATGAGGCTCACTTCATTGGAATCTTCTTTTGACTTAGCTTGGATGGTGTTCTTATGAAAATCTTCTATTTTGCTCCATAATTCGCACACATTCTCATATGTCTCTACACCACTCAAGACATTGTTAGGCAAAACATCAATTAATATATCTATTACCTTCTTGTTTTCCCTAGAGTAGTCTTGTTGCTCTTGAGTCCAATTTCTGGGACGAAGCTTCTTTCCATGCTTGTCCTTTGGAACTTCGAAGGGCTCTTCAAGCACAATTCGGCATACCCAATCCATTCCGAACCACGTCTCGATCCTTGCCTTCCAATATGTAAAATCTTCATTGTTGTAGGCCGGAGGTGTGTAGATCTCGTCCCCAAGTGGTCCTTCACCTTCCATTTCCTCTAGCGTATGCTCCCTCGGCGGTTAGTCCGATCAAGAGCGGTCCTTCGCTCTGATACTAATTGTTAGGATCGATACGCCTTGCTAGAGGGGGGGTGAATAGCAAATCCCGGCTTGTTCTTCCTACGTTGTTAGTATGCGCAGTGGAAACAATAATAATAAACAATAAAAACAAAGGAACAAAGCTAACAAACCGTATTTAGTTGGTATCCACCCCGGCCGGGTGACTAATCCAAGAATCCGTCGGTGGATCAAACCCCGGATAACCTCCGGCTATCACGTGTCGCTCCTTGTGGGTGGAGAAACCTCACCACAACACCAAACAAAGCTCTGGACACGAAGACTACTAACTTGCCCTTAACCAAGACAAGTTTCGTCAAGAAACTCAGCCACCACGACGTCCTCTTTAAATAGGACTCGGGGCTGATTTCTCGCTACCAGTCGACTGACCCGAGGGCAGTCGACTGGTGCCAGCCAAATTTGACCGTTGACACTCCAACGTTCGAATTTGCCAGCTCACCAGCCACCTACCAGTCGACTGCCCCCAGGGCAGTCGACTGGTCCCTAGCTGAACCCTTTCCTGAGTATATTCACACAGCACTCGATCCTCACGACTCGACTGACTCCTCATCCGCAGCCTCGACTATTGCCTTCGCGCCCTCTTCATCTTCGGCCCTCGTCCCTCGGATGCGCACGCAAGCCTCCAGCTTGCATCCATGCCACCCTTCACGTACGCCTCGAAGTCTACGCCCATCAACTCATCGTCCCTGCACTCCATGGTCCCTCAGATGCGCACGCCAGCCTCCAGCTGACCTCCATGCCATCCTTCACCGTACTGAGGCCGTCCAGTCAGGTCCATATGCGTAACCTGTACAACCTGCACACTAAACATACACATATTAAATACAAGGGTAAACCTAACTTAAACCCTTTGCCCAAACATCAAAACCCATGGTCACACCGGACCATCTTAGGGCCGATTGCTCCAACAGACACTGGGGGCGCCCCGGTTGACTTGGTCTGCTGGATCTCGCTTGAATTCGCTTCGATCACTTGCTTTGCTTGGACCCGGGGCGCCCGAGGCATCCAGGGCCCGGGACCATCAGGGCGCCCGGAAGCTTGAGGGCACCTGGCCCAGTGATCTTCCGAAGCAATTCTCGCTCAATTGATTTTTTGGCTTTGACCTTGGGCGCCCGGGACCTCTCGGGCGCCTAGCCCAGCTGCTGCCCCTCTCCTTTGGGGCGTTCTGAGCTGCAGAAACACGTTCCTTTGGTCCCTGCATCCAAGGTTAGTTCCACAACAAACAAGGCAAGAAATGTTAGGTTTATACAGCCTTAGCTGTCTTGGTTCTGATTCGGGTCTCCCAAATAGAACCCTAGGTCAAACCGACGCCTACTGTTCCCTCGACAGGGAACTCGTCCTCACCTACTCCTCTCAGGAGAGTTTACCTTTTGCAACCGGCTCCTCCGGTTGGACTTTTGCCTAGTAGTCCTTCGCTAGGTGCCTAGCAGCCCTTCGCCAGGTCTTCAGTTCCTAGCAATCCTTCGCCAAGTGCCTAGCAGTCTTTCGCCAGGTCTTCGGTTCCTAGCAATCCTTCGCCAGGTGCCTAGCAGTCCTTCGCCAGGTCTTAGACTCCTAGCAGCCCTTCGCCAGGTCTTCAGGTTTCGATGCCTAGCAGTCCTTCACTAGGTGTTTGAATCATGGCAGTCCTTCACCAGGTGCCTAGGAGCCCTTCGCTAGGACTTTGTTTCCTGGCAGTCCTTCGCCAGGTGCCTAGCAGCCCTTCGCTAGGACTTTGTTTCCTGGCAGTCCTTCGCCAGGTGCCTAGCATCCCTTCGCTAGGACTTTGTTTCTTGCACACTTGGTGAACACATTAGATCAACAAATAATACTTAACTTTGAATCCTTTGCCAATATCAAAACAAGGTTCGATATGGTGCTTCCTGCACCAATAGTTTCTTTTCTTCCTTTCCTCCTTCTCCCATCTTCTCAATTGCTCCATTTTCTTTAGCTCTCCTTTTCTAGGGCATTTAGTGTGATAATGCCCTAGCTCTCCACATGTTAAGCATCTAATTTTTTTTTCCTTCTCTTGGGCTTTTCCATTCCTACAACTCATGTTAGATTTCAATGGAATTGAAATGAGTGTAGGTTTTACCTCCTTTTTCTTACCATTTGGACACTTATCCTTGTAGTGTCCCTTTCATTGCATCCAAAGCATATGATGTGGTCCTTTTTCTTTGCTTTGGTGGAGGTTGAAGCTTCTTCTTGCTCCGGTATGGAAGTGGGTCCCTCCTCCCCCTCAATCCTTGAGGTGGTGACCTCTTCCTCTTCCCTTGATGAGGTTGA